>CM067503.1:29235582-29361351 GCA_034509495.1 Acestrorhynchus altus | reverse complement strand
TATATATATATATATATATATATATATATATATATATATATATAGAATGTCTGTGTATGTGTGTGTGTAGTTAAAATTGCATGTTAAACTTGTGATTACCAGCCAAGTGTTTCAGTTTATGAATTGTAATATTAGCTTAATGTTCTTTAGCAGGGGCAGCAAGCAGCATCCCCTAATCAAGAGAATGTTTCGAATGGTGAATAGAGGGCTGGCCACTGTACAAGTCAACCCTTGTGTTTCAGAAATTCCTTGGTCCAGCAATCCTACATCTCCCCAACCTGATGTGCAAGAGACTCCAAGAACCTTGCAGCTACCCAATCCTGAGTATGTTGTGTATACTGACAGTGAGCTGGAACATATTAGAAATCAGTATTTTGAAATGCAGCGTATTGGCCAAGAAGGTGGATGCACTCTTTCAAAAGAACTTCGCTGCCGATTAGTGAGGAACATGGTGACCAACATGGTGTCCATCCTCAGAGCAACTACTACTGAATTTATGTATCCATCCAAAAATTATGTCCAGGCTATGGCAAAGCGGCTTGTGGAGTATTATCCAATGCTTCGTGATAACTCTGTGAACTGCAGACACACTTGGGTAAGTGTTTGTTCCATTTGTGAACAAACTTTAAATTAATGTCACACTGTAAAGTTTCACTGATGAAAACACAGTACACAGTGATCATGAAAATTGAACTTACATTTATATAAATATAGTATAATAAAATAAATAAATAAATTTCTGCATAATTTCCAGCAGGTAAAATATTTCATATTTTGATTTAGTGCTGGGCAGTACTGTAAAAATATGTGTTATTTAATGTCATTTAATTCTGTTTTCATGAAATCTGCCTCATGCTGGCTAAATTATTTATTAATTGTAGAGTTTTTTTAACACAATTTGCACTAGTTAGGATCTAGAATACATGGTTTACAAAAATGACCCCATAGTAAAACAAAATGCGCCGTCTAATTATTTAGTTGTAAATTGTGAAATTAAATGAGTGCATTACTTTAATGTCTTTCACATATAGGAATTACTTTTTAAGCAATTACTGAAAAGACTCCACAACATAAAGACACCAAAAAAGCGCCAGGGACCTACACCACAAAGACAGAGGAAACGAAGATCGGCTGAATTTGAAGTGTTCTGATGATGATTCAAGCACATCAGTCTCCGAATCACCAGGAAGCACGGCATCAACTGTACTCTTAGACAGAACAAGAAGCAGCGCATCGTCTTTAGATGGCATGAATTCACCTGCTGGTAAGTGTGATTTATTGTGATTCTTTTATTATAGATTATATTTGAAAAAAAACTGACTCTTTGTTTTTAAACAGAAATTGTTGACCAGAGAGGAGAAGCTGCTGAAGATCTAGGAGTCCGTTCTGGCACTGAAAGTCAGCAAAGTCAAGCAAGACATTACCATACCCTGCAAGAGATGTATAAAAAGCCGAGACCTAACAAAGAGGCAGTTACTCAGCTTCTTGATCTTGAGTTTGATGCTCGTAGAGCCTTCATCAACTCTGACACCTTGAGAGACCAGGACAGGCCAGCTAACATACTGCAAGCATACCCCTGTTTCAGAGAAGTAGATCATGTAAGCAAATGTATTTATTTCTTGTATGCCCCTAACTAGAACTTGAACATGTGTTAAATCTTTTTGTTTGTGTCTTCTCGTTTATTTGCACCAGGTTATGGACGAACTTCGTCGTATTCTTGACTGATCTAACCATGACTTTATTTCTGACCCGAAGACCCGCTGGGAGAGCTTTTATGGCAAAGCTCAGTTCTATGGGGTTTTTAAAAAGGTTCTGGGACTGCCAACAACACAAGACAAAGGTTAGAAACTTTTCATGTTTTTTTTAAACAGCTGCTTATACACTTAAGCTTAGACGTCAGGGGCTGCAGATCTTCATATTGGGTGCTGGGAATTGAAACAGATCCAGAATGGTGTTGTGCTACTCAAGAACATATTGGAGGTCCTCTAGCTAGACCTAGGCTTGAAGTTTAAAAAAAATGTATGAACATTAATTTGTAAATTCATTAATACAGACTACACACTACTCTATCACACTGATTTAAACACAAATAATGGTAATCAAATGGTCAACACAAAAAAATACATTAAAAAATTAATCTGCTTATGTCCCCCTCCTTGAACTGCCACCTTACCATGGTGGAGGGGTTTGAGTGCCAGAATGATCCGAGGAGCTATGTTGCCCGGGGGTTAAATTTTCACCCCCTGTCAGGGTCTCCCATGGCAAACAGGTCCAAGGTGACGGGCCTGACCAAGAGCAGTTCGAAAAACCCCAATGAAACATCAGAAAAAAGGCCCCACAACGTCGCCCGGTACGGCGCAACCGGGGCCCCACCCTGGAGCCAGGCCTGGGGTTGGGGCTCGGGAGCGAGCGCCTGGTGGCCGGGTCTTTGCCCATGGGGCCCGGCCGGGCCCAGCCCGAAGAGGCAACGTGGGCCATTCCTCCTGTTGGCCCACCACCCACAGAGGAAACCATTGGGGTCGGGTGCCCTGTGGATTGGGTGGCGGTCGAGGGCGGGGTCCTCGGCGGCCCGATCCCTGGACACAGCGGCTAGCTGTTGGGACGTGGAACGTCACCTTGCTGGGGGGGAAGGAGAATGAGCTTGTGCGGGAGGTCGAGAGGTACCGGCTAGAGATAGTCGGGCTCACTTCCACGCACAGCTTGGGCTCTGGAACCCAACTCCTCGAGAAGGGTTGGACCCTCCACTACTCTGGAGTTGCCCAGGGGGAGAGACGCCGGGCTGGTGTGGGCTTGCTTATAGCTCCCCATCTCAGCCGTCTCGTGTTGGAGTTTACCCCAGTGAACGAGAGGGTCGCCTCTCTGCGCCTTCGGGTAGGAGTGAGGACTCTGACTGTAGTTTGTGCCTACGGGCCGAATGGCAGTGCAGAGTACCAGACCTTCTTGGGGTCCTTGGGGGGGGTACTGGAAAGTGCCCCAACTGGGGATGCCGTTGTTCTGCTGGGGGACTTCAACGCCCACGTGGGCGACGACAGTGACACCTGGAGAGGGGTGATTGGGAGGAACGGCCCCCCCGATCAGAACCCGAGCGGAGTTCTGTTGTTGGACTTCTGCACCAATTACAGATTGTCCATAACGAACACCATGTTCGAGCATAGGGGCGTCCATAAGTGCACATAGCACCAGGACGCCCTAGGCCGGAGATCAATGATAGACTGTGTTATTGTCTCATCTGAGCTCCGGCCCTATGTCTTGGACACTCGGGTGAAGAGAGGGGCAGAGTTGTCAACCGATCACTACCTGGTGGTGAGTTGGATCCGCTGGCGGAGGGGCAGGCGGGAGAGACCTGGCAGGCCGAAACGTATCCTGCGGGTCTGCTGGGAACGTCTGGCTGAGCCCCCTGTCAGGGAAACTTTTAACTCCCACCTCCGGGAGAGCTTCTCACAGCTACCTGGGGAGGCGGGGGACATTGAGTCTGAGTGGACCAGGTTCTCAACCTCCATTGTTGACGCGGCCGTCCGGAGCTGCGGGCGTAAGGTCACTGGTGCCTGCCGTGGCGGCAATCCCCGAACCCAGTGGTGGACACCGGAAGTAAGGGATGCCGTCAAGCTGAAGAAGATGACCTATCGGGCCATGTTGGCCTCTGGGTCTTCCGACGCAGCCGACAGGTACCGAGAGGCTAAGCGTGCTGCTGCTAGGGCGGTCAAGGAGGCAAAAACCAGGAGCTGGGAGGAGTTTGGGGAGGCCCTGGAGAAGGACTATCGGTCGGCCCCGAAGCGATTCTGGCAAACCGTCCGGCGCCTCAGAAGGGGGAAGCAGTACCCTGCCGACACTGTTTACAGTGCGGGCGGGGACCTGCTGACCTCGACCGGGGATATCGTTGGGCGGTGGAAGGAATACTTCGAGGATCTCCTTAACCCCACCATCACGTCTTCTAATGTAGAAGGTGAGGCTGAGGACTCTGAGGAGGACTCGCCCATCACCCGGGCTGAAGTCACTGAGGTGGTCTGTAAGCTCCTCAGTGGTGGGGCTCCGGGGGTGGATGAGATCCGCCCAGAGTATCTCAAATCTCTAGATGCTGTTGGGCTGTCCTGGCTGACGCGCCTCTGCAGCATCGCGTGGCGGACGGGGACAGTGCCCCTGGAGTGGCAAACCGGGGTGGTGGTTCCCCTGTTTAAAAAGGGGGACTGGAGAGTGTGTTCCAACTATAGGGGGATCACTCTTCTCAGCCTCCCCGGGAAAGTCTACGCCAGGGTACTGGAGAGACGAATTCGGCCGTTAGTCGAACCTCGGATTCAGGAGAAACAATGCGGTTTTCGTCCTGGCCGCGGAACACTGGACCAGCTCTATACCCTCCGGAGGGTGCTCGAGGGTTCATGGGAGTTTGCCCAACCAGTCCACATGTGTTTTGTGGATTTGGAGAAGGCATTCGACCGTGTCCCTCGGGGTATTCTGTGGGGGTTGCTCCGGGAATATGGGGTCCGGGGCCCTCTGTTAAGGGCTGTCAGGTCCTTGTACGACCGGAGCAGAAGCCTGGTGCGCATTGCCGGCAGTAAATCGGGCCTGTTCCCGGTGCATGTTGGACTCCGGCAGGGCTGCCCTTTGTCACCGGTTCTGTTCATAACCTTTATGGACAGAATTTCTAGGCGCAGCCATGGGCCGGAGGGGGTCCAGTTTGGGAGCCACAGGATATCGTCTCTGCTTTTTGCGGATGATGTTGTCCTGATGGCTTCTTCAGGCCAGGACCTTCAGCAGGCACTGGAGCGGTTCGTAGCTGAGTGTGAAGTGCCTGGGATGCGAATCAGCACCTCCAAATCTGAGGCCATGGTTCTCGACCGGAAAAGGGTGGCTTGCCCTCTCCAGATTGGTGGAGTTGTCCTGCCCCAAGTGGAGGAGTTCAAGTATCTCGGGGTCTTGTTCACGAGTGGGGGTGAGAGGGAGCGTGAGATTGACAGACGGATCGGTGCTGCCGCCGCAGTCATGCGGTCGGTGTACCGGTCCGTTGTGGTGAAGAAGGAGCTGAGCCAAAAGGCGAAGCTCTCGATTTACTGGTCAATCTACGTTCCCACCCTCACCTATGGCCATGAACTGTGGGTAATGACCGAAAGGACAAGATCGCGGATACAAGCGGCCGAAATGAGTTTCCTCCGCAGGGTGGCCGGGCGCTCCCTTAGAGATAGGGTGAGATCCTCGGCTACCCGGGGGGAGCTCGGAGTAGAGCCACTGCTCCTCTACATCGAGAGGAACCAGTTGAGGTGGCTCGGGCATCTGTTTCGGATGCCCCCTGGGCGTCTCCCTGGGGGGGTGTTCCAGGCACGTCCTACCGGGAGGAGACCGCGGGGTAGACCCAGGACACGCTGGAGGGACTATGTCTCTCGGCTGGCCTGGGAACGTCTCGGGGTCCCTCCTGGGGAGCTGGCTGAGGTGTCGGGGGAGAGGGAAGTCTGGGCTTCCCTGCTCAGACTGCTGCCCCCGCAACCCGGCCCCGGATAAGCGGAAGAAGATGGATGGATGGATGGTTTTATGAAAATTCTCAAAACAAGATTAATATGCTAGTTTTGGCATTTTATAGATCGTTTTTATGATATTTGATCAAGTGGGTCTTGCTTAAATCTAGTCATAATGTCTTATATTAGTTCGTTTTTACTGTTTTGAGATTACAAGATAATTTATACTGCAAGATTTCTTTTCTTAATTCTTAACAAGCTAAATTTTCTCACTATACTGGCAGATAATTTTTTTCCTATTTTTTGACACTGATTTTTTGCAGTGCTCTATCTCTAATCTATGTGACTGTAACTGGTGAAATCTTTATACCACTGCACTGAGCCTGTAACAGTGACCCTAAAGCAGTTTCACTTATATTCATGCTTCTCTCTTGGCACTGGCTTTGTGTAGCAGCATCACTACAGTTTACATTCACTCACTCACAGCAGAGCTCAGATATCCCTGCTGTGGTTGATTAAACAGTGTCTGTGGGGAGAAAGTGGAAAGGGACATTTCTGAGATTACACTCAATTCCACCCAATTGACATAGAAAAGCAAACTGTGATCCATTTCTTGATTTCTGAATGAACTACCTGCAATAATAGAACAAAAGTAACAACTGAGGAACCTTCTGGACCACCTAATAACAACCTCACTAATTCACTTCCATTGCAACCATATGAAATAATTTATAAAATATTTATTTGGGCTCTGGAAAAAACTTTAAAACAATTTACATAACTTCAACATGTTCCTAGAGTACTACAGCATTTATAATATTTTCCGAACAACAAAAAATAAATATCACCCACTATAGCGTATTTATCAATATACATTTCTAGAACAATAAAAACAATTAGTGACTGTGACTATGCCTGTCTTACCATTTTGGGAAAAATAAATTGTCTTAGAATTGCAATAAGCATCATCATATCAATATCATAACATTAATGGATGGATATGAAAATAGCATACAATGGGGTAAAAAGTATTTAGTTCTCCTACTTAGAAAGCTTGAGAGAGGTCTGTAATTTTTATCATAGGTACACTTAAAGAATGGATTTTAAAGAAAATAAGTATTTGGTCAATAACAAAAGTTCAACTCAATATTTTGTAACATAACCTTTGTTGGCAATCACAGAGGTCAAACGGTTCCTGTAAGTATTCACCAGGTTCGCACACACTGTAGTTGGTATTCTGGCCCATTCCTCCATGCAGATCCCCTCTAGAGAAGAGATGCTTTGGGGCTGTTGGGCTTTCAACTACCTCTATAAATTTTCTATGGGGTTGAGGTCTGGAGACTGTCTAGGCCACTCCAGGATCTTGAAATGCATTTTATGGAGCCACTCCTTTGTTTCCCGAGCAGTGTGTTTGGGATAGTTGTCATGCTGGAAGACCCAGCCATGTTCCATCTTCAATGCTCTTACTGATGGAAAGAGGTTTTGGCTTAAAATCTCATGATACACGGCCCCGTTCATTCTTCCCTCAGATCAGTTTCCTGTCCCCTTTGCAGGAAAATAGCCCCTTGCTTTGCAGTAGGTATGGTATTCTTGGGATGCAACTCAATATTCTTCTCAACATTCTTTCAAACATGACGAGTTGAGATTTTACCAAGAGGTTATATTTTGGTTTCACCACATGATATTCTCCCAATCCTCTTCTGGATCATCCATATGCCCTCTGGCAAACTTCATATGGGCCCAGACATGTACTGGCTTAAGCAGAGGGATGCACCTGGCACACAGAGGTTTGAGTCCCTCCCTGTGTAGTGTGTTACTAATGGCAGCCTTTGTTACTTGGTCCCAGCTCTCTGCAGGTCATTCATCAGGTCCCTCTGTGTAGTTCTGGGATTTTTGCTCACCATTCTCAACATAATTTTGACCCCACAGGATCAATCTCAATCTCAGTCTCAAGGGAGATTATCAGTGGTCTTCTATGTCTTCCATTTTCTTACCATTGCTCCCACAGTTGATTTATTCACACCAACCTGCTTGCATATTGTAGATTCACTCTTCCCAGCCTGGTGCAGGTCTACAATTTTCTTCCTGGTGTCCTTCAGCTCTTTGTCTTGGCCATGGTTGAGTTTGGAGTCTGACTGTTTGAGTCTGTAGACAAGTGTCTTTTGTACAGATAATGAGGTCTAACAAGTGCCATTAATACAGGTAACGAGTGGAGGACAGAATAACTTCTTTAAAAATAAGTTACAGGTCTGTGAGAAATCTTGTTTGTGGGTGACCAAATACATATTTTCCACCATAACTAACAGATAAATTATTAAAAATCCTACAATGTGATTTCTTGTATTTTTTTCTCATTTTGTCTCTCATAGTTGAAGAAATGTGATGAAAATGAAAATTATGATAAATTATCGACCTTCCTTATCTTTCTAAGTAGGAATACTTGCACAATCAGTGGTTGACTAAATACTTTTTTGCCACACTATAATAATGCAGTTCTATAATTTTAAAGAGCAATGAACTTTTGATAATTAACAATATTCAAACATGACAAAATATGAAACAGTTAAATATCCTGCATAAATAAAATAAACACTGTTTTTAAATACAATCCTAATGATTGGTGCTAGTTTGTGGAAGTGTGGTCCATAGTGTGTATTGTAAGGTAAAGCTGCCTAAAGAAAAGTGTAGGTAGGCTATTTTGATTGATATGGTTAAGAGCACCATATCAGAAAATGCTCACAGCAGAAGTAAAGGTAGGATGTTTGCAGCCTAAAACACAATGTGTGGGTAAAAAACTATAAGAGGCTTTTATATTGACATAATAAAAAAAGTACAGCCTGATTGTATGCTGCCCCCAAGATAAAGAAAATAATCAACAAAAATACAAGGGAACATTAAAAATTGTGGCTCAGTGAAGTGTGGTGCCGCTAAATAGTACTGGGTAGCACAACTCAAATGAACACTGGCTCACTCAGGCTAATGCGTTCCTTACTCATTCAGAAAATGTTCCCACTCCAGAGCTGGAATGTGGCTTTGAAATAAGCCCATTTTGGCTCACTTCTCCAAATAGGTGTGAAGTTCATGTGAAGTTAAGCTAAATCTCTCTGGCAGGTTATCTGTGGGGTTCTTCTCTGTGATGCTATCCATTGCAGACATCTGTTTTTTTCCTTCTACAAAATAATATATTTAAATCAAATCTGGATTATAATAAAGCTTATTATCTTTTACTTAGAAACACTACTTTACTGTCTGCACATTCCCTGCATCTTTAACCTTTAAAACTGTAAACCAGATTTGTGGGATGTTCTTGTAGTTTGACACTTTTATTCACTAACAAAATTAAAAAGTATTTATAGGAGATAGTCACACAGTCAATTGATATTTTCAGGAGATCCTAAGCTATTTTTTATCCTATATTTATGGTGTTATTTTCTTCTTCTCTGAAATACTGATGGAAAATTATCTACCTGCTGAAAAGACAATAGTATATTCTTCAAAATACTTGACAGCCCCTGTCACTAATCAGTCAGAGTCTGCTTACAGGTTGAGCAAGTACACATTGACCGAGCAGTAAACATGCTCTGGAAGCTTGTTTGACATTTAACCCAGTATTTAATTCTGTCAGAAACAAGTGAATATTAACTGTTTTCCAAGCTGGATTACTTGCTGATAATTCATTACACAATGATGAGATCATGCTTAGATAGGGTAATTTTGTTATGATATTTGTAACATGTCTGTACATTACTCTGATCCTGAGTTATGAAGCCTACAAATGGCTACAAAATTTAACTACCCACAAAGTGCGGATCTTGGATTTTAAGAGTTAAAGCTTGTTTAAGCTTCAGGAAATGTAATTACAGCAAAATGTAATTAAATGTAATGTACAGCAAATCAGTGGTAATAATTCTGGACTAATAAAGGTTAACCATTCTGTCTAGCTAATCAGAGTCTGTATTAAATTTGATATTAAATATACGAGGCTCAAAATCCTTGTGTGTTTTAACTGAATGCCCTCTGATCCACCCTCCAGAGCAGCACTCACCTTATCCACCCCAGCTAACTCACGCTTCACTGATCAAAGGGACATTTTAAGATAAGAGAGTCATTTTCATGCTAAGGGTGATTCTCAGGCCTCCCATGATTTTCTGTGTGAGTGTGTGCACACCTGCAGCAGTCAATGAAAAGATTCTGAGATGCTCTTAATTCTTCTCACTTTAAAGTCTTGTGAACTGACCACCTCCAAGCTCACCTGGTACACTGATAATAGAGCATTGCCTTCCTTTTGTACTCTGTTTTATCTGGATTTCAGGAAATTTGGAGGGGTTTGATTGCCTTCTACTTCCAATTAGTTCCTACAGTTTCTCAGTGCAGATGACCTTCTGCTTCTGAGACTTTTTGAAGTCCAAAAATGAAAAGAACAAATAATCAAGCAAGCCATTGTAGCACTGTTTACTCTGGTATGTATACTGAAGTCTATGCACTTTTGCAGTCATCTGTTTTGTCATTGGTCAATGTCACTGCAGTGCTGAGAAATGCCCATCATCCAAATACCAGCTTTGTGGTGGTCCTGTGGGGTCCTCAACATGCCACTGCATTACATATGTACATTGCCAGTCAAAAGTTTCAGAACCCATATGAGGTATTTTAATATTTTGACTTTCGGTTTTTGGAGGGGGTCTTATCAGAATCAGAAATACTTTATTAATCCTAGAAGTAAATTGCAATGATTACCTAGTGCACCAGCGAGAGATAATTCTGAGGTGGAAAAATTGACCAAGGCCCTGATATCAAGTTCAAATGAAAGTATGGAGTTCAAAAGTATGCCTAGGTTGCAGACCACTGTATTAGAGTTTACATCCATACTATCAAGGAGGTTTTAAAGATAAGCACTGGGAATTTTGATAATTCTGACTTTGGGCCAATAAGCAAAAAAAAAATTTTTTAGCTGTGTTGAGTTACTGTGCATCCAGTATAATGTCATAGATGTACTATAAGGGGAGAGTGGGGGTGGTTTTGGCCCCGTACATCTGTCATCAGCATAGTAGTAGAAATTGAGACTATGACTATGAATGATCTGACCAAGAGGTAGCATGTAAATGATGAATAGAATGGGGCCTAGCACTGAGCCCCTGGGGCACCTTATATGTTAGTACTAGGGGAGGAATTGTGTTAGCCTAGAGCATCTATTGGTCAAATATTAAACAACCCAGGAAAGGGCCATTTTAGTGGTGCCCATAACTGAGAGGCAGGAGATAAGCATTTTGTGATGAACTGTATACATTTAGAAGGAGGATACTGAGTGCACCTGATACTGAGAGTCAGATGCAAATAAAATATAATTTTACAGCTACAGGAGAGGTGTCTCAGTACAATTCATTGTCCTAAACCCAGACTGAAAAGGCTCAAAAAGCCTTTTCTCAGAAATAACTGAATTTGAGTGGCCACAACCTTTTCTAATAACTTAGCTAAGAAGGAAAGATGTAGAATGTAAGACCCATAAGTCTTAAATAAGACTGAAATAAGAGAATTGTAAGAGGAGAAATAGGGTTGTGAGTGAGAGATTTTTTTTTTAAAGTAGGGTTGAAGGTACCCCACCCCTATTTTGAGACTTGGACTCTTTGCCAGTAATCTCTGTTCAGAAGGCTGAGAGCTCTAACACTCCCCTTCTACTTTCCTGTCTCTGTAAAGGTTAAAAGTGTGGGTGCTTCCCCTTCTCATTTCTCTTGAGCCATTTCTCTCTCTTCTCCCCTTCTCCTCCTCCAGGAGAAGATCATTTTAAAACAGTCACCAAGCACTCTTATCCCTCAAGCCAGTTTGTCTTTTGTTTTTGGAAAGTATTTTCTGTTTCTTATTTCTATGTTTCAGTGCAGCCAGTCTTCCTCTGGTGTTTCATTTGTTCTATGTTTCCTAACTGCTTTTCACAAGCTCAGTGTGAAATTTCATTTCACACCCATTTCTAGTTGACATCCATTTTCAGTTGCAGGTAAATTTCACACCGGTGTTTGGTTCACAACCATTTTCAGTTCCCACCTCATTTAAGCCCCTTTGTATTATGACACATGTAACTGCTCCAGTGGTGCAGTGGCAATGTGTCAATCTAATAACACAGCACTTTATTTTCAATATTTGTTTTTACCTGCTTTGAGATTTCCTTTGCTCTGCACATGGGTTCTAACACATGGTTGTGGTAGCTCAATTGGTAGCATGTCAGTCTATGACCAAGATGATCTATGTCCCAGAGCTTTGACCTTCCAGTCTGTGAGGAACAGGCAGGGTTCCACCTTACACACTCAAATCAGGGCAAGAGACCAATGACACAATCAAGTTTTGCATGTTAGCTGTGGAAATCATGTTCCAGTTCTGGTGCCAGCTTTCTGCCATGGTCTGGCTGAAGAGATTAAAGATGAGCTTACCTACCACAATTGAACTGGCCCAACAGGTGGACAACCAGCTCAGGGAGATGCACAGGTCATGGAAAACTGAAGCCACCCAGGTCCCTCGGGTTGAACTCTTCTTGTTGTCCTCAGAGACTGGGTGCTTCTTTATGGTCATACCTCTCCTCAAGCAGCTTTCAAGGACTACCAGCTGATACTGTGTCAGACCATGAGCCTCAATTTTACAGATGATTCCGTGGAGTGTTTTGCTGGCTGTTGGGGTGGAAGCCAGCCAGACAGAGAGGATCAACCAAGACCTGGAACTCACCCTCCACTGTCTGGCCTCCTCATCCCAATTCACCTGGTCTGACCAATTAATCTGGGCAGAGTATGCCCTTAACACCCTCTGGCACTCCTCTCTCAGGATGTCACCTTTTGAGTATCAGATTAGGTATGCTCTGCCTGTGCTTCCCAGACAGGAGATGAATACAGGGGTCTGCTTGGCCCAAACAGGTAGTAAGGCACTGCTGCTGGGTCTGGCTTAAGGCCCAGAGGGCCTTTCTGTGTGTGGTGGCAGCATAGAAGCTGCCAGCAAGAACCAACCTGTTGTCCTGTGGGGGTTGGCTGCAGAGCCAGAACTCAATATCATGCAGTACCAGAAATTAATTGAGCCCAATCACCAACAGCTTGGGAGAGGGCTACATAAGTTATAAGTTTTATTTCCACAATATTTGAAAATAAAAAACTGAAAAATTGCATGTTCATCTGTATTCAGCCCCTATGAATCCCCTAAATAGTTCTGGTTGAAATTAAGTCCACCTGCTAGTAATATATCACATGATCACATTTACTTACATGCAAAAATATTAAGACCCATTTTGAGTTTGTCAAAAGTCATGGGAGAGATTCCCCAAATATATTGAGGAAGGTCCATACATGGTGAAACATGGTGGGGGAAACATCATACTGTGGGGATGTTTTTCACTAACAAGGACTGGAAAACTTGTATGGGAATATTCTTGAGCAAAATCTGTTCACCTTCTAACAGGACAATGAACCAAAACATGCTGCTAAAGCAACAGTCCAGTGGTCTAAGTTAAAAAATGTATATGTATTGGTATGGCCTTGTCAAACCCCAGACCTTAATCCAATTGACCATCTGTCATCAGAATTGAAGATTGAAAAACCATCTAATTTAAAGAAGCTGCAGCAGTTTTGCCTTGAGGAAAGGACAAAAATACCAGTGGCAATATACTTATCCAAAGTGAATTGTAGCTGTAATTGCCACAAAATGGGGCTCTACAAAGTACAGACTTTAGGAGAGTGAATAGATATGCTGAAACATTTTCTGTTTCTGTTCACAATAAAATAAATCTAATGTACCAAGTTGTAGGCATATTTTATAATTGAATTGATGCAAACCCTCAAGTAATCAATTTTAATTCCAGGTTGTGTGGTAACAAAACAAGAAAAACTCCAAGGGAAAAAGAAAAGAAAAGAAAGCTCTCAAGAAGGAGACTTCTTTTCCTGACAAAATCCCAAAACTGGTGAATTCTAAAATTGGCCTTTTGTTTATAGGGAAGTACCTTATAAGGCATGGTGTTGCCAGCTACTCTACACCATAGTCCCAGTGCAGTGGCAGAGTGTTGCTTTACTAATGCAATGGTTTGGTTTCAAGTCCCACTTGTCACACCAAGCATTTCACCCAATAAATAAGTATACTGTATCATAAATGATCTGAACCTATATATATATATGTAAAATTACACTATTAAGCACTTGGATCTGCCCTCTTACTGTCCCATAATAGAATTCATTTGGAATTGAGGGAATTTTAGCTGTTTGTAGGATACTCTGATCCTGAGATACAAAACCTAGAGAGCAGCATGTAAGTGCCCACAAAGTTCAAAAAGTTACATGTTCTGTCAGGGTTTTGAGTATTTAATGAATAAATAAAGCCCACATACATAATGTTTTCTTGACTATGCAATTCCATTCAAGCTGCCTGTATGCTGGTGTGCATGTCCGCCAGCGACTCCCTGCCTTCTGCACTTGGAACACTGACTGATTTTTGTCAGAGGGTCAGAACCCATATTAAACATAACAGTATGCCTGTCTTTATTTTTTTCAAAGAAAGTGTTCAATGGTTCTTCAGTAGATGCAATAGTTTCATGACAGCTCTAAATACCTAAATACCTAATTCCTATAGACTTGATTCATAGCTTCCACTGTTTCTGACCTGTTCCTCCTAACTAAATTTTGACTTCTCAAATGGAATGGGATGGCCCGTTTCTTTTAAAAAATGCTCTGAAAGGACTGTTGGGTTTTCATGGAATACAGATGCAAGTGAGAATAATACAGAAGTAATGTAATGAGTTGTGAGATTGTTTTTTTCTCCAGGAACTAAAGCAGTCCCATTACACTTTGAGAGAAAATAAGAGATCTGTACTGCAAGTGTTTTTGAATAACTATACCAACACTCCCCAGCATTCCTTCTATCATAAATATAGAAGTACTGCTTTACACAATGTTTCATTTGCAAGAGAAAGAAAAAACTACACTGCTCTTAAAAAATGAAGGCAGCATTTAAATCACACATCAGATCTTGATGAATGAAACATGCATGTTATCTTTACTGATATAATTTATGTGATTAGTTTAGAGCAGAATAACAGTCATATCAAAACCATCAACCCATAGAGGGCTGGACTCAAATTCATGCTGAAAATCAAAGTAAAACATTGAAATCAAAGGCTTATCAAATTTCTGTGAATTTCATAAAAGCAACTGTATGCATGCCTGTATGCACTCCCTGCAACATCTGAGCATGCTACTGATGAGATTGTAGATGGTATCCTGGAGGATGTCCTCCCAAAACTGGATCAGGTCATTAGTGAGCATCTGGACAGTCTGTGGTTTGAATGGCCAGTGTCGGAAACGCCACTTGTCCTGTACCAGTCTAAGGTCTCATTTTGGCTCTGAGGGCCATCACCTTTTATGTGGAGGTTTATGTGATGCTCCAAGGATATGCCTCCACAGACCATCATGAAGACAATGTCTCCTGACTTTTCCATATTTACCACATGTGCTCAATGTGACAGAAGTGAAATGCACCACTGGTGGACTTGCCATTTCTGGTGTTCTCTGGCAGACATCAAAATGCATGGTGAAGATTGATGAGTATAGGTTGCATTAAAAGACAATGGTGTTCCTCCCATAATGGAGCAGATACCATATTGACAAGGACACTAGCAAAACACAAAACTAAACTAAAGAACCATCAGTCAGGAAGGGAATTACTGTCTATGGGCACCACCTGCAAACCATTCCCTTTTTGAGGGTTGTCTTAATATTGCTTCTGTGGTGCACCTGTTCTCACTTTCATTTGAAGCAAAGCAAGTGAACTTGATTCACAATTGCTTATGTTTCCTAATTGAGCAGATTGATATCCTTCACTTGTGTTTTACTGTGATAATAATGTGTTCCCTTTTTTGAGCAGTGTTGATGAAAACATGTACTGCAGCAATGAAATCAGGGTCAACTGATGGAAAAACAAAAAAAATGCCAAATTATTAATGAGATGTAAGCATGTAGTGTGTGGTGATTTGATGTTGTACTTTAATGGTTTTGTTGTTTCAACTCCTTTCTGCTCGCCTTCATAACTCAAGACCAGAGTAACCTACAGGCATGATACACATAAACTACAAGAGGGAGCAGGGTTCATTATATCACTGAACCAGATATTAGTTTTAAAGGAAAATGAGAAAGAAGGGCTTGTTTGCTCTCTCTCACATTGTTCAAATTTCAGTATAAAAGCAATAAAGGAATAATAATGATAATAGCAAAAATAATAAATGACATTGGAAATAATGTGACGGTGGCATTTAAATGTGTTTGTAAAGATGTCCTGATCTGGTTATTTACTTTATGATGTTAGACCCCAGGTTGTAAACTTGCAGTTTACAAGATCAGTATTTCTATTGTCATTACAGCAATTTGAGTGTTTAACAGTCTGAATAACAGGATCATTGAAGGCCTATTTAGCCGGGTGATTAATCTCCTTCTCCAGACACATGTAGCTCATGAAGGTGGTAGAGAGGAGAGGAAATGAGCTGTGTTTGTTCATGTTTTATTGTTATATAACGAAATTGTCCTCAGGGTCAGCTTCAGCCAGTGTAGAACAGTCATGTCTGAAAACAATCAGTCTGAAAGTGAGAGTAAATTAGGTGGAAACAGAAGGGAAAGGATTTTGACATATGTGCTGGGTCCGGTCAATAAAGTCTCCTACAAAACCATGCTAAGGGCAAACGCCACATTCCCTCTTAATTCTCTGAGAATCAAGATGATTGATTTATAAAGCTCTAAATGTTTAAGTCCACTGTGGATATCCTTCAGGATTAGTTCCCAGTGCTTCAACATTTCACAAAGACTTGCCAAAAATATTATTTGAAATGATGCCATGGTTTTTTTTTTGTGTGTGTGTTGGTCATCTAGCCTTTCATCAGTGCTCTCTGGACGCTGCCCACAGGTTCCAGCTGTTCACTGGATATTTCTGGTTGGTGGGCTTTAAGTCCAGCAATGATAAGATTTTGCTGTGTGTTACAGTATTACTTCCTTTATTGTTAGGTCTGGCCAGTGGGAAGGATACACAGATATAAATACAGTACTTTAATGGGACAAACGTGAACAACAGAGTCAAACAATCCAGGTCAATAACAGGCAGGCAATATAATACCAAAATGGACAAACCAGGGATGAATTCGATAAACAAGTGAAGATCAAAAACTGGTAGACTAAGTACAGTTTGAGACGAAAGGCAGGAGTCAGAAAACGGAAACAGGTCAAACATGGACAGACTGATATACAATAAACATAGGTAGAATGCCAAAGGTTGCTAGGCAAAGCTAAACACAAGTTGAAAGCAGGTGAATACAATCAGAACTCCAGCGATCAGGAACGTGACAAACTGAAAGATTCTGGGAATTGAAGTCTGGAAAGACTGAGGGGGTGCATGACCTTTAGAATAATGAAAAGTTAGCATTTGTTACATTTTACAATTAAGATGTAGAAAACAAAATTAAGAAATTGCTGCATTTTCATTTTTTTTATCTGAGCAGACATCAAAGGATATTATAAGGTTACAAAAAGGCTACCAAATCTGATCTTTTTAGGCATGCTACTTTTTTAATGTGACCCATATCATACATTCCCATCCCACAAACCCATATGCATGAAATGCCCCCAGAGGTTCAGTTTAACTTTTGACAGGAGCTATCAGTGCAGTGATTGACCGCTGGACTTATTATTGGAAAAAAGGGCTTGTTATTGCTATTTTTGACCAATTATTTGGTTTACATTCCTGGTTTCTTTAAACTTTGGTTTTAACATGTTTGTTTTCTGTTGATACTGCAGCCACACTGTCAGGATCAGGTGGACGGAACAGATGACTAGGGAGTGGAGGTGATCGCTGAGGTTTAGGATTTAATGAAAAATACACAAAGTACTAAACTCCCTGGAAACTCCCTGATAAATATTGCTGACAAACTAAACAAGACAGAAAACAAACCAGGATGGAAACAAACCAAGAAACTGACAGGTTCTACAGTTGGAAATCAAAACGAGACAGAAACAAACTGTGACAGAAACAAAAAGACTGACAAAGACAGATGAGACAAAGGGTCTTAAGTAGAACACAACATTGGACACACCTGGAACCACTGATTAGGAAGGGGCAGGGTTACAAATGAGACACAGATGGGAAAGGGTGGAGCAAGGGAGGAGACAAGACCAAAACAAACACAGAGCATGTGCTAGGAGCACATGGGAAAACAACTGAGATAAAAAGTGAACAAGACTAGAATATGACAGAGACAATGACACACATCCTCCTGCGACAACATTTGAGCCTTCCATTAAAAAATAGCGCTCTTGGTGAGCTTCTTTCAACACCAACATCTCCCCAACTATTCCCCCACTGACCACCTCCCTCACTGCCATTATCTATTTTACCTTCTCAGAGTGTATTTATGAGGATGATCTACTGAAATGCTCTGTTCTTAAAGAAGAATGGTTCAGAGAGGTGATAAATGGAACCAAGTGGTTATCAATAAGCTGCCTGATGCCTGAGACCTTGTTTTACTGAATCAATTACTGATGACTTGTTGTCAGACATGACGATGCTAAGCATTTATATGGCCAAGTCTGAAGGCCAGAACTCTGGGGTTGTGGACCCCATTGACACTATACATCTGTAAATTTGTGTTTTCCCCTTTTTGGGCCAGTCCAGTAGGCTGAACAGAAGGTTCATCTGCTGATGGAGATCAGCTGTTTGACTTGACTTGATCGTGTCTCCATGCATATGTTTCACTGTACCAAATTAGCCTATGAAACCCTTTAACAGGGAAAAATCCAATAAACACATGAGCCCTGACACTCATCTGTAATAAAACACACACTGCTGCAGCTGAGGGACAGTATGGTGTGTAATGGGCCTTAATTGAGTTGTTTTATTGCTTTTATAAAGAATTCATGTTCTCTGCTTGCTGGAGCCTGAATGTTTCGCAGTGACGAGCACTGCATGATTGATCTGTGTAATAAAACACAGAAAAGGGCAAATGGGAAATCATGCAGAGGAACTGAAGAGAGAGAGTAATATGTTAACATGTGGACTATGCTTATAACTCTTAGGGCCTGTGAAGAATGGCTGATAATGAGGATACTGAGAAAATAAGCATTAGATATGGTGATGATACTGGGGGATTACTGCAGTCCTGTTAGATTCAAGAGGCTTTACACATACTGCATGCTGGAGCAAATGAATGCATCAATTTCCAGCCCCATTCAAGATGTCAATTTCATTTTCATGTTTGACTAATGCAATTAAAATGTACATTCTTGACACTGCAGTGACACTGACATGGTGGTGGTGTGTGTTGTGTTGGTATATCACACACAGCAGTGCTGCTGGAGTGTTTAAATTCATCTGTGTCACTGCTGGATTAAGTAGTGATAAAGGACTAGAGTATCACAAACTGTGCAGGAACAGATGAGCTTCTGTCTCTGACCTTTCATCTACAAGGTGGAGCAACTAAGTAGGAGCGTCTAATAGAGTGGACAGGGAGTGAACAAAGTGTCCAGCAGCACTGTTGTGTCTGATCCACTACCAGTGCAACACACAACAAAACACCACCATGTCAATGTCACTGCAGTACTGAGAATGACCCAACACCCACATAAAACCTGTTCTGTGGTGGTCCTGTGTGGTCCTGAACATTGAAGATTAGGGACTAGATTTTGTAATTATTGAACTACAAATTGCTCCTGTATGGTCAGTGGAACTGACAAAATGGACAGAAAATGAAGAAACAAGCAGACAGTCATAATAACTAAAAATAATAATGAATAACTTTGTTCTATACTTGCTCACTGTTATTGGCAGCCCTGTTAAAAAATGCTGGGTCAGATTTATACAGTGTGCTGACAGATTTACTGTGAGGTTAAGAGGAAACTGTGTTCCAATATCACATTCACTCATAAACCTGCAGTTTTACTGTTTCTGTGAAATCTGGCACTACTGCCAATTTCCCTCATTAATATGCACTTGTGTTTTAGGAACATCACAAGAGCAACATGTTTGGTCACACAGGTCAGTATTGATGTATAACACACCAATCGGATTAAACCACACGTTCAGTTCTGATCTGTTTTGATTGAGCGTCACAGTGAACATCATAGCAGCAGCTAAAAACTCGGCTCTCATGGAAAAGATTTCAGATCGTTAATAAACAATTTGTGTTGTAACTCCAGTCACAATATTACTGTTTTTGTGTGTGTGTGTGTGTGTGTGTGTGTGTGTGTGTGTGTGTGTGTGTGTGTGTGTGAGATGTGTTGCAGTATGCAGCTCAGTGCTTGGCTCATCATTAGAAAAGTGCCTGAAGAATCTTGAACTGAGAGAAATGTTTATGGCTCTTCCCCTTTGATGACCTACTACACAGTTTTTACCTGAATATAAGCCATAATTATCAGTCTGACCCAACTCTGAGCATAATCTCATAGTGTATACTGGTCAAATGAAGATGGTTGCTGTCATTCAGTATGCTGGTCTGCGGTTTGAGTTATTTGGCCTTCATTCACAGTAAATGTATTTCTGTTAATAAAAGGTCTTCAGGGCATTTTATTAAGCAGTGACCTGAGTGATCTGCAGTGCTTTCATATGACCTGTCAGCACTTCCTGCAAATAAATGGACCTCTGATGACCAGAATGACCATAAAGCCTCTGGGTGAGTGGTGTTTAAAAAGCTCTTCTAATGTACGGTAGCATAAATGGGTTTTATGGGTGATTTATACATTTATTGGCAGTGTTTTAAATGATTTGTTCATTTCTCCTCCTGTCATACATCAGAACTCTCAGCAGTGTGTGTGTGTGTGTGTGTGTGTGTGTGTGTGTGTGTGTGTGTGTGTGTGTGTGAAGAGCTCACATATCTGCATTGCTAAAAATTATCTTAAATTACCTGGTTCAGTAGAAACACAGCTTTGAATGTGCTGGAGAAGCTGTGCATGTGTGTTCCTGAGCGCAAAGCAGGTGGTAAGACAATGCATAATATATGTGATGGACGGTGCTGAGGAGGTAAACAAGGTTCATGTTTCCAGAAGCCTTGGAGTGGTAGTGTGAACTGATGGTGATTTCTGAAGGGATAACATGATCTGAAGATGAGTTTAAGGAACCAACTGCTGCAATGTAAACTGAAGTAAGTGGAGAGGGTTGAGGAAGATTAAACTGGGGGAGATGAGTGAGTTGGTTGAATCCGCTTGTAGGGGAAATATTGTGTCTGTAAATGGTGGTATTGGAGTGGGTTCCAGGTGAACGGCCCAAAGCAATGATGAAAATAACGTAATTAAATGCCCCAAAAGAGACAGGAACAGCTGTACCATATAGTGGGGCAGAGCCAGAAAGGGTGAGCAGAACTCAGTGCAGTTTGCAGGGAACAGAACCCAGTGATGAAGAGAACAGAACCCAGTGATGGGACAAGAAAGGGCCAATCATAGAACTCCACAACTTCCTTGGCCATGAGGTGGAGGAGAAACATGGATTGGAGACAGCTGCGCAGGAGGAAAGGACCAGAGTGATGGCAGGAGGCATGGAGGCCACAATTTCCACAGATGTCACAGGAGAGTCCACAGCTCCCCAATAAATCAAGACATTCCACTGCTGCAGAGCCATGGCACGAGGTCCAAGATAATGGAGAGATAATCATCCAACTCCTGCCAGCCGGCAGGGTAGGTGGAGCACAGGACACTGCAGAATAAAGAGAAAGAACAAGCAAACTCTGAGACAGTGAGGACCCCAGAAGCAGAGGGCTTGAAGGCACGTGAGAAACATGTCCCTGATATTGATAGTGGCCAGAGCAGCAAGTGCAGCTGAAGGGGGCAGCAGACAGGAAAGTTCCATATCTGCACCTTGCAGGATCTGCTGGCAGTGACCTGAGGACAAAAGAGGAGGGCTGAAGAGGTGAGCACCAGGAGGAGGAGTGGGTGCAGCCTTGAGGAGGGATCTGTGGGAAAGGAGAGGGCAAAAAACTGGCAGTAGCCAGCAAGGGAAGGGAAAGGGGGGGGATGAAGAATGGCATTGGGCACCAGGGCCGCAGCTGGGTCCTTGCTCTTGAATTGTACCGCACTGTACAGTGCATCTGGAAAGTATTCACAGGTATTAATTTCTTTTCCAATTCTACACACAATAACCCAAAATGACAATAAGAAAATGTTTATTTATTATTTTCATTTTTTTTTACAAATTTAATAAAATTAAAAACACATATAATGTACATAAGTATTTTTAGCCTTTGTCATGACACTCAAATTTGACCTTGGGTATAATTTTTTTCCACTAATTATCCTTCAGATGTTTCTTCAGCTTGTAACTATGGTAAATTCAGTTGATTGGACATGATTTGGAAAGGCACACACTTGTTTGTATATGGTCCCATAGTTGATAGTGCATGTCAGAGCACAAAGCAAGCCACAAAGTCTAAGGAACTGTTTGGAGACCTCAGAGACAGGATTGTAATGAAACAAAGATCTTGGGAAAGGTCCCAATGGCCTCCATCATACATAAATGGATGAAGTTTGGAACCACCAGCACTCTTCATAGGGCCTTAGTCGGGGAGGTGACCAAGAACTCAAAGGTCATTCTAATAAAGCTCCAATATTGTTCTGTGGGAGAAGAAGAAGCCACTCCTCAGTAAAAGAAATTTGACAGCCTGTCTGGAGTTTGCCAAAAGGCACTTAAAGTCCTCTCAGACTATAAGATACCAAAAGATTTAACTTTTTGGACTGAATGCCAAGCATTATGTCTAGAGGAAACCAGGCACTGCTCATCACCTATCCAGTACCATTCCTAGAGTGAAGCATGGTGGGGACAGCATCAGGTTGTGGGGATGTTTTTCTGCAGCAAGAACTGGGAGACCAGTCAGTGTTGAGGGAATGATGACTGCAATGTACAGAGACATTAATGATAACTTGCTCCTGAGTGCTTTGGACCTCAGACTAGCTTCCAACAGGACAGCAACCCTAAGCACACAGCCATGGTAACAAAGGAGTGGCTTCATGACATCTCTGTGAATATTCTTGTGTGGCCCAGCCAGAGCCCAGACTTGAACCTGATTGAACAACTCTAGAGATATCTTAAAATGACTGTGCACCAATTCTCCCCATCCAATTGATGGAGCTTGAGAGGTTCTTCTAAGAAGGTGTGCCAAGCTTGTAGCATCATACTGAAAAAGACTTGAGGCTGTAATGTGCATGTGCTTCTGCTCAAGCTTCAGCCTCCATATTAGTTTAAAGACAAATACTCGTGGCCTACATCATACAGCTTTCTGTTGTTGTTTTTTTTACCTCTTAGATTAGTTTTGTTCATTTTAGCCAAGTTCCACCTTGTTTTGATAAAAGGTGGCATCAGTTTGATTTAGTCAGTTTCTCACTTATAGGATATATTGTTTTAGATTATAGTTTTCAGTAACTGTCACTAGAATTTCACTGACTATTTGTGAGGTTACAGGTGAGTAAGGTGGACAGTGAACAGTGTTGCTAAGTTATGTAAACTATAATACAGATAGGTAAAATATAATACACTTATATCATAAAATAATACACCAAACATACACCTGTTTGGTGCTTTACAGAACCAATGTGAAGAATGAATTATCTAGACAATCAACCATTTATGGACTCAAATGGATGCTGAATTTTCAGTTATACATAGAACATTTCTAAAGAATCAGGTTTGTGTATGTAGTGCACACACTGTTCAAGTTCAGACAGCACAAATACCAGCAGATGGTGTGGACACAGGCATCTGATTGGCTGATCTGTTGCTTGGTGATGGCAAGATCAGAACCCTGGCAGTAAGAAATCAGACAGATGTGTTTTCAGGGGCATGCCAGGGACTGTATGTGGCACAGCTGGGACCCAAACCTCCATAGCTGCAGGGTGTTACAGGTGTTATTGTGTGTTTTTGTTGGTAAGTTCAGAAAGAACCTTAAATACCTTTTCTCATGATTGGATACACCTGGCTATGAAGTTCAAAGCTCTATGAGGTTACCAAACCAATTTTGTGCTTCAGTAAGTCAGTAAAAAAGTAGTTAGGAGAATTCAAATCAAGAAAATGATAAGGGTGCCCATACTTTTGCACCTGTCAAATTTTGGTTTAATGCATATTGCACATTTTCTGTTAGTACAATAAACCTCATTTCAATCCTGAAATATTACTGTGTCCATCAGATATTAGATATATCAAACTGCTGTTGCAAACCCCCAAATATTTATAAATAAAAATGATTAAGATTAATAGGGGTGCCCAAACTTTTTCATATGACTGTATATTGTAATATAGTCTGTATATTCATTCATTCATTCATTCATTCATTCATTCATTTTCCGAACCGCTTATTCCTGAATAGGGTCACGGGTGAGCCGGTGCCCAGCCGGCAACTCTGAGCGCAAGGGCGGGAAACAACCCTAGACAGGGCGCTAATCCATCGTAGGGCTCACACATGCACATCCACACACTAAGGGGTACTTTAGAGTCACCATATATATTTATATAATGCTTCTTACTCTTACTAAATAATTTTTATCTATCTTTCTACTTTCTGTATTGTACTGATTCTGCTACTGGAACCTTAATTTCCCTGAAGGAGCCCTCCCAAGGGATCAATAAAGTTCTATTCTATTCTATTCTATTCTATTCTATTCTATTCTATTCTATTCTAGTAGTTTAGAAACAGAATGTCAAAAATCTAATTTGTGGTAAAATCATTTGAGTCATTTAAAAACCTCATGTATAAAAAGAGGAAAAACTATGATTAATTCATGGGAAAAAAATATTTACAGAAATTATTTATATTCACAGACCATTGAGTGAACTAGTGTGTGATTGTCATAGCTGACGGTGTTGTAGAACCACATAAGAAAAAATGTATGTTTTGTTTTATATTATTATGCTGATGATTTTAGATAATGCTATAAATGAGGAAACAGCACTGGTGGGTAATAGTACCCAACCACGAATGCATATGAACCAACTTCAGCCAGGCACATTGGGGAGATTGGGAGAAAGAGAAAATTAATCATAGATAATCTGGTGAAAAGCCTGTAAAGGAGGTGGTTTAACAAGTGCATTAATAAACAGAAGCCTGTAATCAGTGTAGCACAGGGCAACTGCAGGAAAACAGCCTGCAAAGAAGGGGTTAACCAAAAGCCTGCTTGAAGAGAACAGTGGAGATCAAGATAGGGTCTTAGTCTCAAGATAAGACCAAGAAAAAATTAAGACAGCTGCTCATAGGATTGACATAAAGGCAAATAAGAACCTTGAGTACAAAAGGCCTTCAGGAAGGTTTAGCAGACTCTGGAGTTGTGGTACATTGTTCTACTGCAAAATATGGAAGAATCATCAGAAAAAACCTTTCCTGCATCCTCAAATCCAGCAAGTCCTGTGTACTGATGAGGTTGAAATAGAACTCTTTGACCACAATCAGCAAAGGTATGTTTGAAGATAAAAGGGCACAGAAAAGAACATACAACAATTAAGAATGGGGTGGATCAGTCATGCTTTCGGGTTGTGCTGTGGCCAGTCACACTGGGAACATTTCACGGGTTGAGGGAAGAATGGATTCAATTAATTTCTAGCAAATTTTGCAAACAAACATAACACAATCTGTAAAAAAGCTGAAGCCAATCACTATTCATATCACCTGTCTCATCACACCTTCATGCCACAAACTCTTTCTGCGCCTGCACTTTACTTATTACTGGAGCAGCAACAAGCTACTCAGTTACACTACATTCTCCAAAGCTGCTCAGTTAATCTACATTCACAAAAGACCCTCGCATTACCCTTCTCACACTACAGCTACATCCAGTTACATGTCCAGTGCATGTACCTATAATGAAAAGATTATTTTATAGTTTCTATAAACACAGAACCCTTTTCTATTATTGTTTTTTTGAAAATGTAAAAGAGGAAAATATAAACTTGTTTTTGTTTAAAATACAAAGAAAATGAATGATCTTTATTCCTTTTAGAGGCTAGCTTGTTAGTTTTCCAGGCAGTTTTCTGAGAAACCAACACCATATAAATAATTTCTTAAAAATAAACAAAATCTCAAACTGAACTGTACCTTTTATACACATATAACACAGGAGTAGATTCACATTTCTACTGGTTATTTTAACTGGTTATTCTCTGAACCTATTTGAGTTTGTTCTGCGTCAGAGGCAGCACTGCCTTCAGAACTATTTAAGTAGTGATTTTGCACACAACCTATAATATAATGAGTTAGAGGGGGAAATAATAGGAAGAAGGGGGAAATTTCCTCAAAGTCAGGGGAACTTTATTGTTATTCTGACTTTACAGCATGAATGCATAGCTGAATGAGAATGCATTTCTCCAAATTCTCCAAAAGCAAAATCATACAATACACATAATACTACAGAAGATACATAAATAGAATATAAAAAATGTTGCACTTATGTAGAAAAATAGAAACAATATTGCACATTTACTAATTATATTATTGTACTGTAAAAGATTGTGTCACTTAGAACTGGAAAATGTTAGCTTAGCACTGGTAAACTGCTTATTTATGATACACAGTGTGTTTATTGCACAATACAGACATGTGTCTGTTCATGTGTTCAGAGTTCAACAGTTCTAATAAACCTGCCTGTCAAACAGTGTTAAGTGGTCTTATGGCCTATGGGAAGAAGCTGTTGCTGAATCTGCTGGTCCTGCACAGCATGCTGCAATAGTATTTGCCAGAGGGCAGTGGTCTGAACCATCTATGATGGATGGGTTCTCTACAGTGGCACCATGACACTCCAGTTTTAACACCTCTGAATTGGCTTCCACTACCTAGAGAAACTGAGATCTGCTGACCAGCTTCTAGTCAGGATCACAGAGCCAAGAAAAAACTAATGGGTGATGGAGTTTGACTAAGATTCACCATGTTTATTCCCTACTAATATTTAAGTCAAAGCTCAAAACATATCAGCTAGCTTTTGTTTTAAGTAATGTTTATTAATGATCTTTTAATTCCTTCTTGAGTTCTAAAGCACTTTGGTAAAATTGTTTTAAATAAACTGAATAAATTTTAGGTACTTACAATCTCTCCTGGAAGAGAGTTGTTTTCATAAGTCTGAAGTTGAATTTTTAAACAGTTGAATCTTAACAGTTGAAGTTAAATAATTATTTGATCCCTTGCTGATTTTGTAAGTTTGCCCATTGACAAAGGCACGAACAGCCTATAATTTTAAAGGTACGTTAACTTTTACAGTGAGAGAAAAATAATCCAGATAATCACATTGTATAAAGTAAATCAATTTATTTGCATTTTGCAGAGAGAAATAATATTTGATCCCTCTAGCAAACAAGACTTTATACTCGGTGGCAAACCCTTGTTGGCAAGCACAGCAGATCATTTCTAAATCAGTAAGATTTTTAAGGCTGTCACTTGGCAACTCCATAGGTTTTCTATGGGATTAAGACTGGCTAGGCCACTCCATGACCTTAATTTGCTTCTTTTTGAGCTGCTCCTTTGTTGCCTTGGCTGTATGTTTTGGATCATTGTCATGCTGGAAGACCCAGCCACAACCCATTTTTAATGTCCTGTCAGAGGGAAGGAGGTTGTCACTCAGGATTCTACGGTACATGACTCCATCAATTCTCCCATTGATGTGGTGAAGTAGTCCTTTGCTCTTACCAGAGACAGTGGGGATGGTGTTCTTTGGGTCATAGTCAGCATTGCTCTTCTTCCAAACAGTTAATAGTTGAGTTAATGCTAAATAGCTACATTTTTGTCTCATCTGACCACAGCACCTTCACACAGTCACTCTCAGAATCATCCAGGTGTTCAATGGCAAACTTTAGGCAGGCCTGCACATGTGTCTTCTTGAGCAGGGGGGCTGTGTGGGTACTGCAGGTTTTAATCCATTACGGCATAATGTGTTACCTTGGTGATTGCAGTCCCAGCTGTATTCCCATGTAGTTTTAGGCTAATCTCTCACCTTCCTCAAGGGTGCCCTACAAGGTGAGGCATGTAGCCTCAGATCGATGTCGATTAACAGTCATTTTGTATTTCTTCCAGTTTCTTACTATTGCACCAACAGTTGTCCCCTTCTCACCTAGGGTCTTACTTATGGTTGTGTTGCCAATTCCAGCCTTGTGCAGGTCTATGATCTTGTCCCTAACATCCTTAGAAAGCCCTTTGGTCTTGTCCATGTTGTAAAGGTTAATCTGACTGATTAAATTAGTCAGTGAACAGGAGTCTTTTATACAGGTGACAATTTAATTTCCTGTCTTTAATGCAGGTAACAAGTTGATTAGGAACATCTAACTGGTCTGTAGGAGCCAGAACTCTTACAGTGGGGTGCGAAAGTTTGGGCAGCCCTGTTAATTTTCTTGATTTACCTTTATAAATCATTGATTGTTTGGACAAAAAAAAAAAATCGTTAAATATATCATGTAGGGGACAAAAACAGTGATATTTGAGAAGTGAAATAAAGTTTATATGATTTACAAAAAATGTGCAATAATTGTCTAAACAAAGTTAGGCAGGTGCATAAATTTGGACACCAAACCCCCCCCCCCCCCCAAAAAAAAAAACAAAACTCTATATTTAGCAGATCCTCCTTTCACAGAAATAACAGCCTCTAAATGCTTCCTATAGCTTCTAATGAGAGTCTGCATTGTGGCTGAAGGTATTTTAAACATTTTTTTTTTTACAAAACATCTCTAGTTCATTCAGGTTTGATGGTTTCTGAGCATGGACAGCTCTCTTGTGACACCACAGATTTTCAATAATATTCAGGTTTGGGGACTGAGATGGCCATTCTAGAATGTTGTACTTGTTCCTCTGCATGAATGGCTTAGTAGATTTTGAGCAGTGTCTAGGGTCATTGTCTTGTTGGAAGATCCAGCCCCGGCGCAGCTTCAGCTTTGTCAATGATTCCTGGACATTGGTCTTCAGAATCTGCTGATATTGATTGGAAGCCTCAACTTTAACAAGATTCCCAGTCACTGTACTAGCCACACAGCTCCACACCATGATGGAACCACCACCAAATTTTACTGTAGGTAGCAGGTGATTTCTTGGAGTGCTGTGTTCTTTTTCCTCCATGCATAACAGCCCTTGTTACTCTATTTTAGTTTCATCAATCCACAGCACCTTATTTAAAAATGAAGCTGGCTTGTCCAAATGTGCTTTAGCATACCTTAAGTGGCTCTGTTTGTGATGTGGGCTCTCGGTGAAGGCGGTCACACTTTCCTCCATCTCCTCCCTTATCTCTCCTGCTTAGCTCTCAGTCCTGTCTGCTACTATCTCCTTGGGAGACTCTCATAACGCTGTTCTTCAAAACTAAGTATGGATTTGATCAACTGATCTCTCAACGCTATTGACACCATCTTCTCAACGAGAAGACAGGGTTCGGGGGAACCTAAGTGTTCTGATGGGACATTTGCGGCTGGATACAAGATGGACTCCTGGGAGAGGTGGAGGGTCATGTGCCTGGCGGTGCTGTCAGTTGAGCATGTTGAGGATATCTTTGTGATTGGATTTATGATTGCAAGTACTTTGCTGATTGGACTAAGCACTGCACTGACACATTGGAAAATTAGAGAAAATTTAAGCTGCCTGTGATGATCGAGTGTGAGTATGGCTGTTGCTGCTGTTGGGACTGAGGTTGCAAATTTACATCGCACCTTGGAGAACATTACAGAGAAACTGGCAGCTATGCAACGGAGTACTGATCGCTTAGGAGACCAGCCTGGACCTGGAGATGTGTAGCTGCAAAAATGGACACTACTCTCTCCCAGCCAAAATATTCTTGTTTTCAGCTATTTGGCTCCTCTATCAGCTCTGGCCTTGGCAGATGCTGCAAATCTCCCCCGGAGGACGATGCTCGGAGATGCCCCCCCCACCTTTTGCTGATTGTAGACTCTGGCTGGCTGCTGAAGCCTGTCTTCTGGAGTGTGCTGAGCATTGTTATCTGCGAACTGAGACATTGTCTCCATGGCGACTGCTGGATTTCAGATTTGACTCCTGGGCAGGGCGCCATCTGCAGGAGGAAAAACGCCTTCACAGCTTTCTCTTCTTCTCCTCCTTCTGGATGAGCAAAGACTGCAAAAGTGCACTGGATGGCTGGCTGCCAAGTGCTGGATGGCTGGCTGCCCCCCCCACTTGATGTTGTGCTTAAGTACTTGGATGTTTTTTTTTTTTAACTACCTAAATCATGTTCCTCTTGGAACATAGTCTGGGTGTGTGTTTTTTTCTTCCTTTCTTACCTCATGTATAGTGCTATTGTTTTTCTTAATGAATTTCCCTTTTCCTTTGGGATTGTAAGGGATCAATAAAGTTCTATCTAATATAATCTAAAAAGGCTTCCTCTGCATCACTCTCCCATACAGCATCTCCTTGTGTAAAGTGCGCAGAATAGTTGAACGATGCACAATGACTCCATCAGCAGCAAGGTGATGTTGTAGGTCTTTGGTGCTGGTCTGTGGGTTGATTCTTAGTGTTCTCAACATCCTTCGCTTCTTTTTTTTTCAGGATTTTTCTTGGTCTGACACTACAAGCCTTGACTTGAACCATGCCAGGGGTCTTCCATTTTCTCACAATGTTTCTCACAGTAGAGACTGAAAGCTGAAATCAATGAGATAGCTATCTGTATCCTTCCCGTAAACCATGACGGTGAACAATCTTTGTTTTTAGGTCATTTGAAAGTTGTTTTGAGACTCCCATGCTGAGGAGCAAACCTTACAATTACCCCCCTTAAATACCCTTTCTCATAATTGGAGTCACCTGTGTGACTATGGGTTGGCCATGGAGGTCAAGGGTCACTGAACTTACCAAACCAAATTTAAGTTCCAATAATTAGTTCTAAAGGTTTTGAAATCAATAAAATGACAACAGTGCCCAAATTTATGCACCTGCAAAATTTTGTTTAACCAATTATTGCACGCTTTCTGTAAATCATATAAACTTCTTTTCACTATGTTTGTCCCCTATATAATATATTTAGCTGATTTTTTTTATCCAAACAATCAATGATTTATTTCCTGATTTTAAGGTAAATCAGGAAAATTAAAAAGGCTGCCCAAACTTTTGCACCCCACTGTAATGGTTGGTAGGGGATCACACTGTCACCTTAAAATTATAGACTGTTCATGTCTTTGTAAGTGGGCAAAGTTGCAAAACTTACAGTCTTACGAAGAAAAAAAAAAATTCTGAAGGAACACTGATAGAACTGACAGAATGACTTTAAAATTATATGATTGTTTTTAATTAACAAATTTAGTAGAGTAAAATTGGACTAAAATTATATGGTTAATGTAATTAGGACTGTTATGGGCTCAGCTATGCAGAACTGGAAAAAAAAATTAGTTTCTAGTAGACTATGGGAAAGACTATAAGACACAGTGCTTCTGGAAAGTATTATTTCACTATTTGCACACTTTGTTATGCTATAGTCTTCAAAATGAATTCAATATTTTTTTTCCCTTGAAATTCTACACATAATACCCCACAATGTGCACTTTAATAAGTTGCTCTGGTTAAGGGCGTCTGCTAAATACCATAAATGGAAATGGAAATGACAAAGTGTGAGGTTTGTTTGAATTTTTTTCTGCAAATTTATTAAAAGTAAAATACAAAAATATAACTTAAAGTTGCATGGGGAGTGTTGATGCACAGCCATTATTAGATATCTCCAGAGATGTTCAAGTCTGGATAGGCCACTTAAGGAGCTATCATCAAGGATGTCTCTGTACATCACTGCAGTCATTTTTCCCTTGACCATGACTGGTCTCCCAGTACCTGCTACAAAAACATCCCCACAACATGATGCTGCCACCTCCATACTTCACTGTAGGAATGGTATTGGCTGGGTGATGCTGTGCCTGGTTTTCTTCAAGCATGACATGCCTCAAGACATTCAGTCAAAAAAGTTAAATCTTTATGTTTCTTGTGGTCTGAGAGTCCTTTAGGTGCCTGGGTTCTTGGTCACCTCCCTTAATAAGGCCCTCCTACCATGGTCACTGTTTGGCTGGGTAGCCAGCTCTATGAAGAGTTCTGATGGTTCCAAACTTATATCATTTGTGGATGATGGAGGCCACTGTGCTCATTGGGACCTTCAATGCAGCTGAAATTTTTCTGTACCCTTAACCAGATCTGTGTCTCTGATGTCTACAGACAATTCCTTAGACCTAATGGCTTGGTTTGTTCTCTGACATGCACTGTCTATTATGGGACCTTATGTAAACTGATATGTTTTTCCAAATCATGTCCAATCAACTAAATTTACCACAGGTGTACTCCAATCAAGCTGTAAACAAGGAAACAAGATGAGCCTCAATTTTATGGAAATTTTTGTAATGTTTATTTTATTATTACATTTGCATTTCAAACTTTGGAATAAGTAAACTAAAAAAAGTGTTTACTTGTGATTTGCATGGCATGTCAGGGCCAAGGCTTTAAGTGGGAGAAAAGGCTGGTACTCTGTTTATTTACATGCATGCCCACTTTGAGCCCCAGTCAGGAGAATGAAAGCAGAGAAGACTATAAATCATCTGACCTTTTTCAGTTCCTGGTTTGGAGTGCGTATTTGTGCATATTTTGTCCACACTTAATTAGTTCCTAATTAGTTCTCAGCTTCAGTGGTTGGTCCTTCAAAGGCTTTTCTCCAAAGATTCTTTTATGGTAATAAGGAATTTTTCAAGGGTTGCTCAGTAAAACACTGAACCATTTGGGTGCATAAATGTCTTCTCCATGATAAAAATTGTATTTTTGTTTTAATTTTAACTCTTAGAACCAATTATCCTTAAGTAATCCAGCTCAAAATTCCTTCATTTCCAAATAATTTCAATCCCAGTTTAAATGCCAAAGGAGCTTCCAGAGATATTGTTTTGTAGAGGAAAATGAGAAGGGAGGGGCAAATATCAGAATAAAATTCATGAGAAGGCATAATATTAAATGAAAAAAATGAACATTCAGGGCTTTTAATTTATTTTTTTCATTATTTTGTTTACTGTCAAGTATTGACACCAAATTATTAATATAAATATTGCCAACCTAAGCATTACAAATATCTCATTAACAATTCTTAAAAACACTGTAGATGATCAGAAAATATAAAAAGTTTTACATGTCAAATAAAGATACATTTCAGTAGACCGTAATCTTCTAAATATAACAATAACAGGTATGTGTGACAGTTTCCTATAAATAACTTTATCATTTTTGGTGAATAAATGTACATCAAGCTTTAAACACATCCCACAAAATTGGCCTAGAGTGCTAAACATTAAGAAATGTGTTTCTTTATTTTTACATAAAAAGTTCCAAAAGGTTGCTTGACTTTACAAAGTGGAACCCCTCATGGTGCTGCATAAAACCATTCTAAATAGAAACACAGACTCTCAATGAGAACTGTAAGCACTGTTATTTCAGTCTGCATGAAGAGCACTGTATTTCCACTGTTAGGAGTTTACATTTGATTTCATATGAATAAAAATCTTTTACTGTTAATCTCTCTGTTGACCTGGCCTAATATTTTCGTTAGCAACCCTGAGCTCACTAGTTCACAGTGCTCACTAAGCTATAAAAATGAGGGCAGTGGCTGCTGTTGCTCAAGCCACAGTAAATGTTGAAGCATCATCTGCTGCAGTTTAATTAAAACTGAGTCAAATTCTGTTTCGTCCAGATTGGCTTTGAACCCAAATTTCCATCTTTGTCTCCTAGGAGACAGGGTTATGAGCAGTGAAAAGGGCTGGAGTGGCTCTCAGGAGAGGAGAGTTTGGAAGAAAGAAAGAAAGAAAGAAAGAAAGAAAGAAAGAAAGAAAGAAAGAAAAATGACTGCATTAGGGCTCAGCTTGGCATTGGTACAGCACAGCTAGCTTTGTCCTCCTGGCTTCTTGCGACTGCAACATTTACACAACCTATACACAACTAAAAACAACTGCAGACAGTCATGGAAACATGGAGTAAGAGATTTTGTTAACAGAGATAATTAAATCTCCATTTGTTTGTTCATATTTGTTAAAAAAAAAATCTTTAGAACTCCCCACAAAATTATTCCATTATTTACCAAAAAAATAAAAAACGACCTGAATGTTCTTCTTCTCAGGACTTTTATTATAAAATGTGAACACTGTGTGAGTAAAGAAAGAAAACAAACAGCCCCTCCCTTCTCATTTTCTTCTAAAACCCAATATCTGGGGATTGACATTATTAGAAAATATAACACATACATAAGTATTTACAGCCTTTGCATTGACACTCAAAATTGAGCTCAGGTGCATCTTATATAAACACACACCTATTTATATAAGGTCCCATAGTAGACAGTGCATGTCAGAGCACAAACCAAACAGTCTAAAGAAATGTTTGTAGATATGATTGTATTGAGACACATCTGTGGAAGGGTATAGTATAATTTCTTCTGAATTCAAGGTCCCAATGAGCAAAGTGGCCTACATTATCTGTAAATGGAAGAAGCCTGGAACCGCCAGGAGTGATTGTGGTAGAAGGGCCTTAACAAGGGTGACAGAGAACCCAAAGCTCCAATGTTGCTCTGTGGAGAGAGGTACTGGGAGAACTGTCAGGCTTGAGGGACACTCTGGACCCCAGACTGAGACAAAGGTTTATCTTCCTACATGACAACTCTCTGTCACATGTCTTTGAATGGCCCATCAAAAGCCTATACTTAAACCCAATTTAACATCTCTAGAGAGATCTAAAAATCCTTGTGCACTGATGCCACCGGTCTAATCTGATGGAGCTTTTTCTTCAAAAAGAATGGAAGGAATTAAAAAAAAAAACTCTAAAAGCCTTGATGCTGTTTAGTAAAACACACTCAGTTATGAGCCCAGGGTCAATGGGTGTTTCAGGTCTTAGAGGGTCACCTGGATAACCCAACTGGGGGGGATTTGTCCCTGGTTTGTGTCCAAGCAGTGTGCTACCCCACAAATCTCCCCTCTTTATCCACAGCCACCTTGAGGGCAACCTCACAGATGATCCTGGTGGGTCTTCTTTCTAGCAACCCTCGGCTGTCAAGGAGCCCCGATGCACAGATTGCCCAAGAAAGCCTCTGCAGCCCACCTCAATTGGCTCATAGCGAGCCTGCCAGCCATTCTCTCTGCAGACCTCTACCAGTTCCATGTATTTAGCCTTCTTGCATTCATAGGCCTCCTCTGTAATTGCTGCCAAAGGTACTTCAACAAAGTATTGAGCAAAGATTGTGAATACTACTATATTTTTGTGTAGAATTATGAGGGAAAAATCATTTGAATCCATTTTGAAATAAGGTTGTAACATAACAAAATGAGCAAGAAGCGAAGCCCTTTCCTGTGAATACTATCTGGATGCACTGTATAATGTCACAGCTTCTACAAATTGGCAATTTTACAGGCAATGGAGATCATTCAACATGTAAAAGACACCTTACATTTTCAATCATGTAAAAAAAAAACAAAAAACAAAATTAAAAACATAAAATAAATGAAAAAGAACCAAAACTGATGTAGCAGTTGCCTATTATCATGGCTCAACCAACCACACTAATCTGTACAGTGCAATGAAATGTATGTCTAGCCTAAAATGTTGCAATAAATAAATAAATATTAACATATATTGGCCTTTAGAGAAAGAGACTGGTGATAAACCATAACAAATATTCAGTCTGACATTTAAAAAGGTTGAATAATGATGTGTAGTTTGATACTGATGAGTCTGTCATTTAAAATTTCCACTGTGTGGAAATTTAAATTACTGTAAAGCAACAGCATGCTGTAAAATCTAAAGTACACACACTTAAACTTCACATGCTTTTAGTTTTTCAAAACAACATAATGTGCAATACGTCTTACATCTCCCCACATGCAATTATCAGTAATATAAGAGAGAGAGAGAGAGAGAGAGAGAGAGAGAGAGACTATATGTTAAAAAAGGGTTCTATATGGAGTTTCTTATTTTTCCATGAGTCTGAAAGCCCCTTTTCCAATACTCTATAAAAGCTTCTTTATTCTTGCTGAGAGTATAAATCTGAGATGCATCTTTAGCTCATTTGATTTTTCAGTGAATTATTGCAGGAAAGTGTCGTAGTTGGTGTCAGTGTGTAATACAGAGCTTTCCAACTCATGGAATGTTTTAGTGCTGGAATAAAACCGGCTAATCCACAATGCTGTCTAGTCACAGTGAGTGTGGAGGTGAAGGTTTTGTGAAGGAGAGAGAAAAGAGCCTCAGTTGTACCTCAGTGAAAGTGTGTGTGTGTGTGTGTGTGTGTGTGTGTGTGTGTGTGTGTGTGTGTGTGTGTGTGTGTGTGTGTGTGTGCGTGTGTGTGTGTGTGTGTGTGTGTGTGGGTGTACGTACGTACAGTATGAAGGACTTATTGTTGGTGATTAACAGGGTAAAGACTGGGATGTGGTACAGACTGTACATTTCTGCAGTGCAATCTAAAACATGTATTTCACTACAGCACAGACAGACCAGCCTAAACACTAAATGATGATTCTTCAAGGGGTCTTCAGTAAAGAAAGTGGTTCTATATAGTGGAGGTGGGTAATTCAGGTAACATCAGTAACAAAATGCTGTTAGTTTGTATTACTTTATTAAAACACATTTAAATAAACTGTCTTTTTTTTATTTGTTTTAGCTTAGGAAGAATAAGTGTTTATGGACTATGAATTACATACAATTATAACAATACATGAATTGTGTTTCCCTGCTTCTATAAAAGCTGAACTATTACTTTAAAACTATGATTTAATCTGTTATAAATGTAGCTATTAAAATCAGTGAAATGTGAAAATTATTACTTAATGCTGCTCTTTATATCATTTAGTTGAAGTAAACAATTAAGAATCAATCTCAGAATAAGGTCAAGAAGGGACATGTTTTCAAAAGCTTTTCAAATTGCTTAATTAAATCTAGACCTTAATAAGCTCATTCAGAGTGGGGATTTTGAGGGAAACACTCCATTTCAGAGAAATTTACCTAGTCATTGTTGTTCACAGTGGTTATGAATGGAGCCAGAAGTTTGATCAGTTTAATGCCCCTCACAGAAACTTTGCCTGAAATGATTGAGTTTTTATATTTTTTAAACTTGTTCTTTGTGAATGGGGTACACACAGGGTGTGGTGACACAAAACCCCAGATTTAACACTAAATAATGAATAATAAATTCACTGGTGGGTGTGGATAATCATAGTAATAATATAATTATATTAATAATGTAATATTACACTAATAATATGCATGTGTTGTATACAGAGTATTTACTCAACCACTGATTCTCCTACTTAGAAAGAGGGGTCTGTAATTCTCATCAAATTTACTATTAACTATACTATTTACTATTAAATACTATAAGAGACAAATGACAAAAAAAAGACTTATTTCCCACCATAATTTACAAATAATTTCTTTAAAAATCCTACAATGTGATTTCCTTGATTTTGTTCCCCCCATTTTGTCTCTTACAGTTGAAGTGTACCTATGATGAAAATTAGAGACCTCTCTCATCTCTCATCAAGTAGGAGAACCTGCCCAATCATTGGTTCACTAAATACTTTTTTGCCCCACTGTACATGGTGATGCCTGGTTCTATTCACCACCACTGTAAGAATTTTCAGGAAGAGCCTTTTCATTATGCATAATGAATTATACCTAAATGCATGTGATTCATAGTAAGGTATGTTTGTATAATTTAAAGCAGTGTGATTATGTGAAAAACAGAAACATTTACATTTTACATTAATCAATAATTAATATTATTGTGTGGTTGTAACAGGTTTAAAGTTTACAGCTCAGTATTGAAATTCATTGAGAGATGGGTCATTACAGCATTATAGTTTACAAATTTATATATTTCAGCTCATCACACACCTGAGGGAACTACAGCACATTTTATAGTCTTAGTATATCAACAGGCAGTAACAAGTAATGAGGCCTTTTCTTGTACCAAAAGTGATTCTTTCTCTTGAAAATTGTTCATCATATGTTATAGCTGAACTAATCTGTGCTAATTTTAGAACACTGTGACTGGAGTTTGGCAAGGTGTAAGCTGCAAGACCTGACCCAGAATGGAGCTGCACCAGACAAGGACAAAGGTAAATGGATCTGTCCTTATTTGGACCACAGGAACACAGAAATAAAGGCCTGTTCCGAGTCTGGACCGGATTTGCTCAGAGTTGCAATATGCAATCCAATGCATATTGCAATATGGAGTATATTAACTTCTGTGTGGAGAACACTATACCCATTAAGATTATTTGGTGTTTCTCCAACATTTACATTTACATTTATGGCATTTAGCAGACACCCTTATCCAGAACGACTTACAAAAGTGCTTTGCTGTTCACTCAGAATATCCTTAGTTAGGGGATACTGGACCCCCACACATCTGTTCTAATACTTGGGTATACTGATGTAATGTTAGTTCACTGGTAGACATAATAGTATCAGGAGCAACTAATTTGGGTCTATGTAAATTTCTACATAGTTGGTAAAGCCAGGTGTGCAACTAATCCAGGGCAGGGTGGGAAACTAGTACAGGTCCAGTAGGAAGAAGGTGGGAAGCCAATGTGAAGTTGTGGCAGGGGAGCTCGGGGTCCTTCTCAGATGGGGCAGAGGAACTCTAGGTTAGCATTTCATCAGCTCAGGCTGGTGGGTCATCATTAATTCATAAAAGGTAGAGAGATGTAATTAGTTTGATGTTTAGATTTATAGAGAATAGACAATGCAAACATTACCAGAGTATGGTGAGATCTGACTATAGCAGCCTAATTAAGGAGAGAACCAGAAGGTAACAAACATGGGAGCATCCTGAAGCACTGGCGTCCAACCACTCCACCATCACAAACCTGATTGATCATGTGAAGTAGTCAGACAGCATCCCAGTTTACCATAAATCCCTATGTCCATGAATCCCTGGATCTGCACCCTGTAACTAAGCCACTAAGACATTAATGACCAAATACTACACTGAACATGTTTTCAGTCTAGACTTGAAGAATAAAGACTGTGTCTGAGTCCCAAACACTATCTGGAAGGTTATTCCAGAGCTGTGGGGGGTGATTGTGTGATTGTGATGGCTCATAAAGGTGGACTAGATCTTGCAAATAGATCTTGAATAAATAAGTACAGGAGGAAGTTGGAGGATATGTTACAGCATGAAAATGTTTTGGAAAGGCCTCAAAACCATCTCTGGCCACAATAAGCCAGACAAATGTGCCACAATCTATTTTTTCAAAGAAATCCCTGCTGAACCCTCACTCTGGGACAGTACCTGCATGCTGCCCTGCCCCTTCTCAACAACTCTCAGCTCACTGCTTCCTTTCCAGCACCCAGACCCCTGCTCCAGTCTGTCTTTCACAACAGCCCAGGAGAGGAATGAGTTAAGGGATATAAAAACGAGGAAAGCTGTAGGGCTGGATGGCATCAGTGCCAGGCTCAGCTTGAAGCTGAGAATAGTACCAAAACTGTGGAAAACATCTTGTGTTGTACCTTACTGAAATGCTACACCCAAAGGACCTCAACAGCTACGGGCTGCTGGCACTGACTTCTCATCTGCTGAAGTCAGGAGAGAGGCTAGTCTTTACCCATTTCCGCCCTCTAATCAGTGCATCCATGGACCCTCTTCTGTTTGCCTACCAGCTTGTCATCTATCTTCAGAGTTCTTTCTCACCTGGAGATGGCTGGGAACATTGTGAAAATCACCTCCTAGCCCTGTTCACTGATGACTTCATGTGCAGCTCACCTACCTGTCACCTCCAGATGTTTTCTGATGACTCTGCAATTGCTGGCATTATAACCAATGAGGAGGACAGTGAGTACAAAGAACTAATTCAGGACTTTGTGGACTGGTGCCTGCAGAACCACATCCAGATAAATGTGAGAAAGACCAAATAACTGGCAGGGGATTTCTGCAGGTGCAGACACATCCTCTACCAGTGAACATATATGGAATGGCCATTGAGAGAGTGGATTCTTACCTGGGTGTTCACTTAAACACTAAACTGGACTGGTCAGTTAACACCATTGCACTTTACAAAAGAGGCCAGAGCATACTCCACCTACTAAGAAAACTGAGGTCATTTGGAGAACATGAAGCACTTCTAAAGACCTTTAAAAAGTATGCACACATTACCACATGGAGCAACTAAGTAGGAGTGCCTAATAGAGTGAGTGGATAAAGACTCCAGCAGCATTTCTGTGTTTGATCATACCAGCACAAAACAAAGAACAGTGAGGGTACAAGTACAGACATGGTCATAATGTTATGGCTGATCTGTTTACAAAAAGAAAATTGTTTGAGAAAGTGAGAGTGAAGAGAGTGAGAGAAGTCCAGACTTATCCATTTTGATAAAGAAAGCGAATGGAATGTAAATACAATTTCTTGTATAATTAAACATGTAATGGAGTGATTAGATTCAAGCTCTACACCCCAGTGACATAAACTCTATAATCAAAATGTCTCTGTATTAAAGTCCTGATGCAAATGTATTAAAATGATCTTTCAAGTCGAGATTTACAGTCTCATACTTCTCCCCTGGTGCTATCTATGATATTCCCTGATTTGAGCAGAAGTGACAGCGGCTTTGAGAGAAAAGGCAGTTGGCGTCTGTCTCGTCTGCTGCTTTGATGGCAGAAGATAAAAGATGTACGCTTTCATCTGTGCTGGTTTTGTGACCATTGCACAAATGAAAGCACTTCCTCTTTGTGTTCTTGCAGCTTTACAGTGGTGGTGAAGTCAGTGAGCGCAGTATATCTGATCTGCAGTGGTGAGAGTGATCACCTAATTGGCCTTGGCTCCTTTAGGCCATAGAGCTGCTGTTTGGTATGAAACAGCACCGTGGCCCTTGAAGATATCTTACGTTAATGGATTATTATAAAACAGCCCAGAATATGCTTAGAAACCTGCAGTGACTCATATCTGGTCTACTCTGAGATGTGGAAGGTGTTTTGAGTTTTGCTGTTAGGTTCAGTTTGATTGAGGATATTCTTTAAAACAAGCGAGAACCCTGTAGCACCAAGTAACTAAGGCCTCGAGCAGGTTCAGTTTAGACTCTTTTCTTTATACTCAGACCATAAAATGGCCCACAATCAACAGCACTGATCTTAAATCAAGAACTGTACCCAGTTTGGTTTGTTTGTTGGTCAATTTAGAGGAACCTAAGGGTACTTTCACACCTAAAAGCCTGGCCCAAGGTCTGAACCAAGGTTTGTGTTTTTGCTATATTTGGTCCAGGTAGTTCTGGTTTCACACTGTAGTGTAACAATGCATTAAATAACTTCCCTCTGGGGGCCTGAGGTGTTGTGCTGAATATCACCTCTCTGTGAGAATGAATTGTTCAGGAATGTAAGTGTGACAGATCACCCTCAGATTTAGTTTCTGTTTATTAATAAAGTTTAATCTACAGTTACAGTAGATACAAGAATTGGGGGTGTGGTCATACTGCTCCATGACATATGTGTATGTGAAGGGGAGTCAAATTCTTCCTCGTCTTATATTGTTTGAGCTTCAAGTACAGCTCGGCTTGACCCACCATCCCTCAGAATGCAAGGTAAACATGCATCCAGACTCTTTTCTGTTCTGGTACCAAAATGGTGGAACAAAGTTCCCCTGGGGATCCAAACAGCTGAGTCCCTCACTGTCTTCAAATGCAGACTGAAGACTCATCTGTTTCAGGAGTACTTAACTCCATAAAGATATTTGTGATCCGCAGCACTTTTCACAGCTGCTATTTTGGTTTGGTTTCAAGGTAGGTGAAAGCAAACTTTGTCTCATTCTCTGATGCTATTATGCTTCAGACCACTTTAAACTGTCAACTGATTTTATTCAAAATCATGAAGTTTCATATTAGTTATCACATTCTCACTTGCATTAGTATATACCAATGCCTTTTGTATATACCAACTGCTAACTCTTGTGAAACAAAAGTGTGTGTGTGTGTGTGTGTGTGTGTGTGTGTGTGTGTGTGTGCATAAGTTTGAAAGCATACAGTAGTTTGGTTGTTTAATGTTTATTTGTTTATTTTTAGTGTTTCAAAACACTTTACTGTAATTTTATTTCTCACTTTAAAAGTATGGTTTGCACACTGCTACTGAACTTAACATTTCAACAGGTGCTGATGCTACAGACTTTAGCTGACTAGATGAACTTGAGGGTGTGTGAGGCACGAGGCACCTTCATTGTTGCCACAAGCTTCTTTAGTGTTTTCACCACATCTGGTAACTAAGTAAAAGACACAAAGGTACACCTGAGCTTGCTCTCTTCACTTTCAGCATCTATCAGATTCTTTAACACAAGGGTTAGGGTTTGGGTTAATATAAAAATATATAACATTAGTGAAATCTAAAGTACCAAAAAAGGGATGTAAAGGGAATTAAATTGCCTTTGCAAGACTGTATGCAACATACAAACATTCTAAAGGTACACAGAAAATCACATTATATTATGTGGCACCTGTATATTAGATGTCCCCCCATTTAATTTTTACTTTATAAAACGTACACAGATATTTTTGCAGCAACTGTTCATCTATTTTATTGGCAAATGGTCTGAATGAGTGTTTTGGGCTTGATATGTAGTTCCGCCAGCAGAGGGCGCTTGGCGTTTCCTGCATTGGCAGCTGACGCTCTGAAGAAGAACGTCGGTCAGTTGTAATGGCAGCCTGTACACCTAGTGTGCCTTGAAAATAGCAACTTCTATTTATTTCCACAGGTAAGCTGGTTGTAAACAACACTGAAAACAATAGACAACAGTAGTGATCTATCATTCAGGCCATAGAATGTTAGAGATTGAGCTAAAGTGTAAAGTGGTAGTTGTGTGTGTGTGTGTGTGTTTGGTAAGCTCAAATCACCACACTGTGACTGTAATGGCGGCCACGAGTCAGCGGCGACCACAGTGATTAATCTGATGATTCTCTACTGTCTGTAAAAGCTAAAATGATCATTGTAAACTGCCGAACAAAGCACATGTTCTGGGCAAGAGTGTGAGTGGCTGGTGATAAGTGTGTTGGATAGAGTGAGTGTTTCAGTGTGGGAACATCAGATCAGAGCTGAGTTGGGACTGAGTTGGGGCACCTGGTGGTGGCTGTGTATGAGTACAGACCCAGTTGCTGAGTGTGATAGATGTCTGTTGATTTTACATGCCTGTTGTGTGAGTTAAAGTAAGGCTTTGTTTACGGTGTGTGTTCTGCTGGAGGGTAACAGGCCTGAAATTCAGTTTAAAAGGGGCAAGTTAATAGTACACTGTGTTTTGAGTTCTAAAGGAGTTTATGTTACTGCATAATCAGTGTTATAATGTTGTTATTTTATTGAAGTTAAGTTTTTGAACCTGTGGATACAGATACACCAATGTGGTGATGAGAGAAACTGTGCAGGAATATGGTTTGTGTTTCACAGTATCTATGTAAAGTGTTTCCAGCATTGGCAGCTGACGCTCTGAAGAAGAACGCTGGTCAGATGTAATGGCAGCCTGTACACCTAGTGTGCCTTGAAAATAACAACAACTTCTTTTTATTTCAACAGTTCTGGAAAAAATAAATATGTTGCACGGGATCTGACTGGGCCCATCATTTCCATCTGTGTTACAATTACAGGATTTAAAAAATCAACATTGCAAACACCCATACCCACATTCACAGTTTTTGATTTGTTCTTTCTTTTTTTTCAATGTTTTGTATCTAAACATTCTGCAAAAGTATAAAGCCCAATGTAAACACTAGAGGGATAGGTTTTCTCAGCTGCCTGTGTAACACAGACGGAAATGATGGGCCTAGTCAGATCCCGTGCAACATATTTATTTGTTTCCAGAACAGTGTTCTTTTTCACAGCGTCAGCTGCCAATGCAGGAAACACCAAGCGCCCTCTGCTGGCGGAACCACATATCAACCACAGAACACTCATTCAGACCATTTGCCAACAAAATAGACGAACAGTTGCTGCAAATTATCTGTGTAAGTTTTATAAAGTAAAAAGTAAATGGGGGGGCATCTCTTTTTCCACCTTCATTTCCAGCAAGGTGCCACACTCTCCCCCACAAAATTAAATGTCTCCTGACATTTCTGTGCAAGTCCCAAAGTCCATAGTGTCTTTAGCACACTCCCACAGCCCAGGGTCTCCAAAAGGCCCTTGTCTCAATAACCTGAGTCTTAGTTACCTTACAGTACCTTTGAACCAAAGTCGGCTGACCTAAAGTGTCATAACTCAGTATCAGTGGCTGTTGTCTTGACCGTTGAGGTCGCTGTCTTACAGTGTCAGTCTCACCACCAACTCCAGCTGAAACATCTGTCTCTGACTCACCACTCTCCAATCTATCAAACTCAGGTTCAGGGACACCTATCTGCATGGATGTGTCCTTGTCACTCTGCCGTGGTGACTCCTCTGCTTCCTGTTGACCTTGCTGGGGGACTCCAATCTGCAGGGATACATCCTCGTCGCTCTGCGTTGGCAGCTCCTCTGCTTCCTGACGACTATGTTGAGGCTGGAAAGGTTCCACTAGGGGGTTAATTGGAGTATGCCTTTGCGTTCTCCCTGGCATCGGTCTGAGGTACCCCTGATAGGTACCACTGTAGTCCTCATCTGAAGTGTCACTGTTCTCTGGCTGCTGCTCTTTTCCATGTGCTGGTCATGACCTTCTCTGTGTGACCTTCTGAGAATCTCTCTGCGGATGAGCAGTCTGCACTGGTGCTGTTTCAAGTGGAAGGAATTCACAGGGGAGTAGGAGGTTCCTTGTACTACCTTATCTCTTCCTTTACCATTTTCAGGGCTGATCTGGTACACAGGATTGTCATCAGCTTTTCTCTCCTTTACCTTATAAATCTGGTTCTCCCAGTAGGACTGGATCTTCCCAGGACCCCCCCTGGGGGTGAGGTTGCGGAGGAGCACTCTATCACTGGGTTGAAGATCTCTCCCTTGAACTTTCTTGTCATAATAGACTTTTCCTCGAGCTGCCTCCTTGTTAGCTGCCCGAGCAGTGATCGCATATGCCTCTTGCATTCTCTTCTTCCAGCAGTCCACATACTCATCATAATCTACATGCTCTTTATCTTTTTTTAGATTAAACAGGAGATCAATGGGCAAACGTGGAGAACGTCCGAAGATGAGGTAATAGGGGTCATCTTTCTCCTTGTCCTCCAGGTTACGTAGCATGGACAACAGAGTTCGGTTGAATCTTTCCACTTGGCCATTGCCCTGAGGATGATAGGGTGTCGTATGTGAGCCCTGGATGCCGGACAGTTCCTTTAACCTTGCCATCAGCTTGTTGTCAAACTCTTTGCCCAAGTCGTGATGCAATTTGGTTGGGAAACCAAACTTGAGTGCGAAATCGTTGAAGACCTTGTCGGCAACTGTTCTAGCTGTTTTGTTCTTTGTCGCATAAGCCTGGGCGAACCTCGTGAAGTGATCCATAATGACCAATATGTACTCATAGCCATGCTTGCACTTTTCCAAGTGGAGGAAATCTATTGCCACAAGCTGGAATGGGTAAGTAGTCTGGATCGATGTTAAAGGTGCACGGGTTTGCTTACTTGGCTTCTTTTTCTTCAGGCACTCACATTCTTTTGTGACAAAGTGTTCCACGTCTTTGCTCATCTGAGGCCAGTAGAACCTTTCACGAATGAGGTCCAGTGTCCTTTCCACACCTAGGTGGCCCATTTCTTTGTGCAGTTCCTTAAAGATCAATGGACGATAAGATTTAGGGATCAACAGCTGCTCTCGATGACCAGTTTTGCGGCGCAGGATGCCATCCTGATCTTTCTGGAGCTTTAACCATTGTTTCAGTAGGGTAACTACAGCAGGTGGCTCAGCTTTTACCTCAGTTCTCCTTGGTCTTTGGTTCTGAGACTTATACCAGAGAACTCTTGCCAAGACTTCATCTTCCTCTTGTGCTCTGCGGATCTGTTCTGGAGTAAAAGGCTGATTGCTGTTATTGTCTTTTATCATCTCAAGAGCACTGGCATGGATCACTCCTGTGCCTTGGCAGGGGTTGTTCTGTTCTACTGCCACCACTTCTATTGATGCACTCAATACTTCTTGACTGACCTCCACTGTACAATGACTCATGTAGTCATCGATGTCTAGCGGCATCCGCGACAGCCCATCTGCATCTGTGTTGGTCTTGCCTGAACGATAGCGGATGGTAAAGTTATAATCTGCCAGCTCTGCTACCCACCTGTGGCCCGTGGCATTGAGTTTTGCAGTAGTGAGCACATAGGTCAATGGGTTATTGTCAGTATATACCACAAAGGATGGGGCATGGTACAGGTAATCCCGGAAGCATTCACAAATGGCCAAAAACTCTAATTTGCCAGAGTGCAGGTGGTACTTTTTCTCTGCTGAACTCAGGGTGCGGGAGCCATAGCCAATTACTCTCATTTTCCCTTGCTGTCGCTGGTATAACACAGCACCCAGACCAACCTGTGACGCATCGCAATGTAACACAAAGGGCTGTGTGAAGTCAGGGTATCCAAGGACAGGAGGCTGTGTAAGGGTGTCGATGAGCTGACTCACTATTTCCTGGTGGGAGCTGGTCCACTGAATAGGTGTACGTGAAGGTAAGTGGCCTTTGTTTCTCTTCGCTCCACCTTTTTGCTTATCTGCTGGTAGGCCTGGAGAGTTACTTTCAGGGGCTGGTGGGCTAAGCAGGCTGTAAAGTGGCTGGGCCACCCGGGAGAAGTTGGGGATGAAGGGTCTATAATAAGAAAGAAAACCCAGCAGCTGACGTACTTCCCCAACAGTGGCAGGTGTCTTCTCCTTTAAAGCCCTTACTGGTGCCAACTCCGCTGGGTCCATCGTGTAGCCTTCTCCTGTTACCAGCCTACCCAGAAACTTTACCCTTGGCTTAAACAATTCACACTTCTTCGGGGACAATTTAACACCATGCTCCTTGTAGCGCTGGAGGACAAGTTGGATGTGCTCTAGGTGGTTTTCAAAACTACTGCTGTGCACAAGGTTGTCGTCCAGATATGGGAGGCAGATAGTGTCTCTGAGGTCAGCCAAACAATGTTCCATACTCCTCTGGAACTCTGCAGGTGCAGAGCTCAGCCCAAAGGGGATACGCACCCATTCATACAACCCCCAGGGTGTGATAAAGGCTGTCAATGGGTGGCTTTCCTCATCCAGAAAACCCTGGTGATACGCCTTTCCCTGGTCCAAAACTGAGAACCATGAGCTCCCACCCAACGCATCCAACATGTCCTGAATCCGGGGTATTGGGTGGCGGTCTGGAACTGACTTGCGGTTGAGCTCTCTGAAGTCACAGCAGAGGCGGAGACTACCATCCTTTTTCCGGACGCACACCACAGGTGATGAGTAGGGGGATCGTGATGGTGTGATCCAGCCTTTATGTAGCAGGTCTTGCAAATACTCCTTCACTTCTTTGTGCAGGGGCTTTGGGACAGACATGTAGGTCTTCTGCACTGGACTCATATCATGGAGAGTGATGTGCATTCTCAGAGATGGTATTTGGCCCACATCATCACTGTCGAATGCAAAAGCCTCACATTCCTCCTGCAGCACCTTCCTTACTGCTGCTTGCTGACTTGAACTTAGGTGCTGCAGATCAACAGGTGGGTCCCATGACCTTGGCCTATTTCCATGCACGCTCTCTGGCTGTTGTGCTTTGTATGGCTTGTGTGACTTGAGCTCTGCACTGCTCTCAGGTTCTTGGGTCACTTCATTTACCTTTGTCTCCACTGTTGCAGCGTAGACTATTTTTAGTAGTTCGAGGTGTCCCAACACTTTCCGGCTCTCTAAGTAGATGGTGTGGCTTGTGGTGTTAGTCACTGCAATGGGCACATATGGCACTTTCCTGTCTGGGATTTGTACCAATGCCTCGTGATAACTTATACCCTCTGATGGTGGGTCTGGCATGTGTGGTGAGAAGAGCATGAGTTGACCCCTGGCTTGAGGACTGACATGTGCCTGCAGGTAGACTACTGTGGCTTGGTTAGCTGGCAAGGACACTCTCCTGACTCCTGTACATACCACACCAGTCTCTGGATCTTTGCTGCTGCTCTGTACCAGCTTGACTATGTTGTATGCAGTTTTCACAGTGATTTCAAAGGCTTTACTCACTTTGTATGCCAGATGTTTTCTTCCACCATTTGTCCTTCCATCTTTCTTGTTGACAGCAGCCTCTATAACATTATAGCCAATGGATGGGGTCATTGGCCACAGCTGGGTCGCTTGATACTAATATCGGAACTTGTAGCTCAGTTGTTTGGGAAGAGTCATTATCCAGTCTGAAGCCAACTTCTATCCAGCCTATGTAGGGGATGGGTGTGTCATTAGCAGCAAAAACTGTCAGTGTCTCACCCTCTAATATTTCTGAAATGGGCCGGATGACTGTGTGGGGAAGATTGTTTTGTCGCCAGGTGTCATTCACTATACTCGACTGTGCACCTGTATCCCACAATGCTTTGACTAAATGATTATCCATGAAACAGTTCACCATGCATCTTCTCCCTACTAGACTCACTAAACGCGACTGGCGTCGGGGGGAAAGATATTGAACTTCGTTTACTACTGATGAGCTACTTGGTGTCCCCTTCGGGGCTGTTGCTGGTCTCCACTGTTTGTTTTGGGACTCGTGGTTTTGAACTACTGGTGGTCCCCTCTCAGCAGTCCCTCCCCGTTTCCCAGCAGCTGTCTTGGTGTCCGGCACCCACGAGAGTAGTGCCCCTCTCGCCCGCATTTGAAACAGTGTAAACAGTTTTCTCCTCTTCCCTCTTCTCTGCACCTTCTACAGCCTCTCTCTCTGTTTTGGTTGCATGGGGTGTGAGCTTTCCAGAGCAGCCAGAAACATCTGTTTCATTTCTTTACGCAGTTCTTCTATAATCTGCTGCGTGTTCGGGCTGTCTGATTTAGTCTCTTTCCCTTTAATTGTCTTCACAGACACTGCAGTAGGGGAATCTTTGAGCATGGTGGAGCTCTGAGCAGACACTGGAGTGACCTGGCATCCTCAATGTTTGGAGCTCCTGTACCTTGGGAATCTTAGCTGCAGCTGACCTCTTACGTTTCTCCAGTCTTTCACCATCCATCTTTGAAGCTTCATTGACTCTCTCTATCAGTTCCTCATCTGCTGTGCTGATGTCATGAAGGAGGGGGAGTAACTGATACTTTATTGAATCACTGAGCAGCCCAGTTTCAATAGAACGTAGAAACTTACGCTGGATGGTGGCTCTGCTGTACAGTTCATCAGTCTCTTCATTTGTGGCCTTCCATAGCAGCTTTTCTTTCAGCTCAATGGCGCGAAATACAAAATTGAGAGCAGTTTCTTTGGGCTCTTGGGAGATGTTGAGGAGCTGATGATAAAGTTCTGTGGGGCTGTCTACATTATAGTGTCCCTTTAATATGGTAAGGAGTTTCCTGAGGGTCAACCCACGCTTTATCTCCAACATATCTCTCAGGGGCATTCCTGGGCTAATATCCCTGATTACTGCTTCCACTATTTCAGTCTCTGAGTGTCCTTTCTCAACCCCCATTTCAATCTGGCGGACTAAGCTGAGGTAGGATAATTTTTCCCTCTGTCCCTGCTCACCAATCTGCCCACAGATTTTGAACTCCCTCCTCAAAGTTACCTCTTGAAGAGTTCGTCTTGGCTCTGGCTGGGGTTTGGGTGGAGCATCTGCAGTCCTCATTGGAGTGGTGCACAGACTGACATCCTCAGAACTTTTCTTTAGCACCGATTCCTCTGGAAGGGGTTTCTCATTTAACTGACACTCATTTCCACTTAAATCTTGGATGTACGTGGCTATGTCTGAGTAGAACTGTTCCACTTCATCCTCTTCTTGGGCTTCCTCAATCTCATCAAACACGTGCTCTGCCATTTTGATGAGTGTCCTCTTAGTTTGGCTGGGAAGGCCTCCGCTGTCTAAACCAGAGCATTTTAATTGCCTGCAGACATTCACGAGAGGCTCTCTCTCCAGCTGCCACAAAGCTGCACTCAATTGGTCTCGCAGAAGTTGCACCTTTTCCATCGCTGAATGATTGAGGGAGGTCCGACTCTTGGGGAGGAGAGGCGGTTAATGGTGTTGTTGACTCACTAGCGCCATCTCCTGGCTGTGGCTCGCCAAAATATGTAACACAGACGGAAATGATGGGCCTAGTCAGATCCCGTGCAACATATTTATTTGTTTCCAGAACAGTGTTCTTCTTCACAGCGTCAGCTGCCAATGCAGGAAACACCAAGCGCCCTCTGCTGGCGGAACCACATATCAACCACAGAACACTCATTCAGACCATTTGCCAACAAAATAGACGAACAGTTGCTGCAAATTATCTGTGTAAGTTTTATAAAGTAAAAAGTAAATGGGGGGGGGGGCATCTCTTTTTCCACCTTCATTTCCAGCAAGGTGCCACACCTGCAATGCCTAGAATTCTAGCCCTTTCCTCTGTTACAAGGTGACTTCATTTTATAACACAATCCTTATTGCCTGCACAACAGCAAAATAGGAGAATAATAGGTCCCCTTTAAAAGGTTAATTTATGCAGTTCTGCCTGTGTCCCATGAGCATTAATCAGCATTTTGAATTATATATTTTTTAGAAAATCTGTTCTCAAATACAATAAACGAATTATAGTTAAAACAGCTGAAACTCACACAGTTTCTGGTGAGAGATTTTGGGTGTGGATTCCAGGTTAACAGCTGTTATGTCTCACCCTGTGAACTGTTTTAGGATCTGGATATTTTCTCTTTTTTTGGATCTTTAAGAGCCTCAACAATGTGCTTGGCCTTTTGGTCTTTTTCGTTCGGCTGCTCCCTTTAGAGGTCACCATAGCGGATCATCTGCCTCCATCTTGACTTATCCCCTCCCTCCTCCACTGTTACACCAACCATCTCCATGTTCACCTTCACTACATCCATAAACCTTCTCTGAGGTCTTCCTCTTCCTTCCAATATATCCAATATTCCTCCTCAACACACCTGAACCTCTCACATTAGCCTTGCTTCAACAACTCTTTCCTATACCTTCATGGTGTGGCTCATCAACTTTATCTCTATAGTTACTGCTACATGTACTCTGTACATTCTTTAAAGTGGAGACCAGTACATTGCTTCTCCACTCATCAGACATCCTCTCACTTTCCAGGATTTTGTTAAACGACCTAGTCAGAAAGTCCACTGCCTTCTCTCCTAAACATTTCTATACCTCCACACGTATGTCTTCTGGACCAACTGCCTTTTTATCCTTTTTAAAGCTGCCCTCACTTACACCTTACTAATATTCTGCACTTACTGATCCACTATCTCTCCCCCATTGTCCTCCTCTCTCTCTCATTTTCCTCATTCACTTGTTCTCCAAAGTACTCCTTCCATCTACTTAACACTCTGTTCACTCACTATTACATTTCCCTCTGTATCCTTTGTCAGCCAACCTGCTGTACATCCTTTCCAACTCTATCTCTCTGTTTGGCCAAACGATACAAGTCCTTTACTCCTTCTTTACTGTCCAGCCTGTCATACAACTCATCATAGGCCTGAGCCTTTGCCTTTGCCACCAACCTATGCGACTAGCCTCACAGTACTCCTGCCTACATGTCCCACTTTTTCTTAGCTGCCTTCTTCTTCCGAATACTCTCCTGGCCTTCCTTATTCCATCACCAACTTTCCTTCCTGTCTTGTTTCCATTGATCAGACAAATCACCCAACACATTCTTGCCAGTTTCTCTCCCCACCTTAGCAGTACTTTCCCAGTCCTCAGGTAGCTCCTCACTGCCCCCAAGTGCCTGTTGCAATTTTTCCCTGAACTGCCTGCAACCATCCTCCTCCTTTAGCTTCCACCATCTAATATTTGGCTCTGTCTTCACTCTCTTCCTCTTTTTTGTTTCTAAACTCATTTTACAGACAACTACCCTGTGCTGCCTTCATACACTTTCCCTTGGCACTACTTTACAATCTGCAATTTCGCTTTTAGGTGGCATCTCCTGCTAATAATATAATCTACCTGTGTGTACCTCCCTCCACTCTTGTATGTCACCCTGTGTTCTTCACTCTTCTGTTGTTCTTCTTACAGCCATTTCCATTCTGTTTGCAAAATCTACAACCATCTGACCTTCTGCTTTTCTGTCTTTCACCCCATACATACCCAGCACCTCTTCATCCCCTCTGTTCCCTTCACCAACATGTCCATTGAAGCCTGCGCCAATCACCAATCTCTACTCTCTAGGGACACCTTCTACCACTTCATCCATCATACTCCAAAATTCCTCTTTCTCCTCAAACTGACAACCAACCTGTGGTCCATAAGAACTGACAACATTCAAAATTACACCATCAACTTCCAACTTCAACCTCATGATCCTTTCTTTTTACATCCTGAACACTTTTCACAAGCTGTTTCTTTAGGATTATCACTGCTCCATTTCTTTTCCAATCTACACCATGATAGAACATTTTGAATCCACTTTCAATGTTCCTGGCCTTGCTTTCTTTCCATCTGGTCTCCTGAACACACAGAATATCTACATTCCTTCTCTCCATTATGTCTGCAAGCTCTCTGCCTTTCTCCCTGACTCTGTCAGTTTCCCTACGTTCAGTGTCCCTTCTCTAACCACCACACTCCTTTCCTTCTCTCTCACTGCCTTCTAACCTGCCTTCCTCCTCTCCTCCTCAATGGTCTTCGACCTATAGCAGTCCAATTTCCACCGGCACCCTGCTGGTCAACAGCACCGGAGGTGGTCATTGTTTATCCCAGGCCTCGACTGATCCGGTATGGCAGTCATATTAATGATCCTCAATGTAGTTTTGGCAAATGTTTTATGCTGGATGCCCTTCCTGACGCAACACTCACCATTTACCTGGGCTTGGGACTAGCACCAGAAGTACAAAAAGTACACTGCTAATGGCTGGTTTACAAAGGGAACATTTATTTGTTGTATTATATAGCATTACAGATTATAGTCACTTAAATTATTTAATTCTGCCATTCTGATATACAGTGCAAGAGAAACACAGAAACAAAAAAAATCACCACCTGGATTTAACTAAGCAGTTCCTCTCATTGGATGATTGTGTTGGCTGTTATTTAACACCGTGAGTAGCTTCTCATTGAACAACCATGTCGAAAGACGCATCCTGTGGCTGTGGAAAAGATGTTAATCTGTTTCAGAAGGGTCAAATTATTGGCATCAATCAGAGGAAACATTCAAGGAGATTGCTGGAAAAAAATAAAATTGGGTTAAGAACTGTCTATTGCACTTTTAAAAAAAAATGGTGGTCAGAAAAAAATAAACATTTGGTGAAATCAAATCATAGAAAAACAACAGTTGAACTCAGGGATAAGTTTCATAGTGAAAGTTACAGCATTTCCAGAGTGATGGGTCCACAGGGTAAAAAGAGAGTTGGCTGAAGTGATACACTCATCATGTTTAGTGCCTACAGTACAAGCCTGTGGGGACAGTGCTATGATCTGGGATTGTTGCAGTTAGTCAGGTCCAGGTTCACCAATGTTATGTGCCCAAAGAATGAGGTCAGTTTAGTACCTGAATATCCTGAGCAACCATTATTCCGTCAATGGATCATTCATTTTCTTTCCCAATGGCATGGACAAATTCCAAGATGACAGTGCCAGGTTCCTCGTGCTCAAATTGTGGCTGGAGAACACTTTGCACAGTGGTCCAAATCTTCCATTATGAATACAAGATTTTGGGGAAAAATTATGTGGCTCTGGACAGTAATAAATGTTGTGACATTGCAGAAGCTTGGGGAAAAAATACAACAGTGAATGCAGTCCAATAAAAAATTACAGTGTAAAAAAAAGCCTGTAATATTTAAATTGTACACATTGTACATTGTCAATATGACAGTTATAACAGCAGTGCATTATATTAACATTAGACAATACATGTTTCTGTGTTTCTCTTCCATTACTTTGTAATAGTGATGCATCTTTTGGTAATAATACACGATATAGCATTTTTACATTTGCAAACGTTTAATAATTTTGTGAAAATTATTTACAAAATTTGATAGTATACTGTGTGAAATGCACATGAGGATTGTCCCATAAATGTTGTGCATCTACAGCTGGACTACAATCGGAAACTGTAAATAAACAGAGGGGTTTCCTTGACCATCTCTGTGTCATTGCTGGTCCTGCGTCTGAAACCCAGTACTGATGGATGAACAGCAATAGTCTACCGTCTGTTTTTACACCTAGCTGACCTACACCTACACTGACTGTTAAACCACTGCAAACATTTTGGGACATACAACAGGCTGTTTTAACAATGGAATACTATGTAAATATAAATAATGCACATTGATATGGCTGTAGAAAACACTCATATATAGTGTTGCAGTCACCATAACACTACACCAGAAATAGCAATGCTTATTTTTACAGTAACAGTAATTTTTACAGCTTTTAAGGCAACATCAATTTTAAGATATTGTCCAGGCCTGCATAAGTTGGAGTATATCATAAATTGGCATCTCAGTGATTCATTTGAATGTGTACGTTTTCATTAGAATATATATACATGAATGTAAACATCATACATATACAGATACACATATGCATTTTTTTAATTTAATTATTTTTCTGCTCTGAACCTACTTTATGGGTCAGTTATGTTTTCAGTACACACTAATTCAAAACGATTCAACAAAGTCACTGAAGTTACCTTGTGAGCTAATGATCTAGCTATCCACTAGCTCTGCTTTTGTTAGCTACCTAACATCTGAGACTGTATTTTTGCATTGAAATGTGGGCTTTGATCAACATTTTTTATTGAAGAAACCCTTTCTGAAATATGTGTGCTACTCATCAAAACTGACCAAGGATTCAGAAATGTTAAACAAAGAGGACCACAAGATAGAAGAAAATACAGGACAAATGAGTGAAATTCAGTTTTTAGTCTTGTGTTACTATTACATGTTATTGACTGGTATTTGAAATAACTGTAAAAGAAAATTTGATTATAATATTAAAAAGAAAATGATAACACTAACACTGTAAACAAAATGCTTAAAGTATGAATTAGATTATAAAGATAAAAGTGAAGACTGACAGGAGATTTAAGAGGTAGTTGTTAGTTCTTATGAAATGTATAGTTTGAATGTTTTTATTTGGTGTTTTTTAGACATCTTTAGAATTTGGACTTCAGCTTCTCTAGGGCAAGTTTAGGAGAGACCGAATTACATTCATACAAGTTCATACATTAAATAATGTTGGGATTGGTTCTGAGGAAAAGTGATTTTTGTCTCATTTGAAGCTCATGAGCTTTGACTTTGATACAAACAATTTAATAAATAAATTAACAGAAATATCTCTTGGATCCTGCTATTTTTTTGTTTTTGCTTTGCTTATTTTTAAGTTTTGGTGACATTTAAACTATAACATACAGTACTAAAATACACTTTAATTTTATTTGATGTGACAGTTTAATGTACATTTGTTGAAGTAGGAAGTATGTTTCAATGCTAAAAGTAATTTAAATTCATACACTCAAAAGAACTTCTTAAGCTGTATTAAACTACATTATTTTTTTTTTTTCAAAATATGTTTCTTTAAAATATACTTTCAAATAAAACAAGTTAAATTCAAAATGTAATATACCTTTGTTAAAATTGATCTCTATAGTATCCATTGTCCATTAAGTATAATTTAAAATTCAATTATACTTTTATTCAAATATACTAAAGTATACTTTTCACAAATAGTAAAAAACTTTATTATAAAATAGTAAATAGTAATAGTAAAAAGTATTATAAAATAATAGAAATTAAATATTAATTTGTTCACAGAAATGACTTTTGGTTTGTATTAGCTAGTATTGGTATTGGCACTAGCTAGCAAAATTAAAAAAAAATAAGTTACTCACTTGCTTAATTATGTATTTTGTAGTGTTAGAAAATGAGTAATACTCTCCAGAATTAGCAGAAGTGGCAGTTGGAAGAGGAATCAAATGAGTCTGGAACAGACCTGTCTGACATATGGCTCACATAGGCACAGCTAGGCTGTTCAATTTACAAACCGGATCAGTTCTGTATCCAGGCGGCATCTATTAAACAAAAGGTGACTTATGCGGATCTGTCAGAGGAAACATGGATTCAAAATGGGTCCGCTTGCTATCTGGGCAGTCCTCTGGGCCTCTTCTGAAGGAACTCTAGTGTGCTTTGTTTGAAGACATACCAAACACAAGACATCTGTTCTAAGTGGGAGTGAGATGAAGACAGGGTTCTGATGCTGCTTTGACACAAGGATATGTTTGATCATCTGTTTGTAGTTCTGAATCAATAACAATCCCTTTCAATACTTTCTGATTTGACACAGAGGGAGTCATCATAGACAGAAAAACATCAGCTGAGACCATAAGAGTGCAGAGTGTATACAGGAAGAGAGCTGAACACATGACTCACACATGGAGAATACCTTCAAATTCCTCAGTGTTCACATCAGTGAGGACCTCACTTGGTCTCCCAACATTCACCAAATTATCAGGAATCCAGAAGGCTGAGGAAATTTGGACTGCCAGGCAAAATTCTCAGCTACTTCTTCAGACGCACAGTCCAGAATGTCCTAATGAGTTCAATAATTGTGTGTAACAGTAACTACATTGTTCAGGACAAGAAATATGTATTTAAAAGAAAAAAAAAATCTACATCAGTAAGCTATATCAATAAGCTGTATGTATGCAATAATAATCCAGGGATTCAAGGAGCGTTTATTGTCATTCACATCATGTGGTGAAACTAAATTATGAAGGAAATGTAAGGAGAGAAGAAAATGACAATAAATAATAAAAATTAAGGTGCAGTAAACAGCAACATGAATCATGAATCACCTTTTGTTTAATGTGATAGCAGCCTATGAGTAAAGAGAAAGGAACAGCAGATAAAGTGCCATGTGTCCAGTTAAAGTATCAAGCAGTGTATATCTAGTTAGAATTTAAGAAAATTACAGTTTCAAGATAAAGCTGTTCCTCAGTCTGGTGATTCTACACTTAATGCTCCGCAACCTCCTGCCCAAAGGGGAGCAGGGCAAAAAGTGTTTGCAGGGTGAGTAGAGTCCTTTATGATGCAGGTACAGTACTTCTTGCATCTGGAAGTGTAAATGTCCATGGTTTTGGGTCCTCTGTGCAACCTTCACCACACTCTGCAGAGCTTTCCTCTAAGCAGCAGAGCAGCCTCCATGACCCACATTGATGTTGGAGCACAGAATGCTCTCCTGGAGCACATTTGTAAAAGGAGGTGAGGACTGAGCTGCTTCCTGATTAGACTTGAGGTTTTATTGCCCCAGGTGAAGCCGTTACTAAGATGCACACCCAAGAACCTGTAACTAGAAACCACTTACACCACAGAGTCAGGCTGTTGTAGCTGCATGCTATGAATAAGCACTACAGTACTGAAGTTCTATATTAAAGTACAGTATATATTACAGTAATAAAAGTAGTTTAAGTATAATTAAGTATAGTTTAAGTAAAAGTAAGTATAATTTAAGTAAATACTCTAAAATTGCTGAATTAGTTATATATTGTAATATGTATATAAACAGAATTTTAATGGTTGTGAACTTGCTGTCATTTTGCTGTCAATTGAGACAGAGAGATCAACTCAAAGCTGGTACATTCTTTTGTTCTCTCTGCCAACTCCAACTTCCTATATTGGGAAAATAAAGCAAACAGATGTACAAACAGGTAACATCAATGGAACAAGTCTACTGAAAAAAATCCAGGTTTATTAGATATCAAAATTGGTTGATTGGCAGGATTGTCAGATAAACATTTTTCATTTCAATCAATCAATCAAAATTTATTTTTATAGCGCTCTTCACAACTGAAGTTGTCACAGAGCAGCTTCACAGATATTAAATAAATAAATAAATAAATAAATAAATAAATAAATAAATAAGGAAGGAAGGTTAAAACAGAAACAGAAACAGAATGTATAAATGACAGATCCCCTAGTGAGCAAGCCACATGGCGACAGTGGCAAGGAAAAACTCCCTCAGCTGGAGGAAGAAACCTTGGGAGGAACCAGGCTCACAAGGGGAGGACCCATCCTCCTCTGGTCAAACTACTTATACATAGTTAGGAGACACTGGACCCCTACATCTCTGTTCTATTACTCGGGTATTGAAGTAAAGTTAATTCTCTGGTGGACATAATATTAACAGTAGATTTCTACAGTTGGTGATGGTGGGTGAGCAGCTAGTCCATGGCAGTGTGGGAAACTAGTCCAGGTCCAGTAGGTGGAAGGTGGAGAGCCAATGTATACATGTATCAGGGGAGCTTGGAGTCCTTCTCAGGTGGGGCAGAAGAACTTGGGGTTAGGACCTAATCAGTTCTGGCTGGTGGGTCATCGTTAACTCGGAAAAGATACAGAGATGAATTAGTTTGGAATTTAAAAAGAGAACAGAGAATGTAAACATTACCAGAGTGTGGCGAGTGACTCCGGCAGATCTGACTATAACAGCATAACTAAGGAGAGAACCAGAAGGTAACATAAACATGGGAGCATCCTGACACACTGGCATCTAACTGCTCCACCGTCACAAACCAGAGTGATCGCGAGAAGGAGTCAGACGGCAGCACCAACATCCCAGTTTACCATAAAACCCTATGTCCATGAACCCCTGGATCTGCAGCCTGTAACTAAGCTAAGACATTAATGACCAAATGCTACACTGAACAAGTAAGTTTTCAGCCTACACTTGAAGACTGAGACTGTGTCTGAGTCCCGAACATTATCTGGAAGGTTATTCCAGAGCTGGGGGGCTTTGTGAGAAAAGGCTCTTCCCCCTGCTGAAGCCTTCTGAATTCTGGGAACTAATAGGAAGCCAGCACCCTGTGATCTGAGTGATCGTGGTGGCTCATAAAGGTGAATTAGATCCTGTAAGTATTCAGGAGCGAGCCCGTGTAGGGCTTTATATGTAAGTAAAAGAATTTTGTATTCAATTCGGAAATTAACCAGAAGCCAATGCAGTGCTGATAGTATTGGACTAATGTGGTCAAATTTTCTAGTTTTAGTTAAGACCCTGGCTGCAGCATTTTGAACTAACTGAAGTCTGTTTAGGTTCCTGCTTGAACAACCTGACAATAGTGCATTGCAGTAATCTAACCTTGAGCTAATAAAAGCATGCACCAGTTTTTCAGCAGTGTGTAAGGATAGGGCTTTTCTTAACTTGGAAATATTACGAAGATGGAGAAAAGCGGTCCTAGTAATATTACCTATGTGTTGGTCAAACGATAAATCTGAATCAATTATGACGCCAAGATTTTTGGCTACTGAATTAGGTACAACTGAGAAATTGGCCAGATTTAGCATCAAGTCTGATAATTTATTTCTTGCAATTTTAGGACCCAAAAGGAGGACCTCTGTTTTGTTACTATTTAGAAGGAGGAAGTTATGCCCCATCCAAGATTTTATGTCTTTTATACAGTCTTCCATTTTCTTTAATCTAGTTTTGTCATCAGGTTTGGCTGATATATACAATTGAGTATCATCCGCATAACAGTGGAAATTAATGCCATGTCTGTTTATTACTGTGCCAAGGGGTAGCATGTAAAGAGTGAACAGTAGTGGTCCTAAAATAGAGCCTTGTGGGATTCCATATCTCATTTTAGTGTGATTGGAAGACACATCCTTTACATTTACAAATTGAAACCGATCAGTTAGGTAAGATCTGAACCACGAGAGGGCTGTCCCCGTGATTCCTACCACGTTTTCTAATCTTTCTAGGAGAATAGTGTGATCTATTGTATCAAATGCTGCACTTAAATCTAGCAGCACAAGTAGTGACACACAGCCTTGATCAGAGGCAAGAAGGAGATCATTTGTGATCCTAACTAGGGCTGTCTCAGTACTATGATGAGGCCTGAATCCAGATTGGAACTTTTCATATATGTGATTCTTGTGCAGGTATCTGCACAGTTGTTGGGCCACAGCTTTTTCTAAAATCTTAGATATAAATGGCAAATTAGAAATAGGTCTGTAATTATCGAGTACACTCTGATTCAGATTTGCTTTCTTGAGCAGTGGTTTAATGACTGCTACTTTAAAAGCTTTAGGTATGTAACCTAGACTAAGAGAAGAGTTTACTATTGTTAAGAGAGGTTTGATTATAGCTGGCAGCATGTCTTTAAGTAGGTTTGATGGTATTGCATCTAAACAGCAGGTGGTAGAATTTGAGGAGTAAATAATTTTCTCTAATTCTGACTGTGGAAGTGGGTGAAAGGTTTCCAACTTTTCTTCTATATCTATATTTTGTTCTATATCAGCCAGACCAGAAGACAAACTGTTTGGATTTAATATTATGGGTTGAATTTTCTGTCTAATATTTTCTATTTTATGATTGAAAAAGTCCATAAAGGTATTACTGGTGAAATTTGATGGAATCATCGGTGGTGTACCTGCCTGATTTTTAGTAAGTTTTGAGATTTCACTGAAAAGTACTCTGGGATTGTTTTTGTTCTTTTCGATCATTGTGGATAAATAATCTGAGCGAGCTCTAGTTAGAGCCCTTCTATAGTCAATTAGGCTGTCCTTCCAAGCTGAGTGGAACACTTCCAGTTTAGTGGAACGCCATTTCTGTTCTAGCCTTCGTGCTGACTGTTTTAAGGTACGTGTCTGATCGTTGTACCATGGGGTGATTTTCTTCTGTCTTAATTTTTTATATTTAAGTGGTGCTACATTGTCCAATGTTGATCTGAGGTTATTATGTAAACAGTTTGTTAATTTATCTAACTCCTCTGGATCTGTTGGATAATAATCTGGTGTTAATAAATCAGGGAGGTTTTCAGTAATTTGTTGGGCTGTAGTTGATCTTATTAAACGCTTCATGCAGTAATGAGGGGACGTACTTACATTTTGGCTAAGCTGTAGCTCAAAGGAAATTAAATAATGATCTGAGATTGCTGTGGTTTGGGGAAGAGTATTTAAGTTATTTATGTCAACACCCAGTGACAGAACCAGATCCAGAGTGTGATTACAGTAATGTGTCGGCCCAGTTACATTCTGGATAATACCTACAGAATCTAGGATTGAGGTAAATGCCTTTTTTAAAGGATCGTCTACCTTCTCAAAGTGAATATTAAAATCTCCTACAATTATTACTTTATCACTGCAGACTGCTACGTCTGCAGCAAATTCACTAAATTCTTTTAAAAACTCTGAGTAGGGTCCTGGAGGTCTATATAGATTAATTAATGACAGTATGTTCTTGTGTGTGGCTGGATTAATGATGTTAATAGACAGACTTTCAAAGGAAGTGAAGGTGTTATAGTATAACTGATTAATTTCTAAAATATTTTGGTAGATTTTACAGACTCCACCTCCTCTACCTGACAGTCTTGGGTTGTGCACATAAGTATAACCTTCAGGTGTGGCTTCATTTAGTGCCATGTATTCATCAGGTCTAATCCAAGTTTCATTGAGGCACAAAACATTGAGTTTCTGATCATTTATAATTTCATTTACAATGACTGCCTTTGAATTGAGTGATCTAATATTGAGTAGACCAAACTTTAGATTTGAGGTGATACATTTATCATTTAAATATGAAGTCTGGATATTGATTAAGTTTTTAAGACAGGCTGTTTTAGTTTTTCTGTGTTTAGCTTTAGTTCAGAGCACAGACACAGTCTCAATACACCTAGGTGACGTCTCAAAGCAACTCGCAGACGGTTGGTTTAGCCGGTCTGTCTGCGGCCTGGTCCCGGCTCTGGTATGTCAGCAGCTGCTGATGCTACTCTGCCGACTACCTAGCAGACTATGGGCTATGCTGCACGAAAGTAAGGCAGCACCCTCCCGCGTGGGGTGGACACCATCCCTACCTATAAGACCAGGCTTGCCCTCGAAATTACCCCAATTATCTATAAAGCCCACATTGTTTTCTGAACACCACTTGGACATCCAGCAATTCAACGCTGTAAGCCTGCTGTACGCTTCAGCGCCACGCCGCATCGGAATGGGGCCAGAGCAAATTACGGCATCGGACATTGTCTGGGCCAGTTTAACCACCTCTATAATTTTAACTTTAGTCACTTCACTCTGCCGCAGACGTATATCATTGGCCCCTACGTGTATAACTATCCTCGAATATTTCCTATTTGCTAATTTAAGATGGCCACTAACGTCCGGTGCCCTGGCTCCCGGTAAACAGCTAACTGTGACCGCTGGTGCCCTAGCTATTTTCACGTGTCGGACAATAGAGTCTCCTACAACCAGAGTTCTTTGAACAGGCTCCTCAACGGGTGTTTCACTGAGTGGGGCAAACCTGTTTGACACGTGAACAGGAGGAGAGTGGTGTTTCTGTGGGTCAGCTTTGGCCTTAGCCTTAGCTTTGTGACTATGCCGCCGAGACGTCACCCATTCGCCCCGCTGTGAGGACTCTGATGCCGGAGTCGAGGGGACGCTGACTCTCCCTGAGGCACCCGGGGCTGCTAATCCTGAGCACTCTAACTCTTTGTCCTTCAGTAAACCCCGGATACACACCTCTAACTTGTCCACCTTTTCCAGCAAGGAGCTAACTATCTGACACTTAGTACAGACACTATCACTATTATTATCACTAGAGCTGGAAAAGGGGGTTACACTAAACATGCCACACTCTGAGCAAGCAAACAAACCAGCAGCAGACATGGTTAAACAGGTACTCACCGTTTTTGTGTAGAATAAAATAACTTACACCAAACAGCAAACAAACCAACTGGAGAAGACAGCTACTCCACTTTCTGAGAGCTGCAAAAAAGTCTGAAAAACTATCTAAAAACGGTTAATATGGAACAGCAAACAGCAAATAAACAGCAAAAAGCACCAAACAAAACAGCAAACAAACAGAAAACAGGCTCTACAAGAGCAGAGAGCTACACCAGCTAACTTAGCAAACAGTACTGGCAAACAGCTAATCCACAGCTACACCAACCACTTAGCCAGCAGGAAGCACTGAGCAGGAAGCACTGAGCAGGAAGCACTGAGCAGGAAGCACTGAGCAGGAAGCACTCTCAGAAGAAAGTCCCGTGTCCCTGATTGCACTCCCTCTTCTCTCAAAACTGAGAACTGAACCACAACATAAATGACATTTTAGGTAGAAAAAATAGATTAATACTGCACTATGGGTGTTTTAGTGTAAATCATTTACAATCTCATTAGTGAACACAACTGTTGCAGAATTTTCCCTTTTATGACAGGTCCAGAGGTGTGAAAAGGGTCTTTATAAAACTGATGGTTCCAAACGTGAGTGTAAATACATAATTTTCTGCTTTGGTCCAGAACAAATCAAGTTGTTATGACCAACTCCTTGTTTCTACTATCACTGTTGAATTGATCAGCTCCTCTTACCATACAGGAGCTAGCATACTTTGATGTTCTATAATTACAGACTGTAGTTAATCTGTTTCTCTACATGCACATTCACTTGCAATGACTTTCTTTTTATCTGCTCTGCACAAACGAAGCAAGTTAATGTATCATGTAAGACCAGTTTTGTAAGTTCTTACAACAATCTCACTGACATACTGGGTCTACTGATTAAATATTCAATGATGATCAGTCTTTCATCCGCAAGCTCTAGAATTTACAAATGGTGCAGATAGCTTCATGTTTCTTGTATCTGCTCCAGAGAGTCCTATTCTAGCAGCAGTTCTGGCAGTACTTCTCTAAACAAGCCACATCGGCAATTGGTACAGCTTAATGTAGCTGAATGTGTGCATTAGAAGGAAAATCCACAAACTCTGATGTACTGATTGTTTTGGCAAATAAAAAAAAAATCCACCAAATACTAGACAATTAGATCACATTACGCGACTTCAACCTGCTACCTGTAACCAAAAGGATACATACCTAATATACATCACATTAGCTAGAGGAATAAAGAATGACCTGTATACACTATTATATATAATATATATATATATATATATATATATATTTTTTTTTTTTTTCTCTCATTACCTCTGTTTCTCTCTGCATCTCTCCTCTCTATTTGCCCTCTTTTCTTCTATTCTTCTAGCCTGTGTGATGCTGAGCACGCTCCTCAAAAACACGTGCAAAGACACTTGGCTTCCATTTCTGCAGTTTCTATTCACAGCTTATCAGCTTGTGTTCCTCAGCCTATTTCACTTTCAAGCCCAGTTTGTTCTGAAGATCCTGTATTTCAAAGAACATCACGGATCCTTGGCAGGAATACACCATACAACTTCTTCAGGCACAGCACAATTCCACCACACTAACACACTCAGAACAGTTGCACACAGAAATAAACAACTGAGTGCATTAAATACAGTGCTTCGCTTATTTACATATATATTTATTACCTTTTTATTTGATGTTTCTGGTAAATGCAGACCCAGTATTTCAAATGTATAAAAAAAAGCTGTAAAAACCTTTTTACATAAAAGCTGTAATAGAATTTTGCTGTCCTAAAATCTGTAAATAAACACAAACAGCACATTATCCACAAACTGACCAATAAAGGAATTATGGTATTTCACTTCTGCTAGGGTTATTCAGTAAAGGTGATGATCATAAAGAGTATATAGGACTATGAAAATAAAAGATGAATGTTTATGCATAACTTTTTGATTCACACTTTTCAGTTCTACAATTACAGACTGTAGTTAATCTGTTTCTCTGCATACTACTATGTTTCTCTGCATATCCTCCTTTCAACAATCAGGACCCCACAGGACCACCACAAAGCAGGTATAATGTGGGTGGTGGGTCATTCTTGGCACTGCAGTGACTCTGAGCTTGTCTCTATGACTTTACAACTACAAGGAGGAGCAACTATGTATGAGTGTCTAATAGAGTGGTCAGTGTGTGGAGTAATCGTTTCAGCATCACACTATGTCTGATCCACACATACCAGCACAATGCACACTAACACACCTATCACTGCAGTGCTGAGAATGATGACCCCCCTCCCCTCCTCATGGTAAAAACAAGGAGATGGTCATGATGTTATGGCTGATCAAAGTTTTTTAATGAGATTTTTGGGGTCATGCCAATACAGTGATAGTAATGCAGTGTCAAAGTCATTAAAGTTTGTGAAATACCACCCAACTAAAATGGAATCAATTAAATCAGTTTAAGCATTAGCACAGTGAAGTGTTCACCATGAATTGTTAAGCCTCAACAATATATCATTTCCAGTAATAAAAACATACAGAAATAAATACAGAGTATTCTGGCTGGGTGGAAATGAGATCTTCAAGGCCACTGGGTATTAAACATTTATTTGACCCCTGTACTGTGTGGGAGAGTATTAGATGAGAAGATGGTCAGTAGATCCCCAACCAGATTCTCTTATTCAAGAAACTGCTTTATTTTACACTATTTTATGGTTCCTGTCATACACCCCTCCACCTCTCAGGACTCCACTTCCCAAGATCCCTCAGTCAGTCACCTAACTGATCATGTGACACTCAGATCACAATCACCAGAGTACTGATTGTTCACGCCTGGACTGGGATGTATTTAGGCCTAGCAGTCCCTGCACTCTCTGTCTAGCTTTGCCTGACCACCTTATTCTCTTTCTGAGTGTTTCTTGTATTAGTCCTTTCGTGTTTGACCCATTTTTCCTGTTTTTTGACTCTGCCCTTGCCTCGTCCTGCATTCTGACCTTCTGGTTTTGATCCTTGCTTGTTTGACCCTGTTTGTGATTTTGCTTACTACTTTACCATTAAATTGGTATTTTTATATCTGCGTCTGCTCCACTCTGTCCAGCCTTGACAGTTCCCAGATAATTTATTTACAACCCTAACATAATGCTCCTGTAAATTAGAATATCAGGGCTGCTTGTTTTTTTTTTTTTTTATTATTATTTATTTTATTTTTTTTTTGACCTAGACTGGAATAATGTCCAACTTCAAAACAGATCTAATATTCCTGGGATTTTCTGTTAACCCCTAGGGCAATTTTGTGGGATGTTTATGTAGTCCATCAAAATCAAAGAGAGCGGCAATGTGCACTTCTTTTTAGAAGACGGCTGTTTATCCCATGATAAAACACACATGAACTTTATTCAGTCCTGGTAATGTTACATATGTGAGCTCTTCCAAGATATCCACTGTGTGCTCTTCACTCTGTTACTGCTGATCACTGTTGTACTACCACTGCAAAGCTACCTGTCTTTGCTACTTGAACAACAAATACTGGTTATAACTCAAGAATCAGTGGAAACCTTGGATGAACTTGGCCACTTGGCTTTTTCCAACAAGCACTGGTACTTTCTGCTGGGCATCTTCTACTCTTCCATGTTGTGCCATTTACAGGACATGATAGGCCAAGGTAAACAAACCACCAAACCATGAGAAACAACAGATACTCACCAATATTGCCTCAAAGGATTCATGGCATTCTGCTATTGATTCTGCTGCTGTCTGGGGATGTTCATCTAAATCTAAGACTAGGTACTCCAGTACTGACCTCCCTTCTGAATCTGAGGTAACATCTTTCTTGGAGGTGAGTGACTATGGAACATCTGTACCTGGTGCCCCCTTAGACAGACAAATTTTATAATAACACACAGCCAACACTTTGAGTGCTCAGTGGACATAACCTTATGGACTTAAAACCACAAGCAGTCAGAATCCTGCAGTGATGAAGAAGTGAGTCTCTTACTTATTCCAGACATGCTGAGGTCGTATGGATTCCAAACATAAGTCAGGGGACTTTTTGGTGGACACTTGAACGTTACAAGTGTTGTTTCTGTGTAGCATTTTGTGGGCCGAGCAGATGAATACAACAAGGACAGTGAATGTATTTCCAGAGCTTTTTGATTTAATAATAAACTTACAGGAATCCAAAACAGATAAAGAAAAATGCTGACATAACCAAAAACCTGCAGTAACAACATGAACGCATGGTAACAAACAAGGAGTAACCAAGAGTGACTGAAAACCAGGAACTTGAATACATGAACAGAAATACACACAACTGGCACACAATGATGAATTTGGCAGGGTTACAAAGGAAACACAATGGGAAGGGCAGAGACAGGACCTAAACAAAAACACAACACATGCTCAGAAGCACATGGGGGAAAGAGAAAACTAAGACAAGATGGGAAGAAAGAGTGCAGGACTGATGCATGACATCCTAAGACAGTTGACTCATTTACTATTAAACTCCAACCTGGACTATTTATATTTATCTGAGAAGTGGCTACAACAGTCAACCCCAATTAATGTTTTCTCTGTACTGGGGTATCAGTATTTCAGATGTGACAGAGTTAGGGGGAGAGGAGGAGGGGTACTGATATATGTCAAAGAAGACATTAAATGTGAACAATTGTTTTTCAAAGCAGCAGGCACACTAGAGTATGACGTCTTAAAATTGTTTTATCTCAAAAATGTCTTTCTTCTTAATCTAATTCTAAAGACCTCCATTAGCAAATGACACTTTCTATGATCATTGATATGTTAAAAGAGTGTATCCATGACAAAGAGCTTATTCTCTTGGGTGACTTTAATCTAAACTGGGAAGACGAAAAAAAGTTAAAAACAATTACAGACAAATATAACAACAGGGGACTAAAGGCCCAACATAGACAGCAAAGAATTCAAGTACATTGAACAAAATGTTATGATCTGATAACTGGGCTGTCTGATCATAATCTAACATTAGTAGCAATGAACTAAAATTAAGATTTAAGAACATAACACCACACCACGCATTCATTGCGTTTCATTTGCCTAATAGTAAACAAACTTCATTTGACAGTGAGATTAATGGCTTGGTCTACGGTGATTAATTTCCCACAGAACATGTGGAAAGTGGCTGTGACTTATTTACAACAAACATTAAATGTGTTAGAGAGACGTTTTTGTTAAGAAACATAGAAAGAGAGTTCATATACAATAGTTTAGTGATGACTTGTGGCAAATGATGAAATGTAGAGACTTGGCTTTAAAAAAAAGCCATTAAGTATATGAGATACAGACATTTCAATTAATAAATGTTTGAGGAATAAAGTGGAGCTGAGGTGAGAGCTGAGATGATCAAAATCACATTTTTGTATTTAAATATTAAATGAGGCTAACGGCAACATTATATAATACCACTGCTATGCTCATGACACTCAACCCATCCTCTTTTCCCACTCTCCAATACCCAGGTCTCATCTCTCATTGCAGCTTGCCTCACTGACGTTTCATCATAGATCACAGCCAATCACCTTATACTTAACTCCAGCAAAACTGCACTGCTATTCATTCCTGGAACCACTGGTCCTCACCCTGCAATTGCATGTAAAATGTACATGCAATTTGGTTTCAGGAAAAATTTTTGCACAGAACAGCCAGAAAAAAAACAGCTTGAGAACATGAGTTGCCACTGTTTCTTGGATGTCTTGGTGTAAAGGCTTTGATACAGTGAAAAATGATGTCCTTATCTCTAAGCTTTCTAACTTTATTTTTTCAACACAAACACATGCATGACTCTCATCATATTTGTTGAATAGATTGCAGTATGTTGAAATTAAAGATGCATATTCCATTTATGGGTGTGCCTTAGGGATCTGTGTTAGGTTTTTACTTTTAAGTTCCCATATTAATGATCTTCCACAGAAATGTCACAGAGTACATGTATAATTATATGCTGATGTTACTGTTCTCTACACACATGCAAAAATCACTCAGCTAACAGCAAAGAAATTAACTAATTAGCCACTAGTTGAGTGGCTTGAACATAATAAGCAAGACAAACTAGGGGACAGATTCAAATGCATCTTATTTACTAATGTATTGATATAATCACATTTTGAATATCTTAATCACTTTAGACTCAAATCTTAACTTCAGGAAACATATATTTAATAATAATTTCCTTGATAACTAATTTAAATTTAAAATCCATTATTAAATAAACTTGGTAAAACAGATTACATGTCCTTCCCTATGGATGTAGCCAAAATATTTATGCATGCTTTAATCTTTTCATCATTAGACCTCTAGAATCATTATATAAACAAGCTATCCAAACCCTTGAAAAAAAAGCCATTCAGTATGACCATTGCAATTTATTGAGTTTTGAAAAAATTCAGACTCTTCAAATTTGGGTCTAGTGTATAAGATCTTAATGGCTTGGCACCTGCATGCTTACTGGATTATATCTGCTAATGCCATGCTAGTTCTAGAAGATCCACCAGAATAGCTTCTATTTATGACTGCAACATACGCTTTGCTGTACATCCTTTAGACAATCTGTCTTTTCTTTTAAGGTATACTGGTATGCAGTAGAATGTGGTAACAGATGAGAAAGAACTGTAGTTCCATCAAGAGCTTCAAATCTCAATTGAAACTTTATGTGAAGACAACGCAATTCTGCAACCACTGATTTAAGTTACTTTTTTTCTCCATGGTGCTGACAAAATGTGTTTTGTGTCTAGAGGTGGAGGGGGTTGTCTGTATGCTTTTTATTATGCCCTGCTAGAGGACTGCAGCTGCAAGGCTAACTCTGGTACAATGCATCAAATGGAAACATTTATGTCTAAAAAAAAGGAACATGGTCCCTAATTTAATGAATGAATGAATGAATGAATGAATGAATGAATGAAATTACAGTTGTACGTGCTTTTATTCACCAAAATCTTTAAAGCGTTCATAGGAGAAGACATCTTTGCCTCCTTAAATTTGTCTTTATTTCAGATGTAAATATTAACAAAACGTAAGTATCTGTGTGAATTTGACCATGTTTTGATCAAAAATGTTCTTGTACATACTTTTATGTGTTTTGTTGCTTATAAGGACTAAAAATACTTGATATTTCAAAACAACTTGAAAGTTGATCAGTGCTTTCTGAGCTGACAATACAATAATTTTGGTCATTTATTTGTAATGACTTGATCGACAATGATATTTATGATAAAAGGTTCTTCAAATTACTTGACAGTTGTCCAAATAAAAAACCCTAAATGTCTTTTACTTTGTTAAATTTACTCTGAAATTTAAACAATGTAAGCAAAGAAAGAGAAAATGGCCTCTCCCTTTTAATTCCCTTCTCCCTAAATGTCTACAGCCTAATATCTCTGTCAGTAACGTCATTATCCCTGCCCTCTTTGATGGCAGGTTGAGCATGTACACATGGACAGAACAATAAACATCCACTGGAACCTGGGATAAACTGGGATTAAATTAAGTTAGAATTTTAGCTGTTTTCGGAGCTGGATTACTTGGTAATTCTTCACACAATGAAACCAGGGTTAGATAGGGTAATACAACTAATAATGTAGTAAAAACTGGGTTCTTTCACTTATGCAATATTGTCAAATTGTGTAATTTTCACACAAAAATGCAGAGATGCTGGCTGGTAGTTCAGTAAAATCATTACAGATGCTCCAATTAGTCCAAAACACTGCTGCTAGAGTTCTCGCCAGAGCTCTGAAATTTGATCACATTAGTCCCATTCTCTCATCCCTCTGTTGGCTTCCTATTAAATTCTGAATTGACTATCAAATATTGCTTCTAACTTACAAGTTGCTAAATGCCTTAGCCCCTCAATATCTAAAGACCTTCTTAAACCATGCAACCCATCATGTATTCTTCACTTACAAGATGTGGGCCTACTGACATCTCCTTGAATTAGAAAGAACACTGCAGAGGGATGAGCATTCTTTTATAAAGCCTCCCGACACTGGAATAACCTTCCTGCTGCTGTTCGGGACTCAGACACACTATCTGTCTTTAAATTGCGATTGAAAACATTGACTCTCTGCACTAGATCAGATCCTCTGTGATAATTCTCTCCCTCTCTCCCCCATGTCCTGAGCTGCCCCTGCTGCCTGGATGATGTTGGTCCACGCCCACTCATGATGCCTTTACTGGCAGATTTACCTAGATGCCCACTTATCCCACATCTGAGACAACACTTCCAGCTTTGCATGGAGTTTCACATTAACACTGAGCTTGTATTCTACTCACACTTCCATTCTCAGATAACTCATCATCCATTTACACAGCTCCCACCACTAGCATCCTTTTAGGAGAATGGGTTCCTCTTTTGAGCCTTAGTTCCTCTCAAGGTTTCTTCCTGCTAGCCTGAGAGAGTTTTTCCTTACCACTGTTGCCCACTGTCTTGCTCAATTGAGACTTGGACCCAGATTTCTGTAAAGCTGTCTTGTGACAAGTCCCTTGTTGTAAAAATCAACTTTGATTGATTAAATGACCAGACTTGTACCAGTTAAAAGCAACTTATTTTACTTCAAAAAGTCTACAGCAAATATGGTCTAGTGCAAAACACAACTGAACAATAAACCTGTCATTACTGAAATCTGTTAAAAACATTTTGATTGGAACTTTGAAGAGAGACAGAGATGGAGAGAGTAATTGTTTATTAGTGGTGATTTAATTTTCTCTGGGTGGAAATGCAACCAGTTTGTGGTCCTTCAGGGTATGTGTGATAGTCTAGCAACACAGTGCAAAGCACTTTTGCCATTTGTTATGCACAAGAAATGCTGACTATTTGAAAATACAGAAAACCGACAGGGGCAAGATTTTACCAATAAATGGTTCTGAAGGTCAATTGTGGTTTATTTTCACTTAATTTCCCAGAATTTATGTTCTAAGGACTTTTATTCTGAAATTTAAACACTGTATGCAAAGAATGACAAAACAGCCTCTCCCTTTTAATTTCCTGCTCCCTAAATCTCTACAGCCTAATATTTGTGTCAGTAACATCCCTGCCCTCTCTGATGGCAGGTTGAGCATGTACACATGGACAGAACAATAAACATCCACTGGAAGCTGGGATAAACTGGGATTAAATTAATTTAGAATTTTAGCTGTTTTCGGAGCTGGATTACTTGGTAATTCTTCACACAATGAAACCAAGGTTAGATAGAGTAACACCCAGATTTCTGTAAACCTGTCTTGTGACAACTCCTTTGTTGTAAAAAGCAACTTTGATTGATTAAATGAGCAGACTTGTACCACTTAAAAGCAACTTATTTCAGTTAATTTCCCAATCCTAGTTGATACAGATTCAGTGTGCCTTTGAGTGTAAAAGCTGATGTTCTTTGACAACCCAAATTAACCGGAATTGTACCCAACTAACTGGGGGTACAATGTTCAACAAATATCAGCACCATGAGCAGAGCTGGTGAAGGTTATTCTCCTGACACCAGGGGCTACAGCCTTAGCCCAAGAGTTCACCTGGAATGGAAGGCACCACCTGCAGTATGCATGAAAACACAAACATTCTAATCAGACTAGTGTCTGTTTCAGTAATGGCCAAGATTAGAAAACCTGTTATTAGTCTCGCAGTGGGGAAATTCACATTGATGGATGGGTGTAATTCTGCAGCATGGATACCAGCTTGACTAACATCCTACTGTCGTCCTCCATCTGCACTGGGTCTAAATGGCTTCCCAGGACAGGACTTGCCCTGCTGTCAAAAATACTGCTGCCCCAGGAGACCACTCCATAAAAGATGGCAGATGCCACCACTGTGTCAGTGAAGGTCATCAGGAGTGCTCCCTGCACTCCAAATGACCTCAGTTTCCTCAGGTTTTGCTCAATTAAATAGAATTCTATTAAAAATCTGAACAAGAGATTAAATTGCACCATAAACAGCTTGTCAAAGTAATTCCCTCAACTAACTTTATGTTTGTAGTTAATAATTGGCCTCATTATATAATCTGTGTTGGCCATCCATCCATCCATGCATCCATCTTCTTCCGCTTATCCGGGGCCGGGTTGCGGGGGCAGCAGTCTAAGCAGGGAAGCCCAGACTTCCCTCTCCCCCGACACCTCAGCCAGCTCCCCAGGAGGGACCCCAAGGCGTTCCCAGGCCAGCTGAGAGACATAGTCCCTCCAGCGTGTCCTGGGTCTACCCCGCGGTCTCCTCCCGGTAGGACGTGCCTGGAACACCCCCCCAGGGAGACGCCCAGGGGGCATCCGAAACAGATGCCCGAGCCACCTCAACTGGTTCCTCTCGATGTAGAGGAGCAGTGGCTCTACTCCGAGCTCCTCCCGGGTAGCCGAGGATCTCACCCTATCTCTAAGGGAGCGCCCGGCCACCCTGCGGAGGAAACTCATTTCAGCCGCTTGTATCCGCGATCTTGTCCTTTCGGTCATTACCCACAGTTCATGGCCATAGGTGAGGGTGGGAACGTAGATTGACCAGTAAATCGAGAGCTTCGCCTTTCGGCTCAGCTCCTTCTTCACCACAACGGACCGGTACACAGACCGCATGACTGCGGCGGCAGCACCGATCCATCTGTCAATCTCACGCTCCCTCTCACCCCCACTCGTGAACAAGACCCCGAGATACTTGAACTCCTCCACTTGGGGCAGGACAACTCCACCAATCTGGAGAGGGCAAGCCACCCTTTTCCGGTCGAGAACCATGGCCTCAGATTTGGAGGTGCTGATTCGCATCCCAGCCACTTCACACTCAGCTACGAACCACTCCAGTGCCTGCTGAAGGTCCTGGCCTGAAGAAGCCATCAGGACAACATCATCCGCAAAAAGCAGAGACGATATCCTGTGGTTCCCAAACTGGACCCCCTCCGGCCCCTGGCTGTGCCTAGAAATTCTGTCCATAAAGGTTATGAACAGAACCGGTGACAAAGGGCAGCCCTCCCGGAGTCCAACATGCACCGGGAACAGGCCCGATTTACTGCCGGCAATGCGCACCAGGCTCCTGCTCCGGTCGTACAAGGACCTGACAGCCCTTAACAGACGAAAACCGCATTGTTCCTCCTGAATCCGAGGTTCGACTAACGGCCGAATTCGTCTCTCCAGTACCCTGACGTAGACTTTCCCAGGGAGGCTGAGAAGAGTGATCCCCCTATAGTTGGAACACACTCTCCGGTCCCCCTTTTTAAACAGGGGAACCACCACCCCGGTTTGCCACTCCAGGGGCACTGTCCCCGTCCGCCTCGCAATGCTGCAGAGGCGCGTCAGCCAGGACAGCCCAACAGCATCTAGAGACTTGAGATACTCTGGGCGGATCTCATCCACTCCCGGAGCCCCACCACTGAGGAGCTTACAGACCACCTCAGTGACTTCAGCCCGGGTGATGGGCGAGTCCTCCTCAGAGTCCTCAGCCTCACCTTCTACATTAGAAGACGTGATGGTGGGGTTAAGGAGATCCTCGAAGTATTCCTTCCACCGCCCAACGATATCCCCGGTCGAGGTCAGCAGCTCCCCGCCCGCACTGTAAACAGTGTCGGCAGGGTACTGCTTCCCCCTTCTGAGGCGCCGGACGGTTTGCCAGAATCGCTTCGGGGCCGACCGATAGTCCTTCTCCAGGGCCTCCCCAAACTCCTCCCAGCTCCTGGTTTTTGCCTCCTTGACCGCCCTAGCAGCAGCACGCTTAGCCTCTCGGTACCTGTCGGCTGCGTCGGAAGATGCAGAGGCCAACATGGCCCGATAGGTCGTCTTCTTCAGCTTGACGGCATCCCTTACTTCCGGTGTCCACCACCGGGTTCGGGGATTGCCGCCACGGCAGGCACCAGTGACCTTACGCCCGCAGCTCCGGACAGCCGCGTCAACAATGGAGGTTGAGAACCTGGTCCACTCAGACTCAATGTCCCCCGCCTCCCCAGGTAGCTGTGAGAAGCTCTCCCGGAGGTGGGAGTTGAAAGTTTCCCTGACAGGGGGCTCAGCCAGACGTTCCCAGCAGACCTGCAGGATACGTTTCGGCCTGCCAGGTCTCTCCCGCCTGCCCCTCCGCCAGCGGATCCAACTCACCACCAGGTAGTGATCGGTTGACAACTCTGCCCCTCTCTTCACCCGAGTGTCCAAGACATAGGGCCGGAGCTCAGATGAGACAATCACAAAGTCTATCATTGATCTCCGGCCTAGGGCGTCCTGGTGCCATGTGCACTTATGGACGCCCCTATGCTCGAACATGGTGTTCGTTATGGACAATCTGTAACTGGTGCAGAAGTCCAACAACAGAACTCCGCTCGGGTTCTGATCGGGGAGGCCGTTCCTCCCAATCACCCCTCTCCAGGTGTCACTGTCGTCGCCCACGTGGGCATTGAAGTCCCCCAGCAGAACAACGGCGTCCCCAGTTCAGGCACTTTCCAGTACCCCCCCCAAGGACCCCAAGAAGGTCTGGTACTCTGCACTGCCATTCGGCCCGTAGGCACAAACTACAGTCAGAGTCCTCACTCCTACCCGAAGGCGCAGAGCGGCGACCCTCTCGTTCACTGGGGTAAACTCCAACACGAGATGGCTGAGATGGGGAGCTATAAGCAAGCCCACACCAGCCCGGCGTCTCTCTGCCTGGGCAACTCCAGAGTAGTGGAGGGTCCAACCCTTCTCAAGGAGTTGGGTTCCAGAGCCCAAGCTGTGCGTGGAAGTGAGCCCGACTATCTCTTGCCGGTACCTCTCGACCTCCCGCACAAGTTCATTCTCCTTCCCCCCCAGCAAGGTGACGTTCCACGTCCCAACAGCTAGCCGCTGTGTCCAGGGATCGGGCCGCCGAGGACCCCGCCCTCGACCGCCACCCAATCCACAGGGCACCCGACCCCAATGGTTTCCTCTGTGGGTGGTGGGCCCACAGGAGGAATGGCCCACGTTGCCTCTTCGGGCTGGGCCCGGCCGGGCCCCATGGGCAAAGACCCGGCCACCAGGCGCTCGCTCCTGAGCCCCAACCCCAGGCCTGGCGACGTTGCGGGGCCTTTTTTCTGATGTTTCATTGGGGTTTTCGAACTGCTCTTAGTCGGGCCCGTCACCTTGGACCTGTTTGCCATGGGAGACCCTGACAGGGGGTGAAAATTTAACCCCCGGGCAACATAGCTCCTCAGATCATTCTGGCACTCAAACCCCTCCACCACGGTAAGGTGGCAGTTCAAGGAGGGGATCTGAGTTGGCAAACTATGCAAATTTAAGTTGAACCCTATTTGAGACTAGGCCAACTATTCTGGGCATGCTTATTTTGATCTCTTGGTTGAACAGTAAGGAGTTTCTAAGGAGTTGTTTCTACACTTACTATCCATTGTATAAGCTCCACTAATGATTCAGGAGCTCTTTGTAGTTCTATAATTATAAACTGTACACCATCTGTTTCCCTACATACTTTGTTATACTCCTTTCACCCTGATCTTCAATGATCAATGATCAGGATCCCACAGAGGAGATATTATGTGGGTGGTGGGTCATTCTTAGGACTACAGGGACACTGACATGGTGATGGTGTGTTAAGTGTGTGTTGTGCTGGTATGAGTGGATCAGACACTGCAGGACAGTGCTGCTAGAGATTTAAAACACTGTGTCCACTCACTGTCCACTTTATCAGACAATCCTACCTAGTTGCTCCTCCTTGTAGGTGTAACCCCATACCTCTATAAACTCTATAAGCAAATGCCCTGAATTATCTTTACCTGTTTTAAGCTGATGGATGCAGTAAGAGAATAAAAAGAACACCTAGTTACACAAATAGTACTAGTAATAGTTATAAATGGTGAGTGGCCCCACAGTTTACACCTCAAATAATATAAGTACTGAAATAAGGTGGTTGGTGTAGCACAACAGATAACCCCACCAGTATATCACCACACAATGCAGGAGACTGGGGTTTGATTCCCATTCTGTGCAACTGTGCCACACCAGTAAGAGTCCTGTAAAAACCTCTGTAAAAATGAGTAACCTTGTAAGGTGCTCTGGATAAGAGTGTCTGCTATGCCATAAATGTAAATAAGCAAATGTTGCAGGCCTGTTTCGGTGCTTGGGAACAGAGAGACCAAAAATGTACTGGCTGCTTCACTATTAATGCCAAACAAAAGTGTCCTCAGTAACTGCAGCTGGATCAAGGGACAAAAATGCTCTGCCTCCCACAGAGTCAGAGGAACACTGAGCCTCTCAGAGCTTTGTCTGGAGCAGATCAGTCTCTTTGGGCTCAGAGATGGAGAAGCAGGCAGTCTCAGCGAACTCGGACATGGCGGCTTCTTGGCTCTGACAGCCCTATTCTAACAACCCTTCCACATCTTGATTCCTTCTCCTCCCTTCCACTGGAAACTGTTACAAGCACTTTCCTTTCATCCATCTCCTCTTCAGTCAACCTTCTCTGTCCTCTCTCTCAAAGACCTGCAAGAACCCCCAGACCTTCCCTGTGGTTGACAGAGCTTCTGCGCAACAACCAAAGAGAGTTGAGACTGGATGAAAGGAAGTGGAGAAAAACACAACAGGACTCAAATCTCGGTGCTTACCTGGCCCTCCTTTCCAGATTCTCAGCAGAAGTAACTGCAGCACCTTTTACAAAGAGAGACTGGAAGCATTGACATCTGATCCACGCAAGCTCTTCTCTGTCTTCTCTTCTCTCCTAAACCCTCCTACCCTGCCTGCTCCAACCACACTCACCCCAGAAGATTTTGTCACCTGTCCTCTAGACCCTTCCTCTCTATTCCAAACAATTGCTCCTGACCTTCTTCCTTTCATTACTTTTATCATAAACAGCTCACTGTCATCAGGTCATGTTCCATCTACTTTCAAAGCTGCCAGAGTGGCCCCAATCTTGAAAAAGCCAACTCTTGATAGCACAAACATTAGCAATTATAGACCAGTATCACTACTCTCCTTCCTCTCAAAAATCCTTGAACATTCTGTCTATAATCAGCTATCTCTCTTTCTCAACCAGAACAATTTACAGGACCCAAACCAATCTGGCTTCAAACCGGCACGCTCAACAGAGACTGCTTTCATTGCTGTAACTGAGAAACTTCATGCTGCAAGATCAGCCAAACTCTCATCTGTTGTAATTCTCCTTGACCTCTCTGCAGCCTTTGACACAGTAGATCACAAGACCCTCCTGTCAATGCTTGGTAGCCTTGGAATCACCGGTTCTGCATTTCAATGGTTTGCATCATACCTGGAAGAGCATTCTTACCAGGTCACATGGCAGGGAGCTACATCAGCTCCATGCAGACTCTCCACTGGTGTTCCACAAGGCTCAGTCCTCTGTCCTCTTCTCTTTTTCCTCTACACTACTTCTCTTGGTAAAGTAATATCTTCTCATGGTTTTACTTACCACTGCTATGCCAATGACACTCAACTTATTCTCTCTTTCCCACCCTCTGAGACCCAGGTCTCATCCCGGATCTCAGCTTGCCTCTCTGATGTCTCATCATGGATGGCAGCCTATCACCTCAAACTCAACCATAGCAAGACAAAACTACTATTCATTCCAGGAAGCACTGGTCCTCACCCTGATCTTACCATTTCCCTTGAGAACTCACTGGTAACTCCATCTGCTGAAGCATGGAGCCTTGGTGTAGTAGTGGATGACCAGATATCATTCTCAGTTCATGTTTCAAACCTGACTCAAAAGAACATAAGTACAATTTTAGCAAATGATGCTCAAGGGAACAAGAGTAATTTGACACCCATTTTGATTTGGACATGGTCCACATTTTGGCTTATATGGTTACTGTCCTGCTGTTTTTGAGACTTTGTAGAGTTTTATTGCTTCTTGATGTAAAAAGTTAAGATAAGATAAGCACTCCTCTATGCTAAAATAGGAGATATTAGTCCATAATCACCTTGATAAACACAAATGTATATTAGAGTAGGATATATTAATTTATAAACAACTCACTAAACACTCACATATGGTAGAACAGGAAATATTATTCCAACACAAGTAATCACTCACAAGTAAATGAGATATTAGTTCATGAACATCTCAATAAATGCTTCTATAAATACTAGAATATGAGATATTAGTGCATAATCATTTTTGTTTTAAATGTTTTATTTAGGACAATGGTAAACACATACAACAATTCACATACATAATAAAAAATATAGTAAATAAATAGTAAGGGAGTATACCTTATACAATATAACATTATACCACTGCCCATTTTAACCAAATATCCAAAAAACAAACACACAAAACAGACACAAACAACCAAACAAAAACAGATAAGGGAATAAATAAAAATAAATAAATAAATAAATAAATAAAGGGGGTGCTAAATAACACTAAGTAAATAAAGCGCACAAAGTAAATAAAACAGGGGTGGATGGGTAAGAAATCAGTCAGTCATCAGGAAAAACCTTAAGTGACGCAATGTATAACAAAAGTGGATTCCATTTACAGTAGAATGTGGCCATGTCATGATCTTTTCCATTTTAAAAAGCAAATTACATCCCCAAACCAAGAAGAAATTGATGGAGGAGTTGGGGACTTCCATAGCAAAAAAATACGTCGCCTCACTAATAAAGAAGTGAAAGCCAAGACCTGATGTTGAAGTGTGGACAGCCCAGAGATATTTTTAGAAAAAACAAATATAGCCACGACGTAAGCAATGCAAGCAGTGGGGATGAAGAACAGGATCTCAATTCCAATCTGCACCAGAGCAGTTTGGGTGAATCTTGCCAGTAAAGAATTTTCTGTATGTGTGCCAACCGATAATAAACCTAAAATTGGGAAGGGCCAGGCCTCCATCAGACCCAAATCTTTGAATAACAGAATATCTTGCTCTAGGAACTTTACCATTCAAAATAAATGTACTAATGAGTTGATCTAGCATTTTAAAAAAGTGTTTGGGTAAGAAAAGAGGGATTGTTTGAAATAAAAAGAGAAACCTGGGCAGCATATTCATTTTTACAACATTAATTTTACCAATAAGCGATAATGGTATTGACATCCAACTCTGCAAATCTTGCTTAAGTTTATTAATTAAAGGAGAGAAATTGACATGAAAAAGGGATGATACAGTACGTGAGACCTGGATCCCAAAATAGCTGTGGCCGTTAAGGGCGAATTTAAATGGGATTGTAGATTGATCAAGAGAAATTGCTAGTGAGTTCACTGGGAAGCACTCACTTTTCTGCAGGTTCACTTTGAAACCTGAAAATGAACCAAATGTTGTTAAAAGTGTTAGAACTGGAGGAAGGGAGGTCAATGGGTCACCCATATACAACAGAAGATCATCAGCGTAAAGAGATATTTTCAACTCCAAACCGGCCCAAAAAATACCTTGAAAAGTTCAATGCTATGGACAGTGGTTCCATAACAAGGGCAAAAATTAAGGGAGACAGGGGACACCCTTGTCTGGTCCCCCGCAATATTGAGAAGTACTCAGAGCGGTCACCATTGGTAATTACACTGGCTCGGGGAGAAGTGTATAACAATTTAATCCAGGATATGAATTTCCCCCCAAAACCAAATCTGCATAAAACCTCAAAAATATAATTCCACTCAACCCGATCAAATGCCTTCTTAGCATCCAATGAAATGACAAGTTCAGGGATGGAAGGAGAATGTTTGGCATAGATCTCATTGAATAAAGTACGAATGTTAGAAAACAAGTGGTGTCCCCTAATAAAATCATTTTGGTCCTGAGAGATAATGTTCGGGAGAACTTTTTCCAAATGCTGAGATAAAGGCCTATAAGAAGTGCAGAGGACTGGATCCTTCTCCTTTTTTAAAAGAAGACAAATAAAGGCTTCAGTTAGAGTGGGGGGTAGTAAAAAATAAACACTGATAAACACTGATAAAAGCAGAGAAGCCAGCTTTTCTCTAAATTTCTTAAAGAATTCAACTGGAAACCCATCAGGTCCTGGAGCCTTGTTGGACTGCATACTGTTAATAGAGGCCACAAGTTCCTGTAAACCCAATGGAGATTCAAGCGCAGTTGCATCAGTAGGGCTAATAGAAGGGAAATCGAGCCCATCCAGAAAAGTGGACATCTCATTTTCATCCGATGGATGGCGATATAGATTCTTATAGAAGGATTTAAAGATATCGTTAATGGATGACAGATTGAAATGCAGGGTTCCATTATAGTCTGCAATTTGGGGGATTAACCGAGATGCTGCTTTAACTGATGAGCTAAGAGTCTGGATGGCCTATCACCATGTTCATAATAGTTACTACGTGTTCTCAGCAGCAATTTTTCAGCATCAGTAGTGGTGATAAGGTCAATTTCCATTTGCAAATCTGAACATTGTTTTAGCAAAATGGGAGATGGGTTGGTCGAATTAAGCCTATCAAGTTCAGATATCTCCTGAGTTCATTTTTGTAGCTTAAGTCTACGAACTCAGTTAGAGTGTGATGTATAAGAGATAATCTGGCCACGTAGGTAGGCTTTAAGGGATTCCCAGAGGAGTGAAGCGGAGGTGTGTTCATTTGAATTCCAAGCGACAAAATCCTTCGATAAAGGACAAAATAAACGCATTAAACTTATAACTTGTGATCTGATAACAACAATGAATTGAATATCCAGGGTGGGAAAACAGAGGATCGGTCTGAGAAATTTACATCTACAGTAATAATAATTAAATGGGTGATAATTGGAAGAGGTTACTTTAGAGATAAGGGAACTATCCAGAAACCAATAATCAATACGAGAGTAAGTTGAGTGCAGATGAGACTAGAAAGAGAATTCCTTAGCCCTGGGGTTAAGGAATCTCCAGGGGTCAACAATACCATATTTGGATGTAAACTCATGAAATGTCTGTGACATAGAGGATCGAGGTACTGCAGTGGGATCTGACCTATCCAAAGCTGGGTCTATAGTACAATTTAGATCTCCTCCTAATATCAAAGAATGGGAATGTAAAGAGGGAATGGAACTGAATACTTTGTGTGTAAAGTCTGGATCATCAAAATTAGGGGCATAAATATTAACCAACAGCACAGGAATATTAAACAAAGTGCCTTGAACAATTAGATATCTGCCGTTAACATCTGCAATAACTTCATCTGATTTGAAGTGAATGCCCTTTTTGATTAGAATGGCTACACCTCTTGATCTAGAATTAAAATATGAATGAAAAACCTCACCTATTCAGTGCACTCCCAACTTCAAATGATCACCAGTCTTAAGAGTCTCCTGAAGAAAAATAACCTCCGATTCCAAAAGCTTTAACTGTGAAAAATATTTTTTGAACATTTAGTTGGATTATTCATACCTCACATTACTCCTGTAAGAGTTAGCCACTTAAGATGGGGTAGGATAACAAATAGTAAAATAAAACCTTAACTGACTGAATGGGGAAGAAAAAGGGGAAAGGGGTTAAAACACACAAACAGGGACACCCACATACACACACAAGAGCTGTCCTCTGAAAGAGAACACGAGGACAGCCGTTATGGCTCAAAACTGAGCCAAATTCACAAAGACCGTTCTCCCGATAATGTTCTCTCTTTTTCCCTCTGGAGGGCCAACCTTAAACTTAGCAGAACTCGTATATCTACATGAAATAGGAAAAATAAAATGCAATCAAACAAACAAAATGGAGAAAAACACCCGTACACACAGAAAACACCTGTAATAACAATGTTAGAAAAGTTACAGAAATATAAACAGGACCCCTCCTATGTAAACAGATCCGATCAAATAAGTGACCTGACTCTCACATTTATGATGGATTTTGTATTAAAAAACCACAGTCCAAACACAGCGAACAACCATCTCGCAGACAGATCACTTAACTAACCTGGAGATGTGAAGTCGTGATGCTTGCCTTGGTGAGAAATTCAAAGCCTGGCTGGATAGAGCACACCAACGCGCACTCCCTCCATGGCGCGTAGTTTTACACGCACATCATTGAAAGCGGCGCAGGCTTTAGCAACCTTAGCCGTGAAGTCCGGGAAGACAGAAAGTCTCATGCCCGAGACTGTAACAGGCTGCTGTTGTCTGGCGCATTTAAGAATCTCAACACAGTCTTGGTAAGAGTGATATCTTACAATGATGGGACGAGTAGAGTTGCCGGGTTTGGTGTAGGAGCGAGTGAACGATGTGCGCGGTCTATCACCGGTGGTTTCTCCAGTGTGAACGCCTCTTTTAACAATGCAGACATGTTGGATGCGGTGACTGAAACTGAGTCATCCTCCGGGACTCCAATGATCCGGATGTTCTGGCGGCGAGATCTGGATTCCAGGTCATCGCACTTTGCATCCAGTCTTTCAAACTCCTTAGTGAGATGGACCACTTTAGCCTGCAGTTCTACCACATCGTCTGTGCACGTGGACAGAGAGCGCTCCATGTCTGACAGTAGTTCTTAAAGCGGCGCTCTCAACTCGTACCACTGTAATGTCCCAGATCAGTTCAGTTTTCAAATTCTGCAGTCCTGTTTTGAACACTGACCGAATCTCCGCTACCACAGCACTGGCGATCTCTGCCTTCATTGTAGGCAGGTCCACAGCCCCAATGGGGACATCTGTAGTCTCACCGTGCTCAGGTGCGATAGAGGGCAGAGACTTGGGCTGCAGAGAGATTGCGAAGGTCCTGTTGTTTTACTGGTTTTCGGAGGCATTGTTTTAACAGCAGTCCAAACAAACTTAAAACAACAAATAAAAGTACGGGTAAATAAACAATTCGAATGTAAAGTGAGTTCTAGGATTTAGAATATAATTGCCACTCCTCGGAGCGCTCCGCAAACATGTCTACTCCATGCCAAACCGGAACCAGAAGTCCGCATAATCGTTTTGATCAACACTGACATATGCTAGATTGTGATATATTACTTAATGAACATGTAGCACCCCCTAACTTTAGGCACAGCTATAATAGTTAGGTGAGTTCATGCTCTATTATTTTATATTATGAGCTGTAAATACTTAATTAAACCAGGGAAAATTATGAAATCAGGCTACAGTGTGCTATTCCACTACAGACAAAATTATGGTTACCGTAAATTACAGGTGTATCAAATTTAACACTATGTAAATATTTGAACTCTGGAAAAAAAAACATTGTTTTATTTTAATCAAAAGAAACACAAGGAAAAATACTATTTTAGATGGTGTATTTATTAATACCAGTGAAAAAGAAATCATGATCAGGATTTATCCAATCTTTAAATCCGCATTATCTTTTGTTTGCATAATTGACAATAAAATAAAATATGTTTGTCAATGACACCAATCCTGTGGGCCCATACTCTTTTAAACTTGACCAGTAAACAGTTCACTGCTGATGTAGTGTAGATAAGTGATTACAGATACCCCTTCTGGAACTAAACAAAAAACAGAACAAATCAAACAAAAAGCTTGGACTTGAACTCAGGGTTCAGAGCGGGTGAATGGAGAGAAGAGCTCGTGCATTCAGAGAGGGGGTTCAGAAATGCCAGAGGAAGACTCTCTCTGGTTTCCTGTGGTGGTGGTGAAGAGGGTCCACAAGTAACTCACTGGTTCAGCTCACTGGGAGGTGTACTTCAACGAACTGGGATGCTGTGATAGGTAGTTGGGCATTGTGTTATAGCAGCAGTACTTCAGGACAAACTTCACTTTTGAGGGAGTATTTTCCTCGTATCTCCCTCTCAGACATATGAGTCACTCTAGGGGTTCTCTGGTTGACAACGCAGTGTGTGACAGGACTATAAAATTAAAATAAAATGTGTTAAATCTAAATAATCAGTTACAATGTTTTCCCATCAACACCCCTCCTCCATTTCTCCCTGCCACCACAGAGAAAACCAGCAATCAACAGGTGAATTCAACAATGATTGACAACTTATCACTGCCAGTGAAAACACTTTAAAATTCTTGAGCCTCTTTTGTATTTGATCATTTTAGTCTTTCTACAGTTTGTCACTTAATGCAATAAAATGGGCTACAAACACTTTAACACTCTTATATGCTAAAATAGAATATCTTAGTTCATAAAAACTTCAATGAATGCTCATATGTACTACAGTAGGACATATTGGTACATAAACAACTCAATAATAATAGGACAGGATAGAAATGTATTGATCCCTTTGGAGGGTTCCCTCAGGGAAATTAAGGTTCCAGTAGCAGCATCAGTACAGTACAGAAAGAGAAGAAATATAGAGATTATATTACAATATACAATATATATAAATAGTGTATGCTAAATGAGTCCTGTTGGAGGGGGTATTGCACATTTTAATTGCACTTTTAAACTGTTTATTTCACCAAGTTGTGTTGTGGTGGTGAGGTTGCGGGTTGCAGGTTAATTGGTTGGTTCCTACTCGTTCCCATCCTCTGTCCTCCTGGTACCACTCCTCCACCTCCAGAGAGGAGTTGTACAGTCTGATGGTGTAAGGGATAAAAGACTATTGGGATAATAAGTCTATTGGTCCTGCACTTGGGAAGGAGCAGTCTCTCCCTGAATAGGATCCTCTGGTAGCTGATTACAGTGTATAGAGGGTGACTGGCATTGTCCATAATGTTCAGTTGTTGTTCCAGAGTCCTCTTCTCTGCCACTGACACCAGAGAGTCCTGAATGTCTCCTTTAAGGATATGCTGCCCCCCCTCCCCCAGCACACCACAGTGTAGAACAGGATACTGGCGACCATGAACTGATAAAACATCCACCGATTTTCCTGCAGTTGTTGAAGGACCGTAGCCTCCTCAGAAAGTACAGTCTGCACTGTCCCTTCCTGTAAAGTCCCTCACCAGGCTCCGATACTCCTCCTCTATATCATCCCTGATACACCCAACTATGGCTGTATCATCAGCAAACTTCTGGATGTGACACAGCTCTGAGTTGTAGCAGAAGTCTGCTGTGTACAGAGTGAAGAGAAGAGGGGCCATCACTGTGCCCTGGGGTGCTCCAGTGCTGCTGATCACAGTGTCAGATGTGATGTCCTTCAGCCTGACATACTGTGGCCTGTCCATGAGGTAGCTGGAGATCCAGGTGACCAGGCAGGTGTCAACTTGCCTCCTGTTCAGTTTGTCCAGAAGCATAAGGGGCCAGATGATGTTGAAAGCACTTGAGAAGTCCAGAAACAGGATCCTCACTGTGCCATTCTCCTTATCTAGGTGCGAGTGGGCTTGGTGTAGCAGGTAGATGACTGTGTCTTCAACACCAATACCTGCACGGTATGCAAACTGCAGACCATCCTTGGCATGTTGCACTTGGGGTCTGAGGAGACAGAGGAAGAGCCACGCCAATGTCTTCATCAGATGGGAAGTGACTGCCGCTGGTCAGAAGTAATTCAACTCACTTGGCCAGATCTTTATCAGAACTGGAACAATGCAGTGTCTTCCAGAGGGTAGGCACTCTCCCCACCTGCAGGCTGAGGTTGAAGAGACGCTGGAGTGGCTCACCCAATTCTGCAGTACAGGTCTTCAGCAATCTGGGACATACTTTGTCAGGGCCTGCTGCTTACCTGGGGTGAAGCCTTTTCAGTTGACCTCTGACCTGGTCCAAAGTGAAGAATGAGGTCTGTGTTGTGGTGGATGGGGGTGAAGAGGAGGAGGAGGAGGCTGCTGTGGTAGCTGGTGGAGGATGTGTTGAGGGAAGAGGGAGAGATGGATGCAGTGAGGGAGCAGGTGGGGTGGGGTGGGGTGGTAGGTACAAGGGATGGTTGAACCGGCTGAATAAATCATTCATTTCGCTCGCCTTCGCCACTGTTCCCCCCACAACTGGTCTTGGTTTTGTGGCCTGTGATGGTTTTCACACCTTCCCAGACCTCCCTCATGTTGTTCTCCTCCAGCTTTCATTCCACCTTCTTCCTGTAGCTGTCTTTGGCTTCCCTCAGACAGCGTTTCACCTCCCAATGTGCTCCTCTCATCAATCAATCAAAGTTTATTTATATAGCATTTTTTACAAAATTGTAAATTGTCACAAAGCGCCTTTACAAAATTCCGGGTCCAAGCCTCATATGAGCAGCCAGTGGCAAGGAAAAACTCCCTCAGAGTAGGATGAAAAAACCTTGAGAGGAACCAAAGCTCAAGAAAGGAACCCATCCTCCTGTGGTCGACAACGGGGAGTATAAAGAGAAGCACAATACATGGGTAAGAAAAAGTAGAAAATAAATTAAATGCATATATGAAGGGGGGGGGGTATAGTTATGCTTGCTGTGATACAAGTATGAATACATAATGGCAATAGAAATTTAGGTAGCATGCAAGCCAGTGTTGGTAATGAAGGTTGGGTAGTCTAATCTAGCAGTTGGTATTAAGAAGTGCATAAGTAGAGGGATGGACCAGTATTCGCCGGGCATCAGTGGCAGCTCGGGACATGGGGGGAGAGAGGGAGAAAGAGTAGATTAGTGCCCCCTTAGAGGTGTAAATGAAAAGCCTGTGTAAATAGAAAGGATTTTGGAGCTGCTAACAGCTCCAAATCCAGACAACATAAGACCATCTTTACAGTAATATCGCCATGGGTTACACCAGCAACTGTTCACATAAATGATCAACCCCACCTTTGCTCTTCCCGCAGGCTTTAGTGTCCCTGTCAGGTCTCACAGCATTGAAGCCCTGCAGATCCATGTTAGCATCTGATACGAGCTGGGTTAGCCATGTCTGTAAAGATTAACAAGCTGCTCTCTTGGTAAATCCACTGGTTGTTGAGGGCAGACAGCTCTTCGATCTTGTCCGGCAGCGAGTTCACATTCCCCATGATGACAGAGGGAATGGACAGTTTGCAGCACCACCAGTTGTCTGTTCACTTTGCCTTTAGCTTAGCACCGGCCTTGCAGCCCCAGGCTCTTTACAGCTCCACCGGGATCAAGTGTCATATGCCAGCATGTCCCTTTGTTCTCAGGGCCAGCAGCTCCTCTCTCAAAGTGGCTCCTGGTTGAATATTTGATGTTGAAATTATCCATAGGATATGTATAAGAACACACTCTGTCCTTGTAAGAGCAACGTATGTGGCACATAAACACCTCAATAAATACCTCAATATACTCCAATAGGATATATTAGTCCACAAACACCTCAATAAATTATCATCCCAGGATCAAACTGTAGCATATTATGTATCCTGTTTTATATATATATATATATATATATATATATATATATATATTTGCATAGAACAAAATGAATTCCTTACTCAAGGAACTAAGAAGCAGTTACCAATAATTTGGTAATTCTAATATGGCTAACATAATCTGTCTGGTGGGAGTGAACTGGTTGTTGTAAAACCTGCTCTGGATAACGCCAGTAGGGTTGTAGAAGTGAACAAGAATGTTTGTGACAGTGCATCAGTAACACCTGAAGCAGGAACTGGAACATGCCCTATTTATTCTTTTGTGTTTAAGGAAAAAATGTGGTCAAAAATGGTGAAAAAAAACATTAAAATAGATAGTCAGCTATTAAACATCATTGAAAGAGAGAAATTATTTTGAGATAGCTTTATCGCAGTGAACAGTCCTTGAATAGTGTGGCCTTGAACTGCCCGATCTTTGACTCCGTTCTCATCAAGAGAAAAAAAATATAGAGGAAATAAATTGTTTCCAGTGTTTACATGGAATCTCAACTCATTCAAAATGATGCAGTGATGCAGTAGAAAGGAAATTAGAGTGAAAATGTTGAAAGAATACTAATGGAGCTCCTGCATGGAGCTGGAGAAGGGTGCTGATACACTGCTGTACAGTGTGTTGTGTTGTGCAGTGAATTTTTAGAGAGCCCTATCAGAGAAAACTAAAGTAAATAAAGGAAGCTACATGGTGCTGGTAGCAGCATTTGTAACTGGTTAATAAGTGGGTTGAATAATACAGTTTACTCAGGTATTCATGTTTAATTTGGAAACATGAAACATCCCAAAGTGGTATGCATGATTTCCTTAGAAAATATACTGCAGCCCTAACTATTCAAGATTTAGATACTACAGTTTACTTGTAGATTTATAAGCATAACAGTAATTATTAGTTTGTATTTAGTATTTCATTTGTTAGAGCCTGTATGTCACACTGCACTACAGTACTATAATTATTAACATCAGTTTCAAATGCATCACAATGGAACTCTGTGGAACTCCACAACATATACTAAACAATCCGGTTACCAAGTAATTCATAATAATTTCTGCTAACAATTTTGGAGTTGAAACCTGCAGGAAAGTAGCTCTCCTAGGACTCATAAGGATTTTAGAGGATTTAATCATAAAGAAAACAAACTGTGGATACACTCACTAACAGAAACCACAAACATTGACATTCAAACAAGCAAACCAACATGACCTTTGGACAACAGACAAACAATCAGCCCCTAATGCTGGAACAGTAGCATCAGGTTCTGTCCCTGATACTGTAATATAGGCAGCAGACTCCACCCCCTATAATGGAACACAGACAGCAGACTCTGCCTCCAACACTGGAACATAGGCAACAGACTCCTCCGATACTAGAGCACAGGCAGCCAATACCACCTCTGAATCTGATGCGGCTTCTGACGCTGAAGCTGATGCGTCTGATGCCTCCGTCACTGAAGCTGATGCAGCCCATGAGTCTGGTATTGTAGACGCTGGAGCAGATGTGGCATGCAGCGCCGCTGACCAAACGAACAGCAACAGTGCTAGACATCATTGTAGACTGTAGGAGAACAGACAGCTGGCACTGCTAAGGACGCTGGGGCATGGGTGTTGGGCTACTAATCCTATGTATGTAGTACTTAAAACTCAATTCATCATCCATATCCTTAAGCCCCAAACCCCCATTAAGAACTTCCCAGTAAGCCTTGCCTCTCCTCATAAGTGGCTCGAGGCTCACTGTATCTACCCTTAGCCTCCCAAAAATTTTCCCCACCTTTTTTAGGGCTATCCACTGTTGAGGGGGAAACCTGAGCACACAGTCTTTGGTGCTTCCTCAGGCCACTGGTCTCGGATGCGCCCTCTTTCTCTTGCGAACCCACACCATAGGGCTCATGTCAGATCACTAAATGGGTTCTCTGGAACCAGAGAAACCCACTACATGCATATTTGGTCAGTCCTTCTGTCACACTGTGCTCGCTGAGCAGATGAAAAACAAAGTGAGGCAGACATACTAGCAGGGTTTTTTGAGGATTTAATCAAAGAAAACAAACTGTGAATACAAACACAAATAAAAAGAGCACACGCTGACATTCCAAGAAACAAACAAACCTACATGATCTTCGGGAAACCAAAACAAAAGGCCTGACCAAGCCTGACTGAAACAGACTATCTTAAAAACAATGAAATGACTTGGGCAGGGTTACAAATAAGACACAGATGGGAATGAGCAGAGACAAGACCAAAACAAAACACGTGCTAGGAAGCATATGGGGAAATGGCAACAAAACAAGGATAAGACAGGAAGACAGGCAGTTAAACAGGATTCATGACACTCTATCTGCTCTAACTCTCTGGGTCTCTCACACACCCACACTCTCTGTTTCTTTTTTAGATATAAGTAAATGCTCTGATGATTATCAACTGACTGAACCAAGTAAATGTAAAGGATTATGAAAAGTGAATTAAAATATTATGTAAAAACAAAAAAATTGTGCAATTATTAAGTAGGAAGTGAGGATTCAGACATTGATGATACAGTCTTCCAGCAAAGTTGAGTTGTTGAGATGTGGATCTGAAGTATGCTTTTCCAGATCTAGTGATAATAGTGATAGTGTTTGTACTATGTCAGATAGTTAGCTCCCTACTGGAAAAGGTGGACAAGTTAGAGGTGTGTATCCGGTGTTTACTGAAGGACAGAGAGTTAGAGTCAGTATTAGCAGTCCCAGGTGCCTCAGGAAGAGTCAGCACCCCCTCGACTGGCATCAGAGTCCTCACAGCGGGGTAAATGGGTGACATCTCTTTGGCATAGTCATAAAGCTAAGGGTAAGGCCAAAGCTGACCCACACAAACACCGCTCCCCTCCTGTTCATGTGTCAAACAGGTTTGTCCCGCTTTACCCATTGAGGAGCCTGTTCAAAGAATTCTGGTTGTAGGAGATTCTATTGTCCAACACTAGGATAGGACAGGATAGGATAGGATAGAAATTTATTGATCCCTTGGGAGGGTTCCCTCAGGGAAATTAAGGTTCCATCCACAGCATAAGTACAGTACAGAAAAGGTAGAAAGAGATAATTTGGTAAGTGTCACGGAGCACAACCCAGGTGGAACGTAATTTGAAAACCCACCCGGGTTGGGAGCGGAATTCAAATTTTATTCTGAACTCAAGTGCAACAAGCAGGGACTTGCGGGTACCTATGGAGAACTACTCGCTGGGGAAAGGAAGGCTCCAGGGACCTGTACTAGAAATAATAGATTTTATTTGTTTATAATGAAATAAACAATAAATAAATAAACAAAGAGCACTGTCAGACACAGGTTTGAACCCCCGAGAGCTCACGCACTGTGCTCCGCCAGTGGGCGCCTTAGCCCGGTGACCTATAGCATCACCTGGGAAAGCAGATGCACAGACCAGGGTAAGGGCTGTGAAAAGGAGGGATGAACAGAAAACTGCTTCTCAACTGAGAAGGCAAACAAACTTAAAGGGACCCTCAAGTAGAGGGGAAAATGGAAAAATAAACAACTCCTTTTTTCAAGAGAGAGATAGGGAAAACTTTTTTTTCTTTTCTTGTTTTCTTTTTCTTTTCTTTCTTTTCTTTTCTGCAAGGAGAGAAGAGAGAAAAAATCTGCCCCCCTTAGGTGGAAGGGAGGAAGGAAGTGACACTGCCCCATTTACTTGACGAGGCAGAGGGAAAAACAGATGTTTTCTAAAAGAGGATGAAACACTTCCCACTTTAGGAGAAGGGAGAGGTTGAGAAAGGAAAAAAATACCGGACATTACTGGCAGCATCTTGGGAGGATTAACCCCAAGAAACTGTGATGAGTGTGAGGCACACACGGCTTAAATAGACCAACCCACACCTGGGCCCAATCAGGCTCATCAGGTCTTGCCAGTCACCGAGTGCCCCCTGGTGGCTGGGTGGTTGCATTGCGGGCGGCTCCTTACAGTAAAGAAAAACTATAAAAAGAATATACAATAGACTATATTACAATATACAATGTATATAAATAGTGCATGAGAAAAGGTAGAAAACGAGTCCAGTAGGAGGGGGTATTTCACACTATTATTATTATTATTCCACTTGAACTGTAAATTGCATTGTTATTATTGCACTTGAACTGTATATTGCACCAAGTCTAGATGTGTTGTGGTTGTGGGTTGTGAGTTACTGGTTGGTTCCCATCCTCCATCCTCCTGTTCTCTCCTGTCCTCCTGCACTCTTCTCCAGAGAGAAGTTGTACAGTCTGATGGCATGCGGGGCAAAAATGTTTTTAACTCTATTGGTTCTGCAGTTGGGAAGGAGCAATCTCTCCCTGAACAGGCTCCTCTGGTGGCTGATGACAGTGTGCAGAGGGTGACTGGCATTGTCCATAATATCCAGTAGTTTTTTCAGAGTCCTTTTCTCTGCCACCGACACCAGAGAGTCCAGCTTTGTGCCAACCACAGAGTCAGCCCGTCTGATCAGTTTGTCCAGCCTGTGTGTGTCCTTCTTGGATATGCTGCCCCCCCCCCAGCAAACCACAGTGTAGAACAGGACACTGGTGACCACGGACTGATAAAACATCCACAGTTTCCTGCAGATGTTGAAGGACCGTAGCCTCATCAGAAAGTACAGCCTGCTCTGTCCCTTTCTGTACAGGTGGTCGATGTTATATGACCAGTCCAGCTTGCTGTCCAGCCACATCCCGAGGTACTTGTAGGAGTCCACAGCCTCTACCTCATCTCCCTCAATCAGAACTGGTTGTGACTTTGGTCTAGACCTCCCAAAGTCAAAAACCTGCTCCTTGGTCTTTGAGATGTTTAGCTGCAGATGATTCCTGTGGCACCAGGCTGCAAAGTCCCTCACCAGGCTCCGATACTCCTCCTCTATATCATCCCTGACACACCCAACTATGGCTGTATCATCAGCAAACTTCTGTGTGTGACACAGCTCTGAGTTGTAGCAGAAGTCAGGGTTTTGTACAGGGTGAAGAGAAGAGGTGCCAGCACTGTGCCCTGGGGTGCTCCAGTGCTGTTGATCACAGTGTCAGACATGATGTCCTTCAGCCTGACATACTGTGGCCTGTCTGTGAGGTAGCTGGAGATCCAGGTGACCAGGCAGGGGTCCACTCGCATCCCATTCAGTTTGTCCTGGAGCACAAGGGGCTGGATGGTGTTGAAAGAACTTGAGAAGTCCAGAAACAGGATCCTCACTGTGCCATTCCCCTTATCTAGGTGTGAGTGGGCTCGGTGTAGCAGGTAGTTGATTACATCTTCCACACCAACACCTCCCCGGTATGCGTACTGCAGACCATCCTGGGCATGTTGCACCTGTGGTCTGAGGAGACAGACGAAGAGCCGCTCCAGTGTCTTCATCAGATGGGAAGTGAGTGTCACCGGTAAGAAGTCATTCATATCACTTGGTCCGTACTTTTTTGGAACTGGAACGATACATGATGTCTTCCAGAGGGTAGGCACTCTCCCCACCTGCAGGCTGAGGTTGAAGAGACGCTGGAGTGGCTCACCCAGTTCTGCAGTACAGGTCTTCAGCAATCTGGGACATACTTTGTCAGGGCCTGCTGCTTACCTGGGGTGAAGCCTCTTCAGTTGACCTCTGACCTGGTCTGCAGTGAAGAAAGAGGTCTGTGTTGTGGTGGGTGGGGATATGTTGAGGAAAGGAGAGATGGATGCAGCAAGGGAGAGGGTGGGGTGTACATGGGCTGGTTGAACCAGTTGAAGAAGTCGTTCATTTTGTTTGCCTTCTCCACTGTTCCCCCCACAACTCTGGTCTTGGTATTGTGGCCTGTGATGGTTTTCACACTTTCACAGACCCTCCCTCATGTTGTTGTCCTCCAGTTTCTGTTCCACGTCCTGTAGCTGTCTTTGGCCTCTCACAGACAGCGCTTTACCTCCTCCTGTGCTGCTCTCATCACCTCCCTGTCCTTGCTCCGAAAGGCAGCATTCTTCCTGTTGAGAACAGCTTTGACTTTCTGTATTACCCATGGATTGTTGTTGGGGTAACACTGTACAGTCTTTGTGTGGGAAACCACGTCTGCGCAGGAGTTGAGATAGTCTGTCAGACAGTGTGTCATCCCCTTTATGTTCTCACCATGTGGGCGAAGAAGAACATCCCAGTCAGTGGTGTCATAACAGTCCCTGAGAGTTTCTTCCACTTCTGGAGACCACCTCCTGATGGTTCTGGTGGTTGCAGGCTGTCTTTGGACCATGGGGGTGTACTTTGGCTGAAGGTGGACCAGGTTGTGGTCCGACTTGCCCAGTGGGTGAAGGGGTGTGACGCTGTATGCCTCTTTTACATTTGCATACAGCAGATCAATGTCCTGTTGTTTCTTGTAGGACAGTCCACACACTGGTGAAAAGCAGCCAAAGTACAGTCCAAAATAGCATGATTAAAGTCTCCAGAAATGATCATGAATGCTTCAGGGTGCTGTGTCTGTAGCTGTGCAGGAAGAGAATGTCCGTGCTCATATGCAGTGGCTGCATCTGCGCTCGGAGCGATGTAAACACAGTCGGTGATCACATGACTGAATTCATGGGGGATGTAGTAGATCTGGAGGCTGACTGCTAACAGCTCCAGACCGTCTTTACAGTAATATGGCCTGGATGACACAAGCGACTGTTCACATAAATGAACAGCCACCCACCTTTGATTTTCCCGCCGGCTTTAGTGTCCCTGTCGGCTCTCACAGCAGTGAAGCCCTGCAGATCCATGTTAGCATCCGGTACAAGCTGGGTTAGCCGTGTCTCTGTAAAGTTTATCAAGCTACTCTCTTATAAATCCTCTGGTTGTTAAGGGCAGACAGCTCGTCGATCTTGTTCGGCAGCGAGTTCACATTCCCCATGATGACGGAGGGAATGAACGGTTTGCAGCCCCAGGCTTTCCTCTGCAGGGAGGAGATTGGGTGTTGTATCCTGGCTTGTCCCATTGTTCTCAAGGCCAGCAGCTCCTCTCTCGAATACGAGAGAAAACTGTCCTTGTCAGAGGAGCAAAGTATGTGGAAAGTGAGAAAAAGGGGTTAAATAGAGTGACTGGAAAGGCAGCTGTCTTGCACAGTGCCAGGTGAGGATTTTCTTAAATTAGTAAATAGGAAATATTTGAGGATAGTAATCCATGTAGGGGCCAATGATATATGTCTGTGCTAGAGTGATGTTACTAAAGATAATATTAAAGAGATGATTAAACTGGCCCAGATGATGTCCAATGCCTTAGTTTGCTCTGGCCCCATCCCGATGCGGCATGGGGCTGAAGCCTACAGAAGGCTTACAGCGTTGAACTGCTGGAGGTCCAAGTGGTGTTTAGAAAACAATGTGGGCTTTATAGACAATTGGGGAACTTTTGAGGGCAAGCCTGGTCTTATAGGCAGGGATGGTGTCCACCCCACATGGGAGGGTGCTGCCTTACTTTCGCGCAGCATAGCCCATAGCCTGCTAGTTAGTGGGCAGAGTAGCATTAACAGCTGCTGACATACCAGAGCCGAGACCAGGCTGCAGACAGGCCGGCTAAACCGACCATCTGCGCGTTGCTTTGAGATGTCACCTAGGTGTATTGAGACTGTGTCTGTGCCCCGAACTAAAGCTAAACACAGAAAAAATAAAACAGCCTGTCTTAAAAACTTAATCAACATCCAGACATCTTATTTAAATTATAAAATTACCACCTCAAATCTAAAGTTTGGTCTACTCACTATTAGATCACTTAATTCAAAGGCAGTCATTGTGAATGAAATTATAAATGATTAGAAGCTCAATATTTTGTGCCTCAATGAAACTTGGATTAGACCTGATGAACACCTAGCACTAAATGAAGCCACACCTGAAGGTTATATGCACAACCCTAGACTATCAGGTAGAGGAGGTGTAGCCTGTATAGTCTACCAAAATATTTCTAGAAATTAATCAGTTATACTATAATACCTTCACTTCCTTTGAAATTCTGGCTATTAACATTATTAATCAAGCCACAAACAAGAACATACTATCATTAATTAATCTATATAGACCTCCAGGACACTACTCAGAGTTTTTAAAAGAATTTAGTGAATTTGCTGCAGACATAGCAGTGTGCAGTGATAAAGTAGTAACTGATTTTAATATTCACTTTCAGAAGGTAGACAATCCATTAAAAAAGGCATTTACCTCAATCCTAGACTCTGTAGGTATTATCCAAAATGTAACCGGGCCTATACACAACTATAGTCACACTCTGCATTTGGCTCCGACCCTGGGTGCTCCGACCCTAGCCAAAATGTACGTACGTCCCCTCATTATTACATGATGCGTTTAATAAGATCAACTACAGATGGGCTGTAGTTGATCTTATTAAATGCCCCCCTCCCCATGCACAACTCTGGGGTGCGTAAAACTAGACTCCCTAGAGTCAAAGAAGGAGAGGGACCAGAAAATCAAAACAGACAAGACAGACAGGACCAGATACTGACAGGGAACATTCAGAACCTGAACTGAGGGGACAAAACTGATGACAATACAGAACATGTTAGACAGGAGAGGTAATTAGAAGACATTAGACAAACTAGACTGGACTGGGGAACAGGCTGGAGAAACATTAGACAGGCCTAGATGACTGGACATAAGGGTAATCAGACAAAACAGGAGACTGGACATAGGACTGGACTTGGTGAAGATTAGAGACAGGAAATGAAAATGGAGACTGAACAGGAAACTGGACAGAGGGAATAGGAGACATAACTGTGTACTGGACAGATGACTGGGGGACACGTGACTGGACAGGAGACATGAATGACAGGACCAGAGACTGGACTGATGACTGGATGTGGTGCATTTGGGAAACATGAGACATGACAGGAGATAAAGATGAGACCGGGGACAGAACAGGTGACTGGACTAGGTGAACTTGGGGCTGTAAAGAAGACACAGGTGAAAGAACCGAACTCTGGGCTGGATAAACAGGCGGTGTAGAACATAAAGGAGATGGGACTTGAGACTGGACGGGACTAATGGAGTTTGGGAGATTGAAACTGGAGACACCGACACAACTGGGGACTGGATTCAGGAGGAGACAGGACTGGGTACTGGTACAGGAACAGGAACAGACAGGGACAGACACAAAAAGGGTGATAGGGACAGGGACGACAAAATCAGACATGGGAATGGGAACAGGAACAGACACAGGAACCAAAACAGGAACAGTTATGGGTACAAAAACAAAACTAAACTGAGACATGGGTGTGGACATGGGTACAGATGTGGATACAGGTTGAGACTGAGATGTGGAAAACAGTATGGGCCCAGATCTGGCAAAAGTCCCAATAGTCTGTGAAGCGAGACTGGTCCCAGTTCTAGAGGCAGCTGCAGTTTGGTTTAATCTCTGTGCTGGCATCCTTGATGCCTCAGGCTGAGGTGCAGACATAGTCCTAGTTGCAGCCTCCTCAAAGACCACTGGATCTGGAGCTATGGATTCCAGCTGCCGGACTGGATCTGGCTCTGGAGATGGAGCTGTGGTTTCCAGCTCCTGGACTGAATCTGGAAATGGAGCTGTGGTTTCCAGCTCCTGGGCTGGATCTGGAGATGGAGCTGTGGTTTCCAGCTACCGGACTGGATCTGGCTCTAGAGATGGAGCTGTGGTTCCCAGCTCCCGGACTGGATCAGGGGGGCTTGGCTGTTCCCTCCAGACAGGTTCGCAAACTGGGACACAATGGCGTCACATGCCCTCCTCGCCTTTTTAGAGGCATTGGGGGGTAGTCCATCACTTATCTGATCTCGGAAAGTGTTATGAATTGGATCTGTTCTCAGAAGGTGCTCAAGTTGGATCTGATATTGAAATGTGCTCCCTGTGCACCTGGTCTCTTAGCAACCCTTGTTGCCAAAACCGTTGCTCCAGGCGCTGCCTTGACAGGAGCTGATGCAACGTGCGACCCATATGCGCTCAGTGGTGCAGACTCAGTGGTGCCCCCGATGCAGCCCGTGGGGCTCGGGGAGCTGGCTTCTGGGGTATGGGGGCTGGGCCAGACAGTCCTTCGTACATAGCTCAGGAACTGGCAGACATCTGCCATGTCCTTCAGCCCAGACCCCCCCATTAGCCCTGTTCCAGCTTGCTTCCTCTCTTGCCATGTCAGGCTCGAGAGTTGCGGAGCCAACTCTAAACCCCCCCCCCAAAAAAAATTTTCCCCACCGCGGGAGGGGTAGTCATCAGGTGAGGGGGTGACCCGGGCACACCGCTTATGGCGCCTCCTCCAACCGCTGGGTTCAGCCGCGTCCTGCCTCTGTGACCGGTCCCCAAATGGCCTGCTACGATAAGCCAGTCTGCTCCCAACAAAACTGGGAAACCCCACTGCTTCCATAGATTTAGGGTCAGTCCAACTGCCAGGATCAGACGGGCAGAAGGGATAAGGAAGGGTTCGGAAGCAAATGCAGGGGTTGAAAATTTAATAAGAAAATAAAGAACAAGATGAACTAAATACACTAACTAAATACAAACAACAGAGCTGACTAAAACAGAACATAAACTAACAAAGTAAACCAGTAACAGACAGAAACAAAGAAACAATGACTACATACACAGTTAACATAACAGTGGACTGACTAAGACAGACTGAAACAAATGGTCTTAAATACAAAACACTGGACACACCTGAAACTACTGATTACAAAGGGGCAGGGTTACAAATGAGACACAGGTGGGAATGGGCGGAGCAAGGGAGGAAACAGAACCAAAACAAACACAAACCATGTGCTAAGGAGCAACTGACAGGGGAGACAGGGCTGACAAGGGACAAACATGACACCATCAAATTACTGAAAACCTACCTAATTTGTTAACAACAGATTACAATCCAACAGATCCAGAGGAGTTAGGTAGATTAACCAACTGTTACATAATAACCTCACATCAACATTGGACAATGTAGCACCACTTAAATATAAAAAAAAAATAAGAAAGATGAAAATCACCCCATAGTACAACGATCAGACTCGTACCTTAAAGCAGTCAGCACAAAGGTTAGATGGAAATGGCGATGCACTAAACTGGAAGTATTCCACTCAGCTTGGAATTGATTTTAGAAGGGCTCTCACTAGAGCTTGTTGAGATTATTTATCCACAATGATCGAAAAAGTACTTTTCAGTGCAATCTCAAAACTTACAAAAATCAGGCAGGTACACCACCTCAGATTCCATCACATTTTATAAGTAATATCTTTATGGACTTTTTCAATCTTTTTGTCTTCTGGTATGGCTGATATAGAAGAAAAGTTGGAAACCTTTCAAACCTTTTTTTTTCTTCCTTCCTTACCTCATGTATTCTGATATTGTTTTTCTGAGTAATTCTTGAGTGATCGCTGTGCGGGTATGGCTGCCACTGTGTTGTTGTTTTGTTTGTTTTGTATTTTGTAAAGTGTCCTTGAGTGTCCAGAAAGGTGCTTAAAAATAAAATGTATTATTATTATTATTATTATTATTATTATATAGATTACTGCAATACACTATTATCAGGTTGTTCAAGCAGGAACCTAAATAGACTTCAGTTAGTTCAAAATGCGGCAGCCAGGGTCCTAACTAAAACTAGAAAATATGACCACATCAGTCCAATACTATCAGCACTGCACTGGCTTCCAGTTAAATTCCGTATTGATTTCAAAATTCTTTTACTTACATTTAAAGCCCTACATGCGCTTGTTTCTGAATACTTACATGATTTAATTTACCTGTATGAGCCACCACGATTACTCAGATCACAGGGTGCTGGCTTCCTATTAGTTCCCAGAAGGTTAGATTCAGAAAGCTTCAGCAGGGGGAAGAGCCTTTTCTTACAAAGCCCTCCAGCTATGGAATAACCTTCCGGATAATGTTTGGGACACAGACACTCTCAATCTTCAAGTCTAGGCTGAAAACTCACTTGTTCAGTGTAACTTTTGGTAATTAATGTCTCGCCTTAGTTACAGGCTGCAGATCCAGGGATTCTTGGACATAGGGAATTATGGTGAACTGGGATGTTGCTGCTGTCATCTGAATCAGTTGCCCACCTGCCATCACCAACTCTGTAGAAATATACACACACCCTAATTAGCTGCCACTGTTATTATTATGTCCACCATCAAATTACTTATTACAGCAGACATGTTATAGTCCAGTGTCCCCTCATCAACTATGTATAAGTAGCCTAACCTGAGGAGGAGACCCCAGGAGACATGTGTGGCAACCCAAGGGGACTATCTTGAAGGAGTCCAGTGCAATATTGTTGTATCTGAATGCATTTCTTTTATGAATAAAAGTCAGAAATTTCTTGAACACACCTTATACACACTAGGACTCATACACTAGGGGGCAGTGAGCACACATGCCCGGAACAGTGGACAGGCCCACCCACGGTGCCCAGGGAGCAGCTGGGGAGTTAAGGGCCTTGCTTAAGGGCATTTCACTCATGTTCTGCAAGTTCAGGGTGTGGAACCAACAACCTTCCAGTCACAAGAATAATTCTCTAAACAACAAGCCACAACTGCCCCCACAAGTCCATGGCTGCCAGAAGAGAAAAAACAGTTCTGACCATGTTCCAAGTTTCTCAACCATTAATGAAAGAGACTCAGTACAGGGCATTTGTTTCTATAATGTATTTCAGGCACCGTAGTTAAATTTTAATTCTATTTCTTTTTAAGGAATGAAGACTTGAAGGTTTGAAAAATGGTCACATAAATATGAATTCAGGCTGAGATTTTAGATTTAATTAAGAATTAATTTGAGATTAAATGGAGACTGTGTCCCCATTTGAAGTTGAGTGTGGTGTGTGGTGTGTTTTGGCTTGAAACAGCTTGTGGAGTGGTGTGTTAGTTAGCAGGTGTGCAGAGGGAGTGGAACATGATCAAACAGATGATGTCAGTAGGCCTACATGCCCACAAGATCACACAAGCAGATGGAGAGGGAGAGTAGGCTAATTGTCTATGTACTCCATCAGTGTGTGTGTGTGTGTGTGTGTGCGTGTGTGTGTGTGTGTGTGTGTGTGTGTGTGTGTGTGTGTGTGTGTGTGTGTGTGTGTGTGTGTGTGATGCAATCTGAATAAGACTTGGCTTCACTGTGAGACAGGAAAGCTAAAGCCTGTTGACATATTTACCCTGAAAAGTCCCAAGTTTCTGTTATTGTTGCAGTTCGTAGGGAAAATATTGTAGTTGTATTGTATTTTACTTACAAATGAATATATAAACTCTGTTTAATCTATGTAGACTTTATTCATTTTTTTTAATGAGCTGAAAAACTCTTACCCCACAGGAAGCATTAACTGTAACAGTCTGGTAAATCCATTAACACACAGTTAATTCACTGCAGTTCTGCACTGATTAAAGCAGATGAGCTTCCCAACTGTAACACTCTCTGAGTCTTATTAAATGTGTTCAGTGAAAAGAGGCTGTGACAAACTCTGAACTGAATAATACAAAAGAGTTCAATGATGTGTTTAAGTGTGTGCCCTTGGTCTGCTGGAAGCAGTGCTGGTTGCAGAGTCTAAGAACAGCAGGGGGGAAGGACCTATGATTCTGCTCCTTTACACACTTCATCCACCAGGTCTATGGTCATCCCAGCATTTAACTGGAGGTGGTTCTGCAGATGCCAGTCCACAAAGTCCTGAATCAGTTCTGTCAGTTCACTGTCCTCCTCATTAGTTATGAGGCAGACAATCACAGAATCATCAGGGAACTTCTGGAGGTGACAAGTTTTTTATATATAAAAATCTCAATAATTGCTTTGGAAACCAGTATGAACTAGTAAACTAGTGGCATCTTAAAATGAGTAAGTAAATATGTAAATGCAGCATTTTGATTTATAACATAATTTATAACAAACATTTACAAAAATTAACAACTTGACCACACACTAGGGCAATTTAGTGTATGTGGGAGGAAACTGAGGACCCCAGAGCACAGATAGAAGCCACCCAGATAGGGCATTGAACCCAGAACCCAGAAGTTCTTGGAGGCGAGTAATCAAACCACCATGCTTGGCTTGAAGTGAGTAAGAATCATATTCTTCGGAGTCAGCAATATAATCTTACTGAGGCACATGGATGAGAGAAACATCCTTACTATTATTTTATCTGACTATTGTGCAGGAAACGTATATCAAAATATTCTTACTAGCTTTAAGACAATTAATTATAGAACAAAGGCTTTTTATTATTAAAACAACAATTGTTACATATGTTTTCTAGTTTTTGTTCATGGATTTTTGTGCCCTGTTGAAGCAAGTGTAAAAATTAGTCTAATTCTTGAATAAGTGAAAAGTCTTAAATTAGACATAAGACATAAGAATAACTTTAAAATTAAGATTTATTGTGTTCATATGATGTTTTTGCAAGGCAGAGCTTTATATGTGCATGAAATGGGTTGTACATGCAGGGGTTGAGGATATAATAATCTAAAAATAAAAAAAAAACGTGGATACAAACGGACAAAAGTCAAACTAACACAAAAACACAAACAGTGAACCGAGACAAACAAAGGAACAGCATGAAAGCAGACTTACAAACAAACAAAAAAACAAACTGACAGGATCTCTACTGAAACAAAAGGACTGAAAAAGACAGACTAAAACTAAGGGTCTAAGATACAAGGACAACATTAGACACACATGGAACAGGATAATAAATGGGCAGGGTTAATCATGAGATACAGAGCGGAGCAAGGGAGGAGACAGGTCCAAAACAAAACAAAACAAAACAAAACAAAACAAAACAAAACAAAACAAAACAAAACAAAACAAAACAAAACAAAACAAAACAAATGTGCTCAGAAGCACATGGGGGGAAGACAAAACAAAGACAACATGGGAAGACAGAAGGTAGACAGGCCGATACATGACACGTATAGATGTAACCTTGTTAATAAAGTGTTTTTTATTTATTTATTTATTTTTATGTGAGTTTTTGTCACGTATCTGTCTCGTCCCTGTGGTCTGTCTTTGTTTTGTTTACATTCCCATGTGCTTTTGAGCACATGTCATGTCTCCTCCCATTCCAGCTGTGTTCCATTTGTAACCCTGCCCCATCGTTATCATGTCCCAGCCATGTTCAATGTAATTGTGTGTGTATATAAGTCCCTTGTCTTTGTTAGTCCTTGTTGGTCTTTGTGCTTATGTGGTTATGCGGCTTCATGGTTTCTCGTCGTGTTTATTTGTATCCTGTTAATAAATATAATATAACTACTTGTGTCTGGAAGCGTTACAGTTTACTGGAAAGGAGCCATGAATTCACTACTCACACAAACACACCACCACCACCATATCAGTGCCACTACAGTGCTGAAAATCACCCACCAACTACATAATGCCTGCTCTGTGGTTGTCCTGCGGAGTCCTGATCTTTGAAGATCAGGGTGAAAGGAGAATAATAAAGTATGCAAAGAAACAGATGGACTACTGTCTGTAATTAACTACAAAGTGCTCCTGTATGGCCAGAGGAGCTAATAAAATGGACAGATAATGCAGAACTAAGGAGGTGGTCATAATGTTATGGGTAATCAGTGTGTAATAACTTGAATGTTCACATGTTTTGTTTTTTTTTTAATTACCGGTATTATTCTAAAATCTCACAGGTAGAAAGAAAAGGGACCTGTTAAATAATGCACAACTGTACACACATGGTAAAATGTGATGCTCTAAATACAGTGTGGAATTTAGAGAGTTAATTGCTGCATTTATACAGCAGACTCCAACATTACTATGCTTTAAACCCAACATCAGTTGTCAGTGTGGACCACAGTATAGCAGAACACTGGGGTTTAATTTACACGCTCAGATTTTCCTTTCACAAAGCCAGTGGCTCCTTTCACAACACCAAAAATCTCCAAATGAGTTCTGGAAGATGTGACTGCAGAGGGAGCTGGTTTCCCCCCCAAATTCTACATTTCTGTGGCTGGTTGCTGGTTTGGCTCTATGGAGCTGGAATGGTGGTGAATTACAGCAGTCTCTCCCTCATCCACAGCCTGATTCCTATAACCTGCAGCCCAGATCCAGCCACAGACTGTAAAACATTCTTCTCTTTTATTCCAGGTAAAATGTACTTTTGGGATACTCTTTATTTTTTATGACCAAGAAAATTTTAATTGGTTTCTCCTTGTGTTATTGTTCAGTTTGATGCATTTGCATCCCTTTGCAGTTCTTTGACTAGTTACAGTTTCTGGTTCCTTTCTTCCTTTCTCTTTCTTGATTAAAAATCAGGATTAAAAAGCTAATTTTCTGGACAGTACATGTTTATTTGCTCAGAAAAACACTAATTAAAATCAATGCAAATATAACTCATACAAATAGTAGTGTTTTTATATCACTGTGTTCATCAAATATCTCCAGGAAGTCTATTATTATTTAGAATTCTCATCCAACACTTGTTATGGTAAATCAGTACTAATGAATGTGAATGAATCACATTTACTGGTGATGGAATTGAACACATGCAGGTGCTGGCTGGGGGCATCCAGGAAAATCTGTAGCCAAGGTTTGTTCTTCAAAGTAGTTCACAAGATCTAGTTGTTTCTTCACAATGAGATATCTTTGTAACTTTTTAGTGTATTTTGTTTAACTTTGTTTAACTCTTATTACTGAGAGAATTTTTTTTATATATTTGCAATTTCTCCCTTTGCTCCCTGATGCCACTGATTTACCAGTTGAGTTTTTGTGGTACAGCCTACATATTTAACAAAGCTGCAAACAAGTCAATAAAAGACATGTGACCAGCCTGACTTAAAATGGTATTTCAGATATTGTACAATGTGTGTGATGTGAACAAAAACCAGTGTAACCTAAACCTAACCTTTACTTTAAACCAAACCCTGTAACTGAATTGTGAAGTTAACCATCGGTTTACCAGAAGTTTGTCATCATCATTGTAACATAAATTGAAGCTAAAATCAATCTAGCCCTACACCTAACACTAACCCTACTGCTAAACATAACCTCAGTTGTGTAATTCTTTCTGTTCTGTAGACATTTCTGTCCATTTTTCAATTCCTGTCTTAATGGAAAAGTAGGTGAGACCTGCTGCAGCTGTTCTGGCTTCTTCTTCATGAACATTCTGTTTTTTGTGCTTTTAACAAAATGATACCACCAGTTGTGGGAGTTTATTGTAATTGATTTTGAAAATTGTGCATATAGTAACAAAATTCATGGGGAGCATTTTTATCATATGTACATATGGATGAAATTATGTTATATGATTGGAGATTTTGTTGGACCTACACCTATAATGTTGAAACATTTATTTTAAAAATCAGTTGTGATATTGAGTGAATCTCTCATTTAGATTTTTTTTACAAAAGCATATATAGAAAATTCATGGTGTTCTGTGTAATTCTGTGATATTAACATTGGGTAACACATGGACTTAAGGAACAAAAATATCAGCTTTATTTTAAATCGATTAAGATTTGAAGATGAGTCAAATATGTGCATACTTCCATATTACATTTTTAGAATGGGACATGTACTTAAATGTTGCCACTCTTAACATTCTCAGACAGCATGAAACTATACCTCAGATCTGCCCATGATACTATTTAAGGTTGTTAATACTTTTTTTTTTTTTTCAAATCCCATCCACATCTACAAAGGGCAATCCACCAGCTAATATTTAAAAAATACATCTTTGTATTTTGGCTCCACTTGCTGCCAGCTAGTAACAAGGCCAAGGTGCCAAACCATTCTGCTGGTAAAGATGCCAACCAAATTGGCTTCCAAAGCTCAAGAGCACTGGGAGAATCACTGCCCTCTATTTCTGGAGCAAACAGCAAGTTCAACCCAGGGTGAAACCAGCGAGAAAACACTTCTGAATCTCTCCATTACAGGAACTGGCGATGACTCACTGATCTTTTGGACTGCTGTGGCTTAGTCCATTCCAAATGATGATGGCTTGGCCTTCAGCAACACTGGGAATGAGCTACACCACAACTCTATAATGGACACTTTGAGAAAAACGCTGACAAAACACACTGCTGTAATGTTGTGGGATCAGAGTATGTGGCTAATTCGAAGGACGGCAGAGTTTCTGTCAGCCTAAAAAATGCTGTGTGAATATCAAATTAGAACATTTGGTGCCGAATGGATGCAATGTTCATTTAAAAGGTCTACAGATGTGAGTAGTTTATTTCTATGCATAAAATAGATCCATCCTATAGCCAAATCACAGACTGCCAAGTTTACAGTCAAATCAAATGATTTCACATAATTCACTTTATTGCAGCCCCTAGGGCAGCACATATTAAATGGTGTTTCCCTAGTTCAATTCTCACAATGTGAGACACATTTCTCACAGTTATCACACATGTAATTTTCTTCCAATCTAATGTTAGGCTTTTAACAATGGATTGATTATCTTAGTACTGTACAATTTATTTATGAAAGCCATCAATGTTGGCCAATGTCTCCATTCTCATTTCAGTGACAAAAAATGTTAATGCATTTCTACCATTTATGGTGCTCTCCATGCTGTTTGAGGCAAAACAATTGTTGCTATTACTATATTACCTAATAAAAAATAACATTATAATAATGAACTAATGTGGTAAGAGTGACAATAAAAGAACAATTAAACTTATAAAAGATAATAATAAACTCAATAAAAACAGTCACAGACTGTCTGAAATTGGTTAAAAACAAAAATGTACAATTATCAAGTGATCTATTTGGTGCACTGTAAATAAAAGCAAGCAAAGTTTGCCACATCTTTGCTGGGTGAATTTGGATTCATGTTCTAAGGGCAGTTGTGAAGTAATATTTTTGACTGCATATCTCACGACATAACCCACTAGGCTGCATTGATTGACAGTATACATTAATATACTTGTATCTTCAATATCTAGCTATTTCAGTTGAGAGAAATACATGTATATATTTTCTTATCATGTATATCATATTTGTTTTATCTTTATGAAAATAATAAAAATCCAGTAAGGAAACCTCAAAAAGTACATTCTTTTAAGCTGACATATGCTTAACAATGAAGTTGGCCACTGGCCTCACTTATATAGGTTCAGCCTTGAAGCATGGTTGCTAATGACTTTATTGACAGTAAATAGTAAGGATTATTAAAAACAAGCCAGACCAGGGAGGCTGGAGCCCTGGCCACCTCCCCTCATTTGTAGGCTGACCCTGCCTGGACATTCCTGCACCTGTCACAGGAAATAACATGCCTGCTAGCTGCCCTGCTGGATGTCCTGGAGCTCTGAGAGGCTGACCTCAGCCAGGCCGACAAATTTTTCAAGAGTAATGCAGACTCAGAGTGAACACTGCTGTGAGCCCTCAGACGGATCTGAGGCACAGAACCAGTCACAAACCCCAAATATCACCACACAGCTGGACACACCATTAGAGCCAGTGCTAGTTCATGAAAGAGGGGAAATGATTTCAAATTATTCCTCAGTACATGGCTAATACCACTACTTCTATATTTATTTCACATAACAAACTGCAGCACTTACCCCATCTAAGCATCATTGTTTGACTATGAATGAGTAAACCAACTTGGAAAACCATTCACTCATCTCCAACAAATCCTACTTAAAATTAAAAAAGGAGCATTTAGTGCATGTTTACTACTCTGTCCATGCTCAACCTGCATGTACGCATTTACATTTACCTGACACTTTTATCCAGAATGACTTAAAAGGTTACTCACATTAAAGAGGTGGACCAGAGTGGTGTTAGGAGTCTTGCTCAAGGATTTTTATTGGTGTAGCACAGCATAGTTTCCCACACTGGGAAATGATCCCCAGTCTCCCACATGACTGACCAGCCATAAAAGGAGGGGCTGTTGGCTCTCTTTTTTAGCTCACACAGTGTTCAAATTTCAGAATTTAAGTTGTAGCCTATGATGAAAAGAAAAAGAGACATGTGCTTGAAAGCATGTGGGGAAACAAAACAAAACAGAACAATGACAAGAAGGGACAGATAGGGGAGCCAAATATGACAGAAGTGTGACAGCTGATGAGGTTTCAGGACAACACACAATGTCACACCACCACATCAGTATCATATCAGTGTTAAGAAATACCCACCACCCACATATCCGACAAATAACTCTGGTGGTCCTATGGGGTCCTGGCCACTGAAGAACAGGGTGAAAGGAGGCTATCAAAGTAGGCAGAGAAACAGATGAACTACCGTCTGTAATTATAGTTTAATTACAAAGTGCTCCTGGATGGTGAGAGACAAATGATAAAATGGATAGTGAAAGTAGAAACACGGAGTTGGTCATAATGATATGGTTTAAGGACGTGGCATTTGCACCCAAATGTTACTGATACTGTTCACATATTTTTCTAATTTTGCTGGACTAAGTTATATATACTCACCTCTACCATCACTTTATGGACAGTTATAATCATTTTTGTTTAGCTAATTAATTTGTAGAAATGCATTAATTATTCAGACTGCTCTAGGGGTCTGTTATAAAGACATCACAGCTAAAATATTTCCTAATCACCTCTTAAATATCAGTGGTTTATAAAAAATAAACTGCTTTGTAAATCACACTACATTGTGTAGTTTCACACACTTGCTCACAATTAAAGATATGGATGTTAAATAGGTATTAAAATGTAAAATTACTGTTTTCACACAAACACTCTAAGAGTATGAAGCTTTATACTATTAACTAGTACTGGATTTTGATAGAATTAACCCCTACAATAGGACATTTACTTACAGTCAGCAAATCTCTTTAAATATATTTTTACATTTCAGTTGCTTAAAACTAAAATTCTTAATGAATCTGTATGTTTGCAAATAAGTGTGAAACTTACTTTCCTCTAATGTGATACTGCAATAAACATGATTAAAAAGACACGCAAGATGAGCAATCTTTTATATTTCAGATTTTTATGCTGTGATCGCTGGACTGAGTGAAGTTTCCTCCTCTGCCTTTATAAAGGCCTTGGTCTCTCTTTCGTCCCCAAGACCAAAATAATCAGAATTGCAAAATTGATCAGAGTAACAGCACGCCATCATAATAAGTCATCATAAGATGACAGATTATGCTAACACCACTAGTGTGCTAAGCTAACAATAGCTTCAGCAGGCTTTAGGGGTTTTCTTAGTAAATTCCACTTCAAAATGTCTTTAAACAATTTAAATATACTAAGTTGATTAATGTTAGAGATAATAGGCCACATGCACTGAAGAATGATATACCAATAACATGACATAAAAATATATCTATTGACTCTATGTTTTTAAAATCTATTCACTGGACCACTCAGATCATGCTTTCTACACTGTTTGATAAACAAAGCTGCTCGTCTGGGAGCTGTTGCTTTAAGGGAATGTATAATTGTGACACTTAAGACAAGAGCACAAGCTGGCTCTGGAAATATTTATTCACATGACCTACAGAAGTCATAGATCAGACATGATGAGGGAGTGAAACTCATTGTTTCACATGATTCGTTAAGCTTTACCAATGTTTCCTCACACGTAAGCCTCCATTAAGTGATCTGAACACATAAACAGCTTCCAGTTAATGAGCTAGATAAGACACACTGCAGTGGAATGCAGCCTTACTGCAGTCATCACTTTTACTTTATTAGACACAACTAACAAATCATGGACCAAAATCACATCCATGGCATATGTCTTGGGTTTGCTACATGACTTTTAAAGTTGTGGCAGATCCTAAAGAGACTGGTATTTCACACTTCCCCATTGAGTTTTACTGAGTTTTCTATCACACTCTAGACTAGAGGTCACACAATACACAACTTCAAACTACTGAACCAAACATGCCCCAAAATGCATTTGCATTATCTAGAAGCTGCTGTATGGAAATGCTGCAGGCCTTGTTTGTGCAGCAGACATGTACTAGCACCAGAATAAATCTGCCTTATTTAAGGTGGAACTTAAAATTAAATGTGAACACATTACTTTTTTCATCATCTTTGTCCTATGTTTATTTTTCATACTCAGTTTTCATTGGCTGTTGATGAGACCTGTTCAGATTGAGACTCTGACCAGTATACAGTACTAGATTATACTCAGAGTTGAGTCAGATTGAGTTTCTGACCAGTATATGCAACTAGATTACACTCAGAGTTGGGTCAAATTGATAACATGGGATGAGTGGCGCATGCTGATGCCATGGCAGTGGAGTATGAGAACCCAACTCCTTTCATGTGCACATGGTTAATTTACAGTTACAGTAGATACAGGAATTGCATTATTGCATTATTGCATGATGCATCTTCATGCAAAGGGGAGTCAGGGTTCGAGCCAATGCTGATTATTTTTCATCATTTGATTGATTTTTGATGATAGCCTGGCTGAACATTCGCTATTTGCCCCAAATAGCACACGTATTTAGGCCAAAAGATTTGGCCCAAAGGTGTGTGCTATGGGGGGATAGATAGATAGATAGATAGATAGATAGATAGATAGATAGATAGATAGATAGATAGATAGATAGATAGATAGATAGGAGAGACCGTGTTAAAGGTAGAACTGAAGTTGATGAACAGCATCTGAAAATTAGTTTTCCTATTTTCCAGGTGTGTGAGGGCAGAGTAAGGGACTGGTGGAAATGGCATTCTGTGTTGACCTTTTTGAGCAGTATGCAAACTAGTAGAGGTCCAGTGATGGTGGGATCATTGCCTTCAAGTGACTGAGAACCAGCTTTGCAAAGCACTTTATGACAATATGGGTGACTGGGACAGGGCAGAATAATTCAATCATGCTGCAGTGAAACACTTTGGCACCAGTATGATGGTTGTTGTCTTCTAGCATGTGGAAACAGCACCCTGGTCTAGTGACAGATTAAAGATGTCAGCGAAGACATGGGCTAATTGTCCAACACACACTCTGAACTATGAACCATCCAAAAAAAGCATTTTTACAATGAACCGGACCATGGTTCGGTTGATCTGGCCTGAGACCACCTCTTTAGGTTAGACCAAATTCTGTTCCTTTTTTTCTAGGCCAAGCTTAAAAACTTAAAAAAATAAGATGACATATAAGATGTTACAGTTTATGCTGTATTACATGACTCACAGTTGATACTGTTTGAATATCTGAAGCAGATCTCTCCCAGCTTTAATATTTAAAAGTAGCCTGTCAGCAGCTCATACTTTAATGATGGGCAGCTGGGTTAGAATTGCTTTGCTCATATCAGTGGCACTAGAGGGGAAGCCCAAGGGTGAGGAAATGGACTTTTGTAATATATGAACTATGCAATCAAGTGAGGTCAACTCCTTTTACTGGGTTAAGTTACTCTTTATCAATACAGCAGGATCATTCATGCCTGGCTTCAAACTTTAAAGCAGAAATACTTCAGTATGAAGTAAGCATGAACTTTAAACTCCATCTCACTTTTTATAGCTTCTCTCTTACCTCAGATATACTCACATACTCTCATACACCTGAGAGTGTGGACCAAGGTGTTTTTGCTACATTTATTGATGCAGTAAAGAACTTTACAATGTCCTGTCCTCATCACCCACATGAGTTGCGTCTCTCTATACCAGACACTGGTTTGTAAAAGGGTATGTATCTGTCAATGCATGTTGTCAATTCAGTCAGCCAGGCCAACAATTACGTTATATTAGATTAGATATACTTTATCATATCACTGTTGGTCAATGATCAGCACTGTTTAATAGAAAAAATAGAAAGAAATAGGGGCTGAGTGTCCTTTCAGCATGCTTTCGTCAAAAGGGACGACACTACCCAGTGGCCAAAATTCTCATTTCATGTCATATCCACTTTGAATTTGGATTGTTATGACAACAACGCAGGCTAACATTAAAGCTGGATTTCTGTGGCTGTGTTCCATGTTCTGCTCTTTCCATGCAGATTAAAATTCAGTGCTCTCATTTTAATTATATTACTCCTGACTTTAGTATTATTAACTGAGCTGTAATTAAATGTTTGATGTTCACATACTTTATCATTTTCCTCCTCTCTGCAGATGGCCTGAAGCCACTTTACTGTCCTTCACAGTCCTTCTTTACTTTGGAAAGTAAAGTATACTGTAAAACAGGGATTGTGACATGAATAAAATGCCCTGCAGTAGGTTTAAGGCACAGTGACACTATTTCCAATTTGGCAACAGCGGCATGATTGTGTTTGCTTTCACCCAAAGGGGGGTGTGGTCGATCAGAGGACAGGAAAGTGACATATGGCTGATCTCAACTATGAGTTGAGTTCTGCTTTACCAGGTGTAGTGTCAAATTTTGACTCCTTAACAGTTACAGTAGATACAGGAACATAAACCTTTTCCATTTTCTGGCCATAAACTGCATCAACTGACTGTAATTTGTCCAAAAGTTCAGACCGTCCACTGATCCAGACCAAGACCACCTCTTTAATTTGGAGCAAATTCTGGTCCATTGGTCCAGACTGAGATTTGCAGCAACTTTCATGCCTGCAATTTTAATTCAGACCAAACTTAACAGTCAAAAAGTCCAGACATAACAAGGTAGGTGTGAAAGCACCCTCAGTGACACCCTAGTGTTGGATAAGACTAAAACACTCAAATTATTCTCAGTAGTTTAGTCACATTTTATAGACAACAGTGAGTCATACATATTCAGAAACCACATAAAGAAGTACATTAGAGATTACTGCACACACGAGTGTGCAATGACTGCAGGTTAGCACCAGGCTTTTCACAAGAACATTTTTCAAGGTTCAATGTTTGTTTTATTTGTCATGCACATAGTTATACACAGTACAACATGCAGTGAAATGCTTCTTTACAACTGTCTGCACAGATCAATAGGGGAGTAGGGAGAAGGTAAACAGAATTAACATGTGCAATCCCGAGCAAAAAAATAAATAAAAAAATAACTAAATAACTCTGTGACTAAATAACTCTGAGGTAACAAGGAAATAACTTAAGTGGAGGTAGGTGTGTGAATAGGTGTATGTCGAGAGGTATATGAAGTGCAAAGTGCAATGTTTGCTATATATGCATATTCGCTGTATAGGAGAGCGTTGGTGTCTTATGAGAGTCAATATGTGATATGTGGAATTTAGGGTTAAAATTGAAGTTCAGAGTCTGAATAGCCTGAGGGAAGAAGCTCGGTCTCATCCTTTCTGTGTTGGATCTCAGTGATTGGAACCGCTTTTCAGATGGCAGCAAAGCAAAAAGCCCATTGTTAGGATGACTGAGGTCCTTCACGATCTTCATGGCTTTCAACCAGCACCGCTTGTTATAGATTGTCTGCAGATCTGGAAGTGTTGTCCTCATGATGCACTCAGCAGAGTGCACCACTCTCTGCAGGGTCTGTCTATCCTGTTTGGTGCTGTTCCCGAACCAGGCCATGGCGTTCCCCGTAAGGATGCTCTAGATAGTGCAGGGGTAGAAGTTCTGCGGTACTGTGGAGGGCAGTCTGAAGTCCCTAAGGCGTCTGAGGAAGTAGAGACCCTATCGGGCTTTCTTTGCCAGGATGTTGGCGTGGTAAGACCATGTCAGGTCTTGCGAGATGTTGACTCCAGGGTATTTGGAAGATTTCTACTATCTCTACTTCTGCACCGTTGAGCTGTACTGGTTGGTAGCTCCTCGCATATCTCTTCCTACAGTCCACTATCAACTCCTTGTTTTTGCTGACATTGACAGCAGATTGCCCAGGCACCAGTTTCCTATTCCTATTTAACTATTCCTTCCAGAGTCCAGACGTGTCAGTGTGGTGTGGGGCAGATGTGTGATGGCATCATCTGTAGAGCAGTTTTGTTGATATGTGAACTGAAGTGGGTCTAGAGAGTCTCTGACAAGCTTTTCAAAGCACTTCATCACAACTGATTTGAGAGCCACAGGGCGGTAGTCATTGAGACAGGCTGGCTGAGGTTTCTTTGGGACAAGGACTATCATGGACTTCTTGAAGCATGTTGGAACTGTGCTCAGTGACAGAGAAAGGTTGAATATAACAGTAAAGATAGGAGCGAGTTGATCTACACAAGCTCTCAGGACCCGACCACATAGACCATCGGGTCCCAGTGATTTCCTGGCGTTTACTGTCTTGAACACTTTGTTCATGTCTCACAGTGATGATGAATGGTAGGCGCTCCCCCGAGTGGTTCTGCGCATGCACCACCGGCCGTGCTGTCAGCGGCCTCGAAGAGAGCATAGAAGTTGTTGAACTCGTTCACCAGAGATGCGTCCGCTCTCACTGCGCTCGAAGACGAACCTTTATAGTCAGTGATCGTCCGCAGTTCCTCTGAGCCAGAGCTTCACGCTTGAGTTTCTGTTTATATTTCAGCATCAGAAAAATGTCTGGATGCTGGGTCTGAAACTCGGTGAGAGCTTCACTCAGTGCTGTGTCCATGTTCAGATGCAGTGGGATGCAGGGCACCACAGAGGTGAAATCCTGAGGGAGGTAGAAGGGATGCAACTTTAGTTCTAGCAGTCCCAGACTTGGCGTGCAGGAGTGTGCGAAAGTAACAGCACTGGCGGAGTCACACCAGCGGTTGTTTACAAACATGCACACCCCACCTCCTCTCATCTTTCCCAATTCCATTGTTCTGTCCATGCGGTAGACTGAGAAGAACTTGGCCAGCTGGATGGTGTGAACCAGTACTGCTGTGTTCAGCCATGATTCAGTAAAGCAGAGGAGGTTGCAGTCGCGGATGTCTCTCTGGAACTTTATTCTAGCACGGATATTGTCAAGCTTCTTCTCCAGGGACTGGACATTGGCTAACAGGATGCTAGATAAAGGGGCCCGATGTGGTCGGACCCTTAGCCTGTTCCTGATGCCGGCTCGCTTACCCCTATCTACCCCTCGCTTACGGTCTCTTCTTTGCCTTGCGTCCTTTGTTGTCCATCAGGATCTCACTCGGCCAGGTCGGATCCGGGGTTAAAAAGGATGTGAGGTGAGTAGATAGTAGATTAATATAAACAAGTGTGTCTGTTGTAACTGATCCGTGCCACTGTGGCAAGAGAAAGAGGTCAAAGCAGATGAGATCCTTTAAAAAGAGTGAAAAGGCATCCAAAAGTGGAGGAGCAGTCACGATGGCAGGCGTCTTGACTTTCAATATATCATTTGTGGATTATTTACAAGTAATTATATTATTGCCATTTTAAGAGCAATTAATGCTAATGATATATTGATTTTCCCAAATTATTTTATTCACCTTTGGCTAGTATGTCCCACACCACTGAGAATGTAATGGGGAGGAAATCCCAGATGCTTTTCAGCCGGAATTTGGAGAGGCTTTTGGATAGGCACATGAAGCTAATGCCCTATTCTAAGCAAATAAAACATATAATTAAACCACTGTTCTTAATTAAAGTCACCATTTTCAAGTTAATGTTCTTTCCCATAATGGAAATATTATGGTCAGCAAAAATGATTTTTATCTGACTTTAAATACACAGTTTAAAAACTATTTCCTTGATGGCCTAATTCTTTTTCTCTAAACTGTTTTGACTTCTATTATAGGCTAATTAAAATGTTAAGCTTCTAAAACTGTAAGAGGCGAGAATTTTAATTTCATTGGGTTTGCTTTGCTTAGTGATTTTGTGGTGAAGGAGGTGTGAGTGTGCCTGGGGCTTCTTTATTAGCCTCAGCAGCCGGCCATCTCTCCATGTGTTGAATCAGAGGGACAACCAGCAGTAAAACCTTCCCCTCCGAGCTTCATTACACGCACCTCAGTACCACACTAACCCAGCATAGTTAACATAGACCAACTCAACAGTGTACAGCTGCTGCCTGACCACCTGCTACACTGACCTCAGATCAGAATTTGCACCTTTCAGAGCAGTTTCAGCTGGTAACTGGTACACTGTACGGTTTCAAGCATGATGATGGGACCCCTCCACTGGGCAGATTTTTCCTGCTCTTTTGCACCAAAACAAATTGTGAAGCTCTCAGTGATTTCAGCCATTTTTAACAACTGTAGATCGAAATATCATGAGTTCAAACAACTGTATATAAATACAAGTTATTAGGAGGTGTAGCCACTTTGCCCAGCTGTAGCAGAAGACTCAAAATTTAAATCCTCAGCTCACAGCAAATTGGTGTACGTGGTCAGGAACAAGCAAGAAACCACTAAGTACATGGTACCAAATGTTAAGCATGGCAGTGGTAGCATCATATTGGGAGACTATTATGTTGTATTAAAGCATGTTATGTTGAGTTGATATTTCTTGCTCCTGCTTTCTGCTTTGAGCCATGCCTGAAGGACACAGTCCACACACTTGTGGACAAACTGGGAGATACAGAACTGTCACTGAAAAAGAAAGAAGCATGTAAACTGAGGTGGTAGAGTAATTTTACATAAATATACTGAGGTTGCACAGTGTTATGCAGTTCTAGCCAGTGTTGTCATTCCCACAAAGTGCAGTTAGTAATAAGTAATAAAACATATTTAAAACAGGGCGGCACAGTGGTGCGGTGGCTAGCGCTGTTGCCTCACAGCAAGAAGGATTCGATCCCTGGGTGGGGGGACCTGGGAAGTTTCTGTGTGGAGTTTGCATGTTCTCCCAATGTTCGCGTGGGTTTCCTCTGGGTACTCTGGTTTCCCCCACAGTCCAAAGACATGCATGGTAGGTGAATATGTGACCCTAGTCTTAGTCTGTAGTTTAGTTTGTGTGTGAGTGTGTATGCGCGCGCCCTACGATGGCCTTGCACTCAGAGTTGCTGGCTGGGCACTGGCACCCCTGTGACCCTATTCAGGAATAAGCAGTATAGAAAATGGATGGATGGATGGATGGATGGATGGATGGATGGACATATTTAAAACAATATAACATTATACCCATGAAAGTAAAAACCAAATCAAATGTAATGTATGTGCTATGGCACAACATGTGAGCAGTGGAACCCAGCCTGGATATTACGATTCCTTGTATAAAAATGTAGCAGTCTTTTGACCCTCAAACCACATAATAAGTAGGCACATCCAACACAGCACTTCTAGTAGGATGTCTCAGTGGTCAGTTAACAGGGATTCAGACTAAGTAAGCTAAAGTTATTATGTCTGGGACTTTGAATAGGTTTTCATATTTCAAGGATGAATAACAATAAAACAGACACAAATCTTCAGATATACTCAAATAAACAGAGAAAGCAGACAAAAAACAAGGGTCTCCAAACTTTGTAGCTAGAGAGCCTCAAAGCTCTTAGATAACTTTTAACAAGGTTTCAAACATTATATTGCTTATTAGGGCTATGCTTGTCATAATTGTCTATTCTGGTGGTACACGGAGAAGATTTTAACACAGCCACAGAGCTCTATTCAATATAAATGTAATGTTTGAATTTTTATTCAAGTAGAAGTTGATAAAGGTTAAATGGTGTTTATAACCATGCTTCTGAAGCAGGAATTATTTGAATAGTGGTAGTGATTCCATATAGAACCAGAACACATTCAAAGAAGCATGCGGATGTCTGAATGGTTCTCATGGCTCATCTGAATGACTCATAGCTGTTTTTCATATTCATGATTTTTCTAAATTAATTAAATGCAAGTCTCTATGAAGATAAAGGGTTAAAGATAAAGTTTCATGTGAAAAAACCTAAAGAGCAAATTTGACACATTCCATGACTATGGTGGAAAATTACAAAATTGTCAGGTGTGCGGAATTTACAGAGGTAGGTGGAGGCAGAAGTACGTGCAGGGTTGTATTTATTAAAAGATTACACAAACTTACACTGACCATCATGATGAGCCATGCTGACCTGACAATTAGACAAGACTGACAAGTTACAGACTCAGAACAAGGGGCTTATATATACAGAGAACATTAGACAAGACTGGAACATGATAATGATGGGGCAGGGTTACAAATACGACACAGCTCGGAATGGGCAGAGACAGGACATGTGCTCAGAAGCATGAGGGGAGATAAACAAAACAAAGACAAGCCCACAGGGACCAGAAAGATATGTGACAGAAATTAGTAACATAATTACTTAAAATATACACCAATTTTCAGTTCATAAAGGTGTGTATTTACAAATAATTCCACAATAAATTATTCTTCCTCCACACAGAATAGTCAGTTATCAGTGATCACTGTTGTTAAGCTACATGAAGGTTTAGATATAATACTTTGGTTTTGTGTCTCCATGAAACTAAACATATTGGTGTGTATTTAAGGTTTTAAAGTTTACAAGAAATTAGTAGCTTGTCAACTTTCTGAAGGGACTCTATTCTGACGGACACTGGGCTTTTAACTGAAAAGCATTTAACTGAAGACGTTGCTGAGTAGCGTTTGCTTAATTGAGCAGTTTATAGCTGTTTATTTCTCTCCTGATTACACATTGTTCAGGGGGAATTTATCAATATAGGTACAGAAAAAATGTGTATTTAACTAATGTAGCAGGTACAAAATAAGCTTCATAACTTACAGGTATAATATTTAGTTTAATCAATAAAGTTAGATATTATTACACTATTTCTTATATGAAACTCTGATTAATAAATTTTACTCTTTTACTTTTACTGGATTACTGTTTGAGTGAAGGGGATGGTTGCCATACCCAAAGATGTGTGTATGTTGTGTATTTCACAAAGGCTTCGAAAGCAGCTCAGCCAATCAGATTTTTAGGTCCAGAATAATCTGTTTTATAAGGCTAATTATCTGTATTGACAATTTATATTGTCGGATTTTCACTCTTCTCCACAACCTTCAGTGAAATATGAATCACAAATCATAGTTAAAAAAGCAGCATAAGCAATAAACATAAAGCAAAGCAAACTGCTGTGAATGGAAATGTAAACAGGAAGGAAAGCAGGTCATCAATTCCAAAGACAAAAATTGCTGAGCTTATTTTTTAGTGGCATTATTTACTGTGGAAAAACCTTGTACAAATTCTGTGTATAGAGAAAAATAAAACTTATTGTCACATTGAGAGAGAGAAGGAAGCTGTTTGCTGTGTTGGCGTTTTGGAGTAGATGGAGGTGAAGCCAGTGTATTATTATGGGCTTCAGCTGTGACAGACGTGAGGACACAGTGGTGAGGAAACAATCCCCTTCGGCCTTGTATTTTGTTATAGTCTGAATTCTATTTCATTCAGGTGCTGCTTTTCTTAATTAATCAGACTTTCATATTGTGTCTAATCATAATCACTAATTATGATCGCATTAACACTTTAAAGCCGCATAAACTGCTGCTTAACCCATTTCCACCCAGTTTCACAGGATTGTAATTCTACCAGTGAACCTTTACTATGGGCTCAATATTAAAATGTTTCAGTTTGTAAGACAATTAGATGACTTTGATTGGAACGTATTGTGTTTATTCTATAAAATATATTAACAGCTCATAAAGCAGCAGATAGATAAGTAGTATAGTCTTTTTGTATGTTTCTTTTCTATATTTAGATTGATCATCTATACTATTATGGCCACCTCCTTGTTTCTACAGGACCCCACAGGGCCACCAAAGAGCAGATATTATGTGGATGGTGGGTCATTCTCAGTACTGCAATTACAATGACATGGAGGTGTGTTGTGCTGGTACATATGGATCAGATGAGCTACACTGCTGGAGTTTTTAAACCTCTCACTGCTAGTGACTGAGTACAGCAACTAGAATTATCCAGCCAACAACATCCTGTGAGAACTGATGAAGAACTAGAGGATAGCCAACATAAACTGTGCAGAAACAAATGAGCTTTGTCTTTTACTTTACATCTACAAGGTGGATAAACTAGGTATGAGTGTCTGATAGTGTGGGCAGTGAGTGAACACAGTGCAACACACAACAACACACCACCACAATGTCAGTCTCACCGCAGTGCTGAGAATGATCCATTACCCTCATAATACCTGCTCTGGGGTGGTCCTGTGAATTCCTGATTATTGAAGATCAGTGTGAAAGGAGGATAAAGTATACAGAGAAACAGATGGACTATAGTCTGTAATTATAGAACTGGAAAGTACTCATGTATGGTCAGATGATAAAATAAATACTTTATTTCAGAATTTTTGGAAGTTCATTTCAGACCCACTCAGAATATTTAATCCATGCATGTCATGCTTAGGTTCTCCATCTATACATATCACCTACATGTCCTTTTCAAACAAATATAATTCAGAAGAACATCTTATTTAAAGCAGTCACAATGAAGATCCACCACAGTTACACTGTGATTAAAACCCACAGATATGTCCTACAGAAGTGCCTTGAGAAAGCACACTTGAAAACACTGGAATGAATTTAACTCCCAAAATCCGCCTGCAGGCAGTACAAGCTGCATATAATCAGTGAGTATCCGTGTGTGTGTGTGTGTGTGTGTGTGTGTGTGTTATTTTCACTGAAAGATGATTTCAGAGGTACTTTTCATTTGTATAAAAATACTTGTATAAACACTTCCATTTCCTTAATCCCTGATCTAAAATGCCTGCGCAGTTTTACCATCTTTACTGAACTTTATATCAGGTGTTCAAAAAAAAAAAAGGAAAAAAAGGGCAACAAATGTTTGTTTATTGTATAAGCTCTGAATACCTCATTTAAAGACAGTACTCACAAAGCTTCACATAAACTGCATGTTTGCTCTCACTTGCTGAATTTAATTCTTCATTTCAACCCCTCATCAGTGTCAGTGCAGATACAGAATTTGAGCAGAACGGCACAGTAGAGACCATGGTAAGAGTAGTGTTATTTAATTTGATAGGGTAGTTTTATATATAGATAGTTTATATGGTCCAGTTTATATTGGTTATATAAGGTCCAGAGTGTTCTGGAGAAACTTATCATCTAGTCTCAATGTTAATGTACATTGCTGCAGTCATCTTTCCCTTGACCCTGACTAATCTCCCTGTTGCTGCTGCAGAAAAAACATATCCATAGCATGATACTGCCACCACAATGCTTAACTATAGGAATGCTATTGGCTAGGTGATGAGCAGTTTATGTTTTCCTCCAATCATGAAATGAAAGTTTTGTTTCTCATAGTCTGAGTCACATGCACATTTGGCATGAGTTGCTTCTGTCTGGCCACTCCACCATACAGGCCTGTTTGGTAGTGCTGCAGAAATGGTTGTCCTAATGTAAGGTCCTCCTCTCTCCACAGAGCAATGTTGGAGTCTGTCAGAGTGACCCTCCTACCATGATCACTCAGTTAGGCCAGGCTGCCTGTTCTAGAAAGTGTCCTGGTGGTTTCTATGAACTCATTTTGTGACTGTGATGCAATTAATGTCGTTCCACATTCTCTGTGGATCTTGAGAGGAGAAATGTCTCTGGATCTTCTGTGCGTATATGACTTTGGCCTTCTTATTACCTGGTTTCAGCTCAGAGTTCCTGTGAATCACCAGACTTGATAGCATCATCCCTGGCTTCCAGCAGAGTATGGACATCTGCATTCAGCCAGGGTTTCTGGTTCAGGTAGCTCGTCACAGTCCTGATGGTTGTGACATTTCCAACACACTTGCTGATGTATCCAAGGACTGCAAATGTGTAATCTAAAAGTACAAGTGACTGTTACTAACATTCACACTTACCTGACTGTTCATCTCAGTCAACAGAATCAAACCCTGTCTTCTTAGGGCACCTCATAGAAGAAAATAAACACAGGAAAAAAAAAAACCCTAACATAATCCCAACCCTAAAAGATGTAAAATTTTGGTGGTGGCATTACTTCCTCCTTCTAAATAGTGACAAAATGGAGGTTCTCCTTTTTGGTCCTTAAACTGTTAGAAATAAATGATCAGACTTAATTTTAATTCTGGCAGATTTCTCTTATATCTGGTTCAGCAGCAAAAAAAAAATCTTGGGATCATAATTGATTCAGATTTATCATTTGACCTTTAATTAATTACATATCTCTACCTTTCCAAATTAATGATGACCCATGGGCCCGGGCTGATGAAATGCTAACCTTGAGCTCCCCTGCCACCCCTTCACACCTTCACATTGGCTGCCCACCTGGCTACTGGTCCTCAATTAGTTTCCCACCCTGCCCAGTATTAGTTGTCCACCTGCCATCACCAACTGTTTAGGGGAAACTGTGGTTAGGGAACCAGCCTTGTGACTGGAAGCTTGCCAGACTGAATCCCTGAACTGGCAGGGCATGACTGAAGTTACCTTGAGCAAGGCACTAAACCCCATGTTGCTCTCCAGGCAGTGTGCATAGGTGTTCTTCTATTGTTACAATCTTACCATTGTAACAATTGCATAATTTGTTTGGTTTTAAAAAGGCTAGATATTTTCCTAAGTATAATATTTATATTTGACTCACTCTTCTGTTTTTTTTTTTTGTTTTCCAATTCATTTAATCTGTGTTCCAGATATACTTTAGTCTTCTGATGTTTGTTCAAATAGTTCTTTAGCAACTGAAATGAGTAAAGACATGAATGGACGTGTATATATTGACAAATATAGTGATTATAATTGATTTGAGCAGCATGTGTACGAAATATACTTACTTCTGTCTGTACTACTTTAAAATAATGACTTAAGAGGGGAAGTAATTGTCTAAGGATAAGAAAAAATACCTAATTGATACCTGATTGATGAATCACCATAGGTTGCTACCATAGGGTAGCAAATTTTGTTCTTTAAATGAATCACTATCAGATCTTTTTGTTTTCCTCAATTTTTTGTTGATCCTCAATATGCCAAGCCCAGAATGGCAATGATAGAGATGCTACTCTCCTGATTACAAGTCAAAAGATCATCACAATATTTTGAAGCTGTTATTTATGTTAATGATCATTTGCAGCAGTGTTCATATGCATGGAAGTTCTCAGTACAGAGGTGCCAATCTTGGTCTTGGAGATCTATTACCCCAAGTGTTTGCTTTTTATTTATTTATTTATTTATTTATTTACCTGCATCAGGTGTGTTAGATTAGGGATAAAGCAAAACACTAAAAAGTAGTATCTGTTTGTTCAATGAAATCTTTCCATTTCTGCTCTGGACCATCTCACACAGGGAGAACATATCAATATCATGTTTTTTACCATTACATTTGAAAAGGTCATCCTAACTTATGCATATGTCCTGGGATCCAGTGATGCTTTCACAGTGGCTCATGGTTGCTGACAGTGATTTTGTCCTCCATCACTTACTTACAGCTGAAACCATGTGGGAATGTCAGCATCACACACTTCAATACAATACAACATTATGAATCTGGTTTTAAAGATGAAAAATCCTTATTGATATTTCTGTGAACATAGGTGGGAATGGGTTACATCCAGGCAGAGCAAACAAGTAGCAAAGGCAATATAGGTAATTGCTAGGGGTGCTGTGCATCCATGGGCACTTGGTTGCCCTAATTGGGGGAAAAAATAATAATAACCTTTTTATTATTTTACTATTTTTACAATTTAAACAATGGCCATAACATAATAACCACCTTGTTTTTTTGTTTGTTTGTTTTTTTTGTATCCATTCTCCTTTTCATCAGCTCCGCTGACCATGCAGTGCTGTTGTTTGATCCATTTGTCTTTGATTCAGATGTAAAAATTATTTTAAAAATTAATTATTTAAATTAAGATTATTTAAATATTTATTTGAATTTTGCCATATAGTAAACATACTGGAACTCCTTTTGACATGTAAACTGTGATTTACTTGTTTAATGGGTTACTCTAATCATTAGTTAAAATATTGAATATATTATAGTTTAAAATCCTGTTATACACTCCACATTGCTTAAATTGTCCATGAATCTAATGTTTCTAGCCCCACTCAAACAACCAAGTAAAACAATTTCAGTTTGATTTCAGATGGCCTGATGGAGGTAATGCAGCTACACTTCTGGTACTCTGTTTTGGTCTCCTGAGCTGTTTGAACAGAAACTGACTGTAATATATTTGTACAGGGAATATACTGTTCTTTTCTGACAGGTTAAGGTGTTTTCCAGTTGAGCTGAGCCTTTCCCTCAAGGACATTTTGTCCATGTCAATTTCATTGTACCAATTTTAGGATGGTGTAACACAGTCTTCCCACTCAGAAATAATGGTGTGGAGAATCATTTCTCTCTGCACAGACTGCATCTGTAGAACATTCAGGACATGAGATTTGAATGATGGTATTTGGTACAACCGTTTCATAACTTTTTTTTCATTTCCTACTGTAGCACCTTTGGCCTTACAATCCAGAGCAGTCCCATAATGGCTGTCAAGACAGGCAATGGCTTGAACATTTTTTTAGGAACAGGAGAGGGTCTTGCCACTTCATTTTGCATCTATCCAGTATTGTCACTGAAAACATTTAATTCTACATTTGTCCAAATGTGTGCTGACACCTCTTCTAATAAAATCATTCGGCTACTTTGACACAGATGTGCAAATGCACACACGGCTTGTCCAGTCCTTGTAGAGAAGTACTGCCAACAGAATAAGACTCTCTGACAAAATCTTGTTGAGACTCCTCTAATCTTTTTTGATGTATATGGATATCAGAAAATGAAACACGAATCAGTCCTTCTATCAAGTTGCTGAAGTGTCTTTACAGTGATAGTGATGGCAGGGCTTTTAAAAAGATACTGCAGCAGCTTATGATCATCCTCACTCAGGAATAATATTACACAGTGTAATATTATAAAACTAAAAATATATCTTTGATTAAAATATGACAGTACCAGTGGTTTACCTGTTATTCAAGTGAAAGAAACCTTTTAGTTCTAGAGTATTTACCAATCAGCCATTACATTCCTTGATTTCTCCTCTTACCATACAGGAGCACTACAGCACTACAGACTGCAATCCGTCTGTTTCTCTGCAAACTTTGTTACCCTCCTTTCACACTGATCTTCAATGGTCAGGACCCCACAGGACAACAACAGAGCATGGCTGCTGTGTCATGAGCTTCCTCTAGTTTTGTAGTTTTGTGTTAATTGTGTGTCTGTTAAGTCTCTTTTATTGCATGGAGCAGACAGCTGTATTGACAGCCTCACAGAGACCTGGATGTCGTCAGAAATCTCTAACAAAGCCATGAAGCCTGCCGGATTGTCTCTACATCACACAGATAGAACAAAGGAGCTCTACAGAAAGAGTAAATGAGGATGTGTATGATTTCTGATCAACAAAGCTTGGTGTGATCGGAGGAATGTACACTTTGAATCTTTCTGCACCCCAGACCTGGAATATCTGATCACCTTGTCCAGTCTGACTACCCAGTGAGATTTCCGGGATGTAGCTGCTGCTTTGAACATAAACCCACAGGCTGACACAGACCTGGCACATGGGAGACTATGCAAGGCCATCAGTAACCTGGAACTGCCCAGAAGTTGCGTTCATTATAAAATTTTTCCAACACATCACATGTACAACATGGGGAAAATGAACTTTGGACCACTTTCATCCATTCAGCAAATCAGATCACTTCTCCATCCTGCTCCTGCCCACGTTTAGGACAAAACTGAAACAGGAACCAACCACCTTCAAGGAGGTTAACTGCTGGTTGGACCAATCAGACTGTTTTGATCACGTGGACTGGGAGATGCTCTGTGATTTCTCTAACAGATAACAGATTCAGTCACTGGATTCATCAGAGAGTACATAGATGATTTTGTGCCCACAAAGACAAGTTCATGTTTACCCCAATCAGAAGCCATGGCTCAAATGTGAAGTTCACATAGCTCTGGATGCACGTACCACTGCTTTTAAGTCTGGGAGCACAGAGGAGTATTAAAAAAACAGCAATGCTCTCTGTAAGACCATAAAATCTGCAAAAGTTGAGTACAGAGACACAGTTTAAAACAACCAGTGTCAGTTGTAGAGGTTAAACACAATCCCAGACTTTAAGAGAGCTCTCACTCCCAGTGCAATGCTTCCAGATGGGCTAAATGTCTTCTATATTTGTTTGTAAGTAAATCAAGCCCATGGAGAGTGCCATACCTACTGCTGAGTCCAACCCACCCTCCGTCTCTGTAACTGACGGCTGCAGGTCTTTCAAGCAGATATTAGATCAAATATCATACTAAATATTATACTTTAACATGAACTGGTCTGGATTTGAAAATGTACCACAGTCCTCAGGAGCAAGAGTCATACTGCAAATCACAATCCTCACAATCCATTCATTTCAGAGTCAAGAGCTGCTTTTCACTAGGATAACACTAGGATAAGCTGTTAATTTACAGCCAAAAGTCAGTTTATAATAGAGATGCTTTTTAATAATAACAGGAACAAATGTATGAGAAATGGCTGTTATTTTGCAGCAGTTGTTTACTGTATGTGTGTTTCTGTACGTGTGTGTGTGTGTGTGTGTTTGTCTGTACATGTGCATGTGCTTGTATGCGAGTGCATGTGTGCGTGCATGGATGTGTGTGTGTGTTTATGTGCATGTGTAAGAATGTGTGTGTCTGCATGTGCGTGTATGTGTGTGAGTGTGTGCATGTGTGCTTGTGCTTGAGTGTGTGTGTGTGTGTGTGTGCGCGCGCGTGTGTCTAGGTATGTGTGAGTGTGTGTATTAAAGCTGTTCAGAATGCGTGTTCACTGAGATATTCACCGTACCATTGGTAAGGATTTGCTGCCATGCTTTTTGCTTTTGAGAAAACCAGCCCTGAGCTACAGAAGCTACAGTTTCCCCATGACAAATTCCTCAATAATAATTATTTCAAAGTCAGCAAACCTGTGCAGAACTGTGTGAAATCTGTGTTGCTCTAATGCATTCCAAGTCTGCTTTGTGTGTGTGTTGCCTCAAGACATTAGTGACATGAAAATGCATTGTGCTGCTGTTGAGAAAACCAACAATATTTTGGACTTTGAAGAAGCACAGCCTGATAAGTAAACATGTAACCTGCCCTGAAGGAGTTGCAAATAAAAAGAAAATGTCAGCCATGCAAACTGTTTAAATCAAGACTTTGGTTTAAACTTCTGACTGTTTTAAAGGAGGAATTTAAGAAGGAATTTGTTTCTTTGCAAATTGCAAGTTTCTTTGGCTCTACTCACTATATATATATATATATATATATATATATATATATATA
>CM067503.1:28992901-29235220 GCA_034509495.1 Acestrorhynchus altus | reverse complement strand
TATATATATATATATATATATATATATATATATATATATATATATATATATATATATATATATATATATATCTTTAGAAATGATCAGATCAGAGGGACAGTGAAGGTGGAGCAGTTTGGCAATAAAGCGAAAAAGGCGATAAAGTGAAGATGGACATGGAGATGGTTGGTGTAACTGTAGAGGAGGCAAGGGATAGGGCAACATGGAGGCAGATGATCCTCTGTGGCAAGCAGTTAGAGTGGACATTGTGGATTACCCTCAGATTCCTTTAGTTAGTGTTTATGAATAAAATTTTACCTACAGTTACAGTAGATACAGGAATCATATGGTCTGTTATGCAAATACTGCTGCATGATGCACATGTACAAAAGGGTAGTCAGATTTTGGCCCAATGCCAGTTCTTTTCCATTTTAAACAGATTTATTTGTGAAGATAGCCTGTCTTAAATTTCTGTAATTGGTCCAAAAGGCTGAACCATTCATTCTACTTAAATATAGCTTGACCCTCAAGCATATGCACAAATAACTGACATAACTCAGACATGCAGAGACTATTATACTGCAACCAGTATATAACCTCAGCCTACGCCTATACTATAACATGGTGGTTGACGTATAAATACTCATAATTTTCTGGTGAATAAAAGTATGTAAAACCATGAAAACATCCTACAGTAGTTCTAAAGGTTAAAACAGCTTGTATTATACACATCTGATATCAACTAATTATTCAGTATGAAAAAACTCTTACATTTTTTTAGTAAAATCAAGTACTTAGTATGTATTCTTCTGCCTATTGAACAGCCTATAACCCACATATTACAGTGCAATGTGTCCTCATTTTCATTCCCCAATAAATCACTCTGCTTTTGCATGTCAATTGTACCATCTTTGATTTTGGCTGTGGGCAGCTACGGGTCAATGAGCTTTCTGCTGACCCAAACACTTCAAGCCAAGCTATGCAGTACATTCAGATTTTTCATTCAGCTCATTCTTCACAAAATGGGCCAAAGCCAATGTGTCTGCTGTCAGTCATGGAGGAGTGAAAAGGAATGATCATTTCAATGCAGAAGAGGCTGTCTGTACATTTACAAATAAAATTACATAAAAAAAAAAAAATACAGACATTCAACACTGCTGGAAACTCTATAAGGATCCATCAGTTTAGTTTCATTCAGCATTACAGGTGGGACTTTTTAAGATGTTTGTTATTTGTATTAACTAACTGCAGACAACAGTTCAAATATTCACATTTTTACCCATTTTATTGGGTTACATTTCAAATAGTTATTCAATTACTTAATAATATTATATTTGTCTTTATCCTTTATTTTGTATTGATCATCTTATTTTTGTTGATCATCTTTAATCTGTAAAGCTGCAGTGACATCATCAGTTGTTAAAAGCTCTAAACAAATGCATTTCGTTTAATTTTAACTGTATTGCACAAAAACATTATGCCATCAACAGACCTGGTCATAAATTTCCACGTAAGAAGCTGACCACTGAAGCCCAGAATATCACAGAAAGTAAAAATGATAATTGATATACTGAAAATGATATACTGAATCCTAGTACAGAATGAATCAGGTGCAAGTGTTCCCCATTTCTAACTACCAAAGGCCATAGGAGCTGCTGTAGATCTGTCTCAGTATTTTGTCATTTTCTCACTAAAACACAGACAAGATCATTCTTTCAGCATTTTTGTTTTACCTAGTATTTACAATAAACAGTCACACATATCAGATATTGTTATTTTCAGAGATCCTAGGCTACTTCAATTTATCTTCATTTGAGATGTAAATATTAGGAGAATATTGTGTTTTGTGTTTTTTGTTTTATTTATAAGCAATTAAAACACTTTATATCTCAGAAATCCTGTTGGAAATTGGTCATTGATGGGTTTATGTCTTTATTGTTTGTTTCATGTGTTGTTCACCTCCTTATTTTTGATTTCTATAAAGCTGCTCTGTGACATCAGTTGTAAAACGCTCTTTACAAAGAGTGTTTCTGAGTTGCAAAACAATAATTTTGATGAGTTATTTTTAATGATTGGATTTTCAAAGATATAATGATAAGTTTTTCAAAACACTTGACAGTGGTCCAAATAAATAAATAAATAAAAGTAAAACAACAACAACCTGAAAGTCCTTTATTGTTATTTATATTTATGTATGTATCAGTATTCCTTCTCAGAACTTATATTGTCCATATATGGGTCAGTGATATCATTAGCCCCACCCTTCTCATCAGCCAGAGTCTGTATACAGGTTGAGCAGGTACACATATACAGAGCAGTAAATATGCACTGGATGCTTCTTTGGCATTTAAACTGTGATTTAATCCAGTTGGAAACTGGTTAGATATGTTAAGTCTTGTATTTTGTTATGATATGTGGATTGTGTCTGAAGCCTAGAAAACAGCCCATAAAGTGCAGACCTCAGGGCGTAATATTTAAATAATTATACATAATTAACCAGACAGAACCTGTTTTCTGTATGGAGTCTGTTTTGCAGAAATAAAGCCATTGATATCATCATTAGTAAAGTTGTATTATCAGTGTATTAAATGTATTATGTTGTGATCTGCCGTTCCTCCAATTTAAAAAGTGGTAATATTTGTTGATTAATGAACAGGAAAATGAAAAGGAAGATAACATTTCCTGGCACTGTTATTGTGCATCTTAATGGATATTGCATGATTCTAGCCAAACATCTTGCTGGAACTATGTCTTGGAGCTTTTTTTTTTTTATTATTTTCAATCCCTCTTTTTTCTGTAGATGTGGTTTGAAGAGGCGCTTCATCTTGTGCTTTCAGATTTGGTACAGTTTTAAAGCACGCTCACTGATGTGATGAATTCCAATTAGTTACAATTAGCCATGCAGGCTGCGTGTGCTGGTTTGGATATTTTGCTGATGTTGCTGTGCATGTCTCTATGGACCCTGCAGCTCCAGCTCCAGCAAAAGTGCTGCAGCCTTTAGAAGCATATTTCCCATTTTCTGCTTCACTGAGCCGGCGGCCTCCAATAATCCAAACACCATCATTTAGTCAGGCAGCCATCTATGTATTATTTATTTTTATTCTCTCAGCCAGAATGCCTCGCCCAGCTCCGGATCTGTCCTCATGCAGAAGTTTGATGTGTGTCTCTGTGATGCGTATGGAGTTCTTTGACCTTGTTTTAAAAGTGGTCCATGAACTAGTTTAAACTGAGAAATCTCCTCCTGTGTGTGTGAACTCTAGAGTGTTTTACACCTGTCCAGATCAAGGTTGGAACCAAGGTTTGTGTTTGTTTTACATTGTATTCTCTTGGGCCTGTTAGTTTTGGTTTCATACTGCAGTTTAGCGACACATTTAAGAACTTAAGAACTGTTGTCATCACCTACATGGATGGAGTCTCCAAATACTAGACACTGACTGGTTTATAGAGGGGTGCTTGCATGTGTTTTGTCAAGGTGTGAGCCAGGTGTTCCCAGGATCCACCTCCCATGACATGCACACATCACCCAGTGGAGAGAATTGCCTTTTGTGTTAATATGTGTAAATATGGGTTAATTTACAGTAAGACTAGATACGGGAATTGGGGGCATGGTCAGCTGCGTGAATCAATTCTTTAATCTGAGGACAAGAAGTATGCCCAGGACAGATCTTCTAACCCCATTTCTACATAAACACATCCATATTTCTCCTCCCGGCTGGCTGACTGAAGTCAGTCCCTTTATTTCTGAGAATACCCGCTGGCTTGAAAAAAACAGGCCATGTTGTTTATCACACAGTCTGCCACTCCATCAGCACATTTGGCTCCGGCACTGTTGCTCTTTTCTCTGTTACCTCAAACACACACAGAAGAAACACAAAACTGAGCTGGCACTGACTTTGTGATGGAGGGGGACCTGGAACAGATACAGTGGAACAGTGCACAAGTGTTTACAGCTTCACTTTTTGCACATTTTTTATTATGTTACAGTGTTATTCCAAAATGGATTAAATTATTTTTTCCTTCAAATCTCTACACACAATACTCCACAATGACAAAGTAAGAAAATTAGTTTGAAATATTTACAAATTCATTAAAGATTTAAACACAAAAACATAAAGTATATAGGTTTTCGCAGCCATTACTTGGATGGTTCAATATAGCCTTTACTTAAAGAGTCATAAAAAGTCAAAACAAGCATTTCCACAAAAGTGGAACAGGTTCAGTTCTGGGTATTGCAAATCTAATTTTGATCTGTTCTGTAGGAAGCAGTTCTGGAGCACCTCTTTTGAGATGGCTGCTTCATCATATTCTGCATGATGTATGTGAGATGCAAGCGGCTGGACCTGTGGGCAGCAAGCAAGTGAGTGCACTAACCTGCTCTGAACAGTGCACTACACCTAGCCAGCTCTCAGCTGCTCAGACCAGACAGAGATTCAGGAAAATATAAAGGAAGTAGAAATATGCTTTTCTTGTCAATAAACACTGATGCAGTATCATTGTGGTACTGGACTCCTCAGCTAGGAGTTTTAATCCTGTGCTCCTTCAGAGAGATTTCTTTTTCATTCACTTTGGCATTTACATCCTGCCACATCTGTGTGTATGCAGGGTGCTGTTGGCACATCAGATAATAAAAGTAACAAGAAAGAAACCAAACTTTCTAACCATAATCCTGGGAGACTTCAGCAGAGCTAGTGTAATGAAAGAAATGCCAGAGTACAGAAATATGTGACTGTTCAACATTCTGAACCACTGATATTAAAGTAATATACATTCCTGTTTAATCAATGTGTAGGTATGTTTCTCCAGGTTCTATATTACATAATGTAGACCACACCTGGGGACTGTTGACATTGCCACAAGACCTGACACATGAGTGTCATTTCAAAGGACAGACAAAACTATATTTTCTGGACATACTTATTTTGGAGTGGGCAAAAGCTAGATTCTATAGTGCTAAAGCGGAAATGATTCATTTTTAGACTGATATCATAAATTATGAAAACTTTGTAACTATGGATGTATATATTTGTTTATAATTTTATATACTCTTTATATTTTCTAACTTTGAACTGTAATTAACCGCCCCCCCATGTATTGTGTTTTCAATTTCAATATTCTCTTTGGAATGCAGAGAATTGTAAGTGTAAAATCAATAAAAAAAGATGTTAACAAAAAAAAAAGGACAGACAATTTAAAGCATCAAAACTAATGTGAAATGACTAATGCCTAAATGAGGCTGCCATAGATACATGCTAGACAATAAGGCACCTTTCTAGCCCCAGTACTTCACTCTCATGAATTCCCATTCACAGAGTTCCAGTCTGTTCTCTTCAGTACCATCTTTCTCTCACCTCTCCTGATTCCCAGTAAGGGAACTTTTACGCCAGTATCATGGCTGTGAAAGTTGGAACAGTTGGTCCAGCTTGATTATGGAGGTGCATGGTGACCCATCTCTCAGTCCGCCACAATACTTTATATGTTCTGTGAACTGCTTGTGATTCATGTCCTAGTTCTGGACATTTGGACTCAAAGAAGTGGTCTCAGTCCAGAACCATGGTCCAGTTTGTCTGCAGTGTAAAAAATACTTTTGGATGATTTGAACTATCAGAACAATTACAGGAAGTACATGCAAGCTATCGCCACAAATCAAACAACAGGAGCTGAAAAGAACGTTCATGTATCAGTCCTGTTTTGCTCACTATTGTCTCATCCTTGTTCCGTTGTCATTTCTCCATGTGCTTTGTAGCACATGTGTTTTGTTTTTGGATTGTGTCTCCACCCTTGCTCCACCCAGTTCAGGGTGTTTGTCATGTTGTTCTTGTATTTTGAGATCCTCTGTTTCAGTCAGTCTTTGTCAGTCCTTTAGTTTGTTACCATGCAGTTTGTTGGAATGTCTCTGTTTCTTAATTGAATAAATTAACTAAAGCTGATTAAATTCTCTAAAAACCCTGCAAGTATGTCCACCTCAATTTGTCTCCACCTGCTCAGCAGGCATTTCATGACAAGAACCAGCAATAGGCCAAAATCCGACTACACATGCATGACAGCAGTATGTCCATGCCCTAAAATTCCTGTATCTAGTGTAACTGCATATTAACCCAATATACTGTATATATAGATACTTTAGTTAATTTATTATATATTGTTTTAGGGTTTCACAATGTGTTTTATGTTTAATGTTTCGTTGTAAAGCACTTTGTGACTGCTGTCTGAGAAAAGTGCTATATATAACCTTTACTTACTTACTTACTTACAAACTAAAGGAATCCCAGGGTAAATCATTCTGTTGGGCAATGTGTTCACACAAATGAAGGCAGATTGTTACACGAGGCATAATTTGGAAAGCCAATCTGGAAAGGCATCTCACACATTAACAAAACCCTGACACGCACCAATCTACAAATCAATCAGTGTGTGGTAAAGGGAGACACAGCCCACATAGGTGACAGGATGTAGTACAGTAACTTAGTTCATTGCTAATCTGCAGTGAAAAAATACAATGTAGCAAAAATCCAACCTTGGGCCAAACTGTAAAAGCATGTAAAAGTGTAAAAGCACTCTAAATGGATACAGGCCTGTTGTCCTGTTCTCTGTAGTCATGAAGGTCTTTGAATAACTGGTCCTAGCCCACCTGAAAGCTATCACAGACACTCTGCTGTATGTCCTGCAGTTCTCATACAGAGTGAACTGGTCTATTGAAAATGCAGTAAATTGGGCTCTGCAATTCATATTGGAGAACCTTGTCCATGCCTAATGTTCCAGTATCAATGTCTTCAAGCTTTTCAGACTAAGTATCAATTAATGTCATACAGCACCAGGTAACTTTAAAAGGCCTGTAATTCAAAAGGGGTAAATGGCTGTTCTGTATAGTCTACAGGTGTACTACTGAGGTCAAGTCAGAACACAGAAGCAGAAGGGATCTGTTATGAAGTTGGACTGCCTGAAAGCGGAATGAGGATTTTTATGACCAATATTTTCAGCAGCAGAAAAATGTAGATAAACACTGTTCCAGACATCTTTTAATATTAGAATTAGAAAAATATACTGGAGCACTTTGTAGTTCTAAATTTACAGACTGTAGTACTTCTGTCTCTCTGCATAATTTGTTATTGTTCTTTCACCCTGATCTTCACATCACATAGGGTCAGGCTCATAGTGTCACAAGCAATGTAATTGGCTCTTTTTGTTGAAGGACAGGACTTTGAAATGCTTTTATGGAGTCACTCCTTCATTGCCTGAGTGGTGTGTTTGGGATCTTTGAGAAGCTGGAAGACCCAGCCTCGTTCCATCTTCAATGCTCTCACTGATGAAAGGTTTTGGCTTAAAATCTCACAATACATGGCCCTGTTCGTTCTTCCCTTAACACGGATCAGTCGTCCTGTCCCCTTTGTGCCCTGTCCCCTTTGAACAAAAGTTCAACTCAATTCTTTGTAACATAACTTTTTTGGGGAATGACAGAGGTCAAGTCTTCACCAGGTTTGCACATACTGTAGTTGGTATTTTGGTCCATTCCTCCATGTAGAGCTCCTCTAGAGCAGTAATGTTTTGGGGGCTGGGCAAGGCTGAGCCTTTCCACTCCCTCCACAAATTTTCTATGGGGTTGAGCTCTGGAATCACTCCTTCATTGCCCGAGTGGTGTGTTTGGGATCGTTGTCATGCTGGAAGACCCAGCATCAAAGATCCATCATCAATGCTCTCACTGATGAAATGTTTTGGCTTAAAATCTCACAATACATGAAAAACACCCCCAAAGCATGATGTTTCCATCCCCATGCTTCAGAGTAGGTATGATGTTCATGGGATGCAACTCAGCATTCATCCTCCAAACACAATGAGTTGATTTTTTTTACCAAAAAGTTCTATTTTGGTTTCATCTGACCACATGATATTCTCCCAATCCTCTTCTGGATCAGTAATATGCTCTCTGGCAAACTTCATGTACTGCAGGATTTGAGTCCCTCTCTGTTTAGTGTGTTACTGATGGTAGCCTTTGTTACTTTGGTCCCAACTCTCTGCAGGTCATTCATCAGGTCCCTCCATGTAGTTCTGGGATTTTTGCTCACCATTCTCATGATCATTTTGACCCCATGGGATGAGATCTTGCATGGGGCCCAGATCGAGGGAGATTTTCAATGGTCTTGTATGTCTTCCATTTTCTTACGATTGGTCCCACAGTTGATTTTTTCACACCAACGTGCGTGCCTATTGTAGATTTACCAACCTGGTGCAGGTCTACAATTTTCTTCCTGGTGTCCTTCGACAGCCTAATGACCCTCCCATCAGCTGCTTTAGCTAGACAGGCCCCCAACTGTAAAACCACTCAGAATTGAAGAAAGCCACAACCTCTCTCTCTGCTACAATTTATGAATGAAGCAAAATAATTCACATCACAGATAAATATCATCAGAGAACAGCCGTTAGGTGTCTTCCTTCAGGTTCTTTCCACTGCAAACTGGTGAAGTCCCAGTTTACCAACCTGCTCTTTTATCTTGCAGAAAGATAACAGTGCAAAAAAAATGGCAGTCTGTGAGCTAAAAGCTCACCACAAGTCTTTGAGGCAGCCATAATTGAAGCAGCAGATTTGGAGTGCTGATATCTCTCATCACTTTGATCATTAATCCCAAATATGGGACATTTTCCAGCTGTTCCAATATATACCTTCATATATAATTCTCTACCTTTTCTGATTGGTGAACAATTACACATTACAAAAAAATTGTGCATCCACTTTACCTGATGCAAAAACCCTGTGTGTATAAAGTTCTCAGTTTATGAAAATTAATATGATTAATTGTTGTTAATCATATTATCTGGGTGGTGGTCCTCTCTCAGCACAGAAGTGAACTAATATTAGTTTATGTTTGTAGTGCTGTTTTAAGAGTATTACTGGTGTTGCTGGGGGTATACCACACAGTGAACACTGACCTTTTTATCAGAAGCCCCTGTCTTATAGTCCCGATTTGAATGTGTACAGATAGATTGCTGTCATCCCTGCCTAAAATTTTCTTCCTGAATGCATGAGAGAGCTTTTCAGATCTATAACCATTTTCTAATCTTCTGCACCTGATAATAATTTTACGCATTTTAAGTAGTAATAAATGTAGGCATTTCCTAACTTTTTCTCAAAAGAAAATAACATTTCTAATAATTATGTTTTATTAGAAATTATGTTTAAAAAACATTTCTTCAAAGTTGTAATACTACCAATTTTCATATTGTTGAAATGAAGATCAAATGTTCTCATGGGATGTTCTGTTTTTCACATGAGCATACATTTGGGAAGAAAAGAGCTCTGTTGTTCACAACATTTGCTATAGATCTCTTTCTGTCACTCTCTAATCAGTTGTCTGTAACTAATCAGTTGTCTGTATGCAGGTTGACCATGTACACATGAACAGAGGAGTAAACATGCACTGGAAGCTCCTTTTGCATTTAAACTGGGATTTAATTCAGTTCACAGCAATGGTTAGATAATGTAAGTATGTAGTTTGCAATAATAATTATTACTCAGATCCTGAGATATGAAGCCATGTTAGAATACAGAGAGTGGGGAACAGGGGGTGTGGGAGCTCCTGCTAACAGGTGCTTTTCACTGGCTTTAGCATCCTCACTCCTACCTCCAGGCTTTAAATCTGACTCATACAAGCTGGAAAAGCCCAAACCTCATGCAGCATTAATCTGCAGTAGGTTGTAATTAAAATGCCAAAGTTAAATTGCCCGGAAAGCAGAAGTAATAACTCTTCATTTGCATTAAGAGGATACATGTTTTCCTTTTTACATTTTATGACATTGGGTAACATAAAGCAAAGACTAGAGCAGCACACATAAAGCTTGGCAACATATGGCCAGATTAACTATTTATAAATTTTAACATTATTAATAATTATATGAAGTATAAAAACACCTCTGATATATAATTCATATTATATTCTTTAGTTCAATGAGGATTTGTCCTGCTTCAGCTCCAGCAGTCTGATTTTATGTATCAGAACTATGGAGCTGCAGGCTGCTGTTCATGCATCCTTTTTTAAAGCATTTTCAGCCATTTACTTGAGTGCCCTTATGCAACACACACATTGATTTTACCCAGATTACAACCAGCACAGACACTTTACAGCTCATTTCATGCAAGGTCAAATCAAGTTTTAAGGGTTTTTCTTTTTCTTCTGGCACTGATTCCTCTTCCCTGGCTTCATTAGCAATCTAACTCAATAGGTGGTTTTAAATCCTGTTCAAAACAAAGAAAAGGTTTATAATTAAATTCATAAACACAATTTTTCACACTATGGCTATTGGGTCTCTTCTGTATGTTGTGGAATTAGTAGGTTTGAATAAGGCACACATTGGGCTCATGTTTAAAATTATTTTAAACATGAGCATTGTTGTACAATGTTGTACACAATGCACATATGCACATCTCTGCTCCAAATTACAACTTTTCCAGCTTTGAATGTTTCTGAACAATTCACCCTAAATCAGTGTAAAAATTTACCCTACATGTATAGTTAACTGCATCAGACTGAGGGACAATTTGTAACAGCCCCTAACCAGTTTGATAAATTCATACAAACAGTTAATTCAGTTCTATATTGTTCAAAGTTCCCGATTTCCTACCGAAACAGATCACTGACACAGTCTACCAACCACAAATATCCAGCCAACAGCGTCCAGTGGGCAACATCCTATGAGCACTGATGAGGACTAAAGAACAACACAACTAATGACCAACGCAAACTGTGCATAATATATATATATATATATATATATATATATATATATATATATATATATATATATAAGCAGATCACAGACAGAAATTAAAATATGAGCTAATAAAATTTCCCTACAAAATCAAGTGTCCATGGCTCCTTATAAAGCGTTCCTCTGGAATGAGGCCAAAGCAAATGCCACAGATCTTCATGCAATGGCAAGAACACCTGTTAGTGGATAAGGAAATGGAGGAGATGAGTAAATATATATACCATACTATTCACAAGACCAGAATCTGTTTCCAAGGAAACAAAACACATTTAGATAGACAGCAAAATGGTTCTAATATGGCCATTTTACATTTTGTAATATACTGTATACTTAAAAAGAGGATAAGCTTCAATACCTACAATCCCCAATATCTACAGACCTTATCTGGGTATTTGTTTCTATGGAAAACACCACAGAGAGATAGAGGCAGCAAGCGATAGAAAAGGTGGAGGTTCTGAAGGTGTGGCAGCCCTCACTACAAAATATTTCCAATTTTTTTGTACTATATCTTATGAAATAAAAGTTTATGCTCTTGAAAAAGAGAATCTGACAAAACAGTGCTGTGTATTATTTGTGCATTCTGGTTTAGTATGGCACTGTGATGCCACAAGTAGAGTGTATTTCATGGGTGCTCCAGAGGCTTGGGGTTATGGGTTCACTCAGGTCACTGATTGTGAGGAGTTTGGTGCTCTCTCCTGTGTCCATGTAGGTTTCCTCTGGGTACTCCGGTTTCCTCCCACCTCCCAAAAATGCACATGGTAGATGAATTGACCATGCTAAATTGCCACCTAGGTGTGAGTGTGACTGTGTGTGTTTGAGGTATCCTGTGATGGACTGGCACACTGTCCAGGGGGTATTCCTAACTTGCACCCAGTAACTCCAGGTGTGCTCTGAATTAACTGTGACTCTGTTCAGGAGGAGTGGATAATGGCTGACAGCCTGGTTTAGAATTAGTAATAGTATTTAGTATATAAGTATGGAACTTCTCACATAGCTCTATGCTAATATTAATCTTCATAGGTGAAATCAAAGATGGACTAGGCTTTTACTCTTGTTGGATGTGCTGTTTTTCCTAAAAGAAATATAAACTTATGACCACTTCCTTGTTTCTACTCTCACTGTCCATTTTATCAGCTCCTCTGACCATACAGGAGCACTTTGTAGTTCTATAATTAAAGACTTTAGTCCATCTGTTTCTCTGCATACCTTGTTATCCTCCTTTCACCCTGATCTGATAGTCAGGACACCACAGAATCACCACAGAGCATGTCTGTGGGTCATTTTCAGCAATGCAGTGACACTGATGTGGTGGTTTGTTTGTGTTGTGATGGTACGAGAGGATGAGACACAGCAGTACTGTTGGAGTGTTTAAACAGTGTGCCCACTCACTGTCCACTCTATGGGACACACCTACCTATTTGTTCCACCTTGTAGATGTAAAGTTAGAAGCTCATCTATTTCTGCACAGTTTGTTTTGGTCATCCTGTAGTCCGTCATCAGTGCTCAAAGGACAATGCCCACAGGATGATGTTAGCTGGATATTTCTTGTTGCTGGACTGTTCTCAGTCTAGCAGTGACAGTGAAGGAGAGAGTGGATACATGAGGCCATCATATTTTATAGTGGGAGAGTCCTAATGGGGCTGGGTAATTGGCTCTTCCAAAATGTGAGGAAAAAAATGGGATAAATAAAAAATGTTATTAATTTATATCATATTTTAGATGTAGTTTAATTAAGTAATGTGTAGAACTACCATATTTTGCCTTAACTGCCAAGTGTTGTGTACAGTTGTACAGTTGACTATAGAATGATGCTCAACCCTAAGGGGTCTTTGTACTTCTTAGTGAAAATATGTAAAAATGATTGGTCTTGTACCAATGGGAAGTGTGGGAGCATGGACTGCTGTAATGAATCACGGGAAAGGCAAGGGGAACCAAGTCCTGAAATAATGACTACAATATATTCCAGACATTATAATGTTCTGCATGAACATGTGCTTCAGATGGGTCGAAAATACCACTGCCTCAGTTACGACACAGTCAGAAAGCCTGATTATGTTCTCTGACCTTGAACTCAAATGAATCAGCATAGAAAGTAATATTGAATCCTAAGTTTTACTTTAAGCCTTTTCAGCTTCAAATCCATCAGCTTCTGAGATGAGATGGTATTATCTTTGAAATAAGGTTAGGAGATAGGGCTTCACACACACACACACACACACACACACACACACACACACACACACACACACACACACACACACACACGCAAACAGAGAGAGAGAGAGAGAGAGAGAGAGAGAGAGAATAAGAGGTAGATAGAAAATGCAGAATCATACAATACAACTGAGGTTACAGTCTATTAAAGTTTTCTCTCTGCACAGCTCTTTATGCTCAACTGAGAACAAGATTAAAATTGGCCTGACTTTGTCCTTATTTAAAGAAGCTCTGTCTTCTGAGTGATCATGGTGATCATGAGTAATTGAGTCAATTTTACTTTATACCAGTGATGAACTTCAAATACTCTACCTTCACCTTCAATTCAAGTCATAAGGCAAAGTGCAGACAGCTGGTAAAAATGGCCCAAAGTGGCCCAAATCCATCATATCTGACCCAGGTATTTAAATTGTGTGGTAGTCTGAACAACAAACACACAACATCTGACATTTTCAGTTCTGATTTTGGACACTTTCAAATGTGGTATTGAAATCCCATCCCAATCAGGTTCATTGCAATTTATCTTTGTTTGAATAGCCTGTTCAGATTTCTATGTCAATTTGACTCAGCATTCCTCAGTAGTTAGGATGGTGGTCAGTGGTAAGAAAGTGAGGTAAAAGACCTCAGAAATATTTGGGGAGATGGCTAAATGTGGCTCAGGAGGGCGTGGCTGCTGCATCTAAGGAAAATAAAAAGCTTTAAAACAAAGTTTGAATTTTTCTCAGTGATGAGTCAGATGTCAGTCACTGCACCTCCGTGATAGCTCCTGTAATGCTGGGGGAAGATTTCTGGAGTTCCAGCCAAAACTGTAGGTTTGCATTTTCTTTAGTCATATTAGTTCAATCTTGTGTGCAAAGTCAAAGGCTATGTTTGGAAGTATTATTATTATTATTATTATTATTATTATTATTATTATTATATCAATTTTTAAAATGATACAATTTGGAAGTGCCAGGGACCCAACCCTCTTCACATTCAATGATCCTGAGCAGGTGTGAATGGGACTTAACACTCAAACTCAGCCTGTGAAATATCTAGAACATGGGTGAGGAACTCCAGTCCTGGTGGACCAGATTCTTGCACAGGTTTGTACTTTTGCTGCCCAAGCCCATCTGATCTACCTCATCAGTTTGTCCAGGTGCAGTCAGTGTGTTGAAGCAAGAACATCAGAAAACTGTGCTGGAAATCTGAAAATGAATGGCCAATTCCATTCTTCCTAACTACATAATTAGTTATTCTGATATGTAAGGGCTAGAATTGTGCTAATATCATTTGGAGTTGTTTATCATTTGTTGCCCCCATTGATGGATTTCATTCCATCGACTGTTGGGGAGGCAACAAATGATAAACAAAAAAATGTGTTCTCTGGAATGATGAAGCTCCATCCACTACTTTTGGGATGAGTTGAGGATTTGGGGGTGAAGTGGGGATAATCCAACATCCTGACCTCAGTAATTCTCTTGTCACTGAACGCAATCAAATCTCCAGAATCCAACAAAAAACAGGATAAACTCTTTTTAATACTCTTGATTTCAGAAAAAAAAACAGTAAATGAGCAGGTGTCCCAATACTTTGTTCATATGGTATATTTGGTCTACGTTGGCCCCAAACAGGTGCTAAGCACTGGTCATGAATGTGCATAAGCTCAGTGAATTTTGATGGGACTGAGGCAACTTAAAGAGAGTTATGATGATCAGTTTCAGGATTTCATTTAATTTTGCACCCATCTGTATTTGAAGACTACAGTAAAACTGCCATTCAGCACTAAAACCAGCAATTCAAATAGCCATAATAAACAAAACAGGACTCCTTTTCATCTAATACAGAATTAGAAGCATGTGCTAATGTTTTTATTCATCCACATGATGGAGCAGGACAGATTTAGTGTGAGTGTGTGCTGCTGTGGGTCAGGCCAAGTAGGACGCCTCAGTAATTATTAATTAAAGAAGAAAAGCCTGTAGTGCTGGGATCTGCTCAAATTAATGGTTTTATACACAAAGCATGTCCTATATAATTACAGACAGGCTACAGGCTGAGAGAGTTATGAGGGGCGGTAGGGAAAGAGTGGGCCATAACATTATGACTACCTCCTTGCTACTACTCTCACTCTCCATTTTATCAGTATTTTATAGTTGTATAATTACAGACTGTAGTCCACCTGTTTGTCTGCATGCTTGATGAAGCATGCAGACTGATGAAGACCTAGAGGATGACCAACACAAACTGTGCAGAAACAGAAGAACTTCCATCTCTGACTCTACATCCACAAAGGAGCATCTAGGAAGGTATGTCTAATTGAGTAGACAGTGAGTGGACAGATTGTTTAAACACTCCAGCAGAACTGCTGTGTCTGATCCACTCGCACCAGTGCAAAACACACTAACACACCACCATTATGTCTGTGGTTACTGCAGCGCTGAGAATGACCCACCACCCATGTAATACCTGTTCTGTTAGGTCCTGTTAGGTCCTGTCAGGTTTAAAGGAGGATAACAAAGTATAGTATTTTTAGAACTACAAAGTGCTCCTGTATAGTAAGAGGAGCTGATTACATGGACAGTGTGAGCAGAAACAAGATGTTCATAATTGGTGTATATGCTAGCTATCATGCAGTATCAAAAAATTAATAATCATTAAAATTGTAATAAACTGTCAAGAAATGTAGATTATTTAGTGTATGCCACTGTTACCAATCTATTGTGAAGTGCTGAAGATCAAGGCTTCTGGTGTAAATTGCAGTCTTTTCCTGACCTTTTTCACTTTTACCATGTAATTAAAGTGAGAAACAGAATGTGAAATTAAAATGAAGATTATAAAATAACAGTGCTTAAATGGTGAAAATGCTGCATTAGTATTTCTGTGAACCAATCTGTCATCACAAATTTTAATTTGTTTAATTTTTTTCAGGTGTTTTGTTAGCAATATATTTTCCATACCGGGACTCAATTCTCAAATCCTCACTTCCAATGTAGTGCACTTACACCCAAAATGGGTTCTGGAATTTTTTACCAGTAGTGTACATATATTATGCAGCGGCATGTTTTTAATCAGGAATTCACATCACAGCAAGATGACTTTCTGAAATTGATTTGTTTAACAGTTCCACCACAGAGCAGGTATTATGTGGGTGGTGGGTCATACTCAGTGTTACTGCAGTGCTTGTCTTGTGGGATCCTGAACATTAAAGAACAGGGTGAAAGGAGAATAATAAAGTATGCAGAAACAAATACAAATTCTGGTCTGTAATTATAGAACTACAAAATCCTCCTGTATGGTCAGAGGAGCTGATAAAAATAAACAGCGGGAGTAAAAACAAGGAGGTGGTCATATTATGACTGATCAGTGAAATTTACCCTTTGTTAGCAACATAAGCATGTCACAGGCAGTCTTTCAAATCAAACAAAGTTTCAATCACAGTACTAAGCAACTTTTCTTTTGTTCCTCAGTTATTTCAGACACTTCAGAGCAAATACAGAACTGGATCAAGCCTGAGCTCAGTTTTTATTTTTAATTTTTTTTTCACTCTCATTTCTGTCGTTGCTATCAGTTTGTTGTTCTCCCAGTGGAGAATGGATGCCACACTCATTAAGTATTAATTTTGTTTTTCTGCTTCCTCTGCATTTACCTGGTGTGAAGAAGTGTGTGGAGTGAAAAAATAAAAATAAACTGCTCCCCCGGTGGCCACTCTCATGTTTAATGTAGAAGTCTGTGGCTTCCACAGGTATTGTCCATTTATTCCCCAGGTATGTTGAATATATTTCATTTGCTTGAAGCATGGAAGCAATACAGGATGCAATGTGGACCACAACACAAAATTATCATATTAAATTAATCATAAACTGAGCATAAAAACTGAACATTGTGTAGTTTATATGTATTTCTCTATTAATTTACTTTACTGGGTCCTTATTTTTAGGAGTCTCCCTTAACCCTATTTTTCATATTATGTTATGACTAAACCTGAAAGGCAGTCAAAAACAAATAATTTAGAGAAAAGAATGATAAAATCACAATTTGTGTTTCTAAAATGTTAAAAAGTTTATACTGCCATTCATATAATAAAAAAAACCAGTATTTCCTCAGTTTGAATTCATCATGGATGTAATGTCAGAGAAACCAAGGCTTATATACTGTTATTCAGCTGCACTTTGGCCAAGGACATTCAGGCTACAGCATTTTAGTCTACAGCAGTTTAGCCCTAGCCATTTAGCCAACTGAAGTTTGTAAAACCTGTAACATCTGCTTCAAGAAATTTTTCTCCTCCCTTTCAATCTATTGACAATAAATGACATGACAATGACAATAAAATTACATTTTTCAGTTCTTTACAACCTATAAAATGTTTTGAAACTCCACTGCATAATATACTAGAACATTGCATTTTGAGTTTGTTTTTTTATTTTTGAAAAAATACAGTTATTGTTGGGAGGTTTGTTCAATAAAGTTTGATTTACATGGCTGATGACTTTATACTGACATTTGAATTCACCATTTAGGAAAATCAGAGAAAATGATCATTTGCGTTATAATTTGGAATGCGATGTACAATCAATCTCATAGCAATGATGCATATCTCTGTAAACAATTCCACTCAATCAGTTCTCTGACTCATGTGCTATTCTCTTCCATGTATTCTGCATGACACAGTAACACCTGTACAGTTTTCCAGTACATAAGGTCATGTATTTATGGTAAATGCCATCTCTCAGCAACAAATCTGAGAAGAAAGTGTGTTTTCTTTGATTTAGGAGGCTAAGCCTCTCCAAGCAAGATGATCGAATGTAGCAGCATTAAGACAGAGGGGAGGGGTGCCCTCTGTGGGTTAGACTCCAGCAGTCCGAACAGCAGTGTATAGCCAAGCTCGATCCAAAATAAGTCTTCCACAGGGATAAACTCCATCCTGCTGGGAGGAATGCACCACAGTGAGCTAGCTTACAGACCACAGGGGGTTTAGCTCCAAGCCAATCCCTACCTGACTCTCAGCCTTCTTTTTGTAAATTGAAATGTAATGGAAATGTACTGTACATTTTCAGCTCAAGCTTCATTCCTAAAGACCAACTCCAATCCAAATCCTGAAAAATGGCTTGTGTGCAAAATCAGTACTCAAAAAAGTTCTGAGAGCAGTATTGCCTTTGAGGCAGAAAAAAATCTATTGGTTCAGAAAATAACCAATTAATTTTTTTTTAGAAACAAATATCTGCTCCTCAGAGCTTTATATGTGGATGAAAGGTGTGCAGTTCAGCTTGAGATTTTGTTTGTTTTTTAATAAATTCTTTAATATTGTGTTGGTTTCTTTGTAAACTACCTGGATGCAACTCAGATATGCGTTTTCCACCAAAAGTACTCGGAAGGTTCGGAACTGGGATTATAAGAATTATGGTGTTTTTAATTGAACCATCCTCTGCTTACACTATATGTGTGATCAGTATCCAACATCACACAATATTTAATCAACAGCATTCGTAATTCATTGCCCAGCATTCATAAATGTAAGTGCAAAGTGTTTTTGTTGTTAGAGCCATTTATTTTTCTACAAAGAGCAAACATGGGTCAAACATGGATCAACTTCGTGTGATAAGAAGGCGTAGAAGACACTTATGTGTGAAACAAATGGTATGTCATTGCCCCTTGTTTCTGTACAATTAGACACACCCACAGTGATTCATGCTGATAAACCTCATCTTTGGTTACCACTGCCAACTAATGTTTCAGGTTTCAGAACCTATTTTATGGTGGCAAAGCCAAATGCTCCAAACTGTTCAAAATTAGGTTTGTGCACCAGAACAGAACCCATTCCGAGTTGGTGGAAAGGCCACAAAGACTACCATGATGTTTTCATTTGACATGTTTTCATATGTGCCCCCTAGTGCTGTGTGCCAGTTACTGCAGCAGAAGGTATAGCCCCAGAAGCTCAGGCCAGCTGACACCCCTGCCCTCTGCCCTTTGAATTCATCTGTTTGGATCTTAATGTGTGCTTAACTGAAAATGAATGACAACCCAGATATGGCTGTTTTTGTTTAGAACAGTGATACCGAGGAACACAACAAAACATCTTGAAGTGTCGGTGGCAGAGAAGAGGACTCTGAAAAAACTGCTGGACATTATGGACAATGCCAGTCATCCTCTACACACTGTCATCAGCCACCGGAGGAGCCTGTTCAGCGAGAGACTGCTCCTTCCCAAGTGCAGGACCAATAGACTTAAAAACTCTTTTGTCCCGCACACCATCAGACTGTACAACTCCTCTCTGAGGGGGAGCAGGGGTAACAGGAGGACTAAGGATGGGAATGAGTAGGATCTGAACCAACTGAACCAACAGCTAACAGCAACCTGCAACCACCACAACACACTGGACTCTCTGTGCAATAAACAGTTTTCAAGTGCAATAATAATGTGCAATAATGTGCAATAAACCCTCCTAAAGGACTCTTTTTTTCTCATGCACTATTGTCTATATTGTATACTGTAATATAGTCTGTATATTATATATTCTATATATTTATATAGTGCTTCTTAATTCTACTAAATAATTTTTTCTGCCTATCTTCTGCTTACTGTACTGATGCTGCTACTGAAACATTAATTTCCCTGAAGGAACCCTCCCAAGGGATCAATAAAGTTCTATTCTATTCTATTCTATTCTATTCTATTCTATTCTATTCTATTATTTTAATTTGACCTAAAACAAGTGGATTTAAATACTGTGCCACACACTTTCTGCAGCATTGTTTCTGAGTTTTATGGCCCATGGATTTTAGGTTCTGATTGGCAAAGCCAGATTTCTTTTTTTTTTTTTTTTTTACTCTTAGAACATGAAATCCACACAATGCCAGCAGTTAGGTTTCTAGGCTTCGTAGTTCAGGATCAGAGTAACCGTACAGACCTGATACACATATCAAAAACTACAAGACTTACCTTATCAAATATCATAATATCAGTAAATATCAGCGAATAATCCAGAGCTAAAATTCACTTGTTTCCAACTTAGCCCCAATTTAAATACCAAAGGAGCTTCCAGTGCATATTTGCAGCTCTGTCCATGTGTACATGCTCAACCTGCATGCAGTGAGGCTGATGATGTCACTGACCCAGGTATTGGGTTACAGAAAAAAAAATGAGAAGGGATGAGCTGTTTGTTTTAGTCCTTATAAGCAAAACAAATTGTAGGCACAAGTAAATTTTTCATCAAAATAAGATCAAATTCATACAAATATTTAAATTTAATGAGACCTTAATAAGACTAGAACAATTGCCTTCTAATGTCCTCCTAAAAAACAGTTCTATTTGAAGCAGGGGAAGTTGTGGAATAAATAATTAAGTCTGGACTGACTGTGTATGACAGAATCTCTGTGGGTTTCCAGCATTTACTTGAACACTGGAGGCATCTGATTGAAAGGCTCTGATTGATCTAAGCCCTGTACAGGAACTGCCACAGACCAAATAACTGGAAAAGAGCCCTCTGGAGCAGAGAACGGGGCATTTTATTGATCATCATACATTGTCCCGTTAATTCTGCTGAAGGTGTGGATTCCTCTTAATCAATAATGGCAGACTGCATCTTTATTCTTCTGTGTAAGCTATTACTGTCTGAGAAATGTGAAGCCACACCACAATTAAAGCTGTAAAGCTCTCGCCAATCGATAGCACTGAGATGCATGATCCACTTGGACGCAGTAAGTAGTCAAAGTCACAGTGTTGGCTCTCCAGAGTAGAGACTAATGTGCCCACACATTCAGCTCTTATTTATTGCTCAGTGCCTCCATGGTGAAGGTTAATAACTTGTATGACCCCTGCTTCACCACAAAATACCAAAAAAAAATACAACACTGTCTTTAACTTTGAGGTCCTTTCTTTGTTAAAACAGCCAGTTTGTCTGCTTTTCATAAAATTTTGTCAGTTTTATTCATTATTTGTCATGTGGTATTAAAGTGAAGAATTTTCTTCACTGTCTTTGAAAAGTCTTCCTGTTTACCTCAAACTGCTGACCTGATAATTGGAGTAAATTGCTCTGGCAGGTGTATACTCTGTTTAGTTTTGCAATGCACAATTAGTTTTCTGAAACTGTTTTTCAGCTTGGAAGACACATTTGTTAAAAGATTACACCTTAAAATTGGACTGAAAGAAAGTTTTAGTTAAAATGGAGTAATGTACCTGAGCTGTACTGCAGGAATTATTAAAATATTCCAATTTTAACCCTTTATGTATGAACAATGACAACATGAATCAGTATTTTTTCCCCAATCGATTTAATTGTCATTTCGGGCTGATAAAACTATTGAATTGTGTGCGTGTCTGTGGGTTTTTATGTAATGTGAGTTATTCATGTGTTTTCTAGATACCCAAGGACACTTCACAATCAGCACTGTTCATATCACACTCAGCACTCAACTGAGAACCGACAGCATATCGTCCTCTCTACCAGAAATGAACATCCAACTGCACAGTTTAGTCCGTATATGGGCATACAAACATACATTCACATACACTCCCACACACACACACACACACACATACACACACACACACACAGGCAGTTTAGAGCCAATTCACCTGACTTCCATGTTTTTTAAATGTTTGGAGTCCTACCAAGCTAACTACCAAGCCACCGTGCCAATATTAATTTGTAGAACTCGAGATCCACACGTTGGGGGCAGTTTCATTCCATTTTGTTGACTTCATAACTTTGTTGGCTTCATAACCTACAGACATGAAACAGTAAAAATCACTTGTTTCCAACTGATTTAAATCCAAGTTTAAATGTCAAAAGAGGTTCCAGTTCATGTCTACTGCTCTGTCCACATGTACCTGCTCTACCTGCATGCAGACCCTGACTGATCAGTGATGACCTCACTGACCCAGATCTTGGGTTATAAAGGAAAAGGGATGGGCTCTTTGCTCTGTTTCTTTGCTCACATAGTTTTCAAATTTTAGAATTGAAGTCCTGATGTTGGATAATACTGATACATATATTAATAAAAAAAAAAATGAATGACTTTTAGGTTGTTTTTTTATTATTTTATTTGGACTATTGTCAAGTATTTTGAAGAATGTATTAATATAAATATCCTTGTCAATCTAATCACTATAAATGATTCATCAACATTATTGCATTTTCAGCTCATAAACACTTTGGACGATCAATTTCCAACAGGATTTCTGAGAAACATGCAGAAATGTTTATTTTAAAGACCTGTCTGGTTGTTTAGCCCACTGAAGACCATCTGCTGTGTATGTAAGTCTGTCAGTACACTTTCCAACAGTAATGTAAAAGTTTTACCGCTCATGTTTCAGAGCAAGGTGAATACATCAGGCTAATCAGCCAATGAATTTATTCTTGTTGAGGCCCTGAAAGCACCACCCTCCAGCATACAACACACTGTGGAAAACTGTAATGTGTTCTTGGTGAAGAGTCAAGAGGAATAATTTTAATTACAATTAAGTGAGACAGTGCTAACTTTCTGTGCTCTTTTTACTGTGGTAAGCTCCTGGACATGGTGCATGGTGCCCATTTAGGACAGCAAGGATCAAAACATTGCACAACTTACCTCAAAGGAACACAGTTGTTGTTTGAAGGTGTGCATACCCAATGGGGTAAATTTTTAGGACATGCATTAGTCTTGGATTAAACTAACACTAGTGAGAATTCAGCACTGTAAATCCTTTTAGTAAAGAAGCAGGTACAATGCTCAAATGCACACACACACACACACACACACACACACACACACACACACACACACACACACACACAAACAGGTAAAGTGGATATTGTGAATGGGCAGTGTGAAAACCACTTTGATCAGGGCCAGATCATTATGACAAGAGCAGCAGAGCATCTCCCAAAAAGCAAGGCTTAAATCCCCTACCAGACAAAATGGCAATGAGGTGGGATAGTGATTGTCCAACTCAGCAATGTTCCAGAATTCCACAATGTTCCCTGGACAGTAGAGACATTTACTCTTCTTTATACACAAAATTTCAGAAAAAAAGAGTGAATGAGCAGGTGTCACAATACTTTTGTCCATATTGTATCAATTCATATTCAGCTACCAGTAGTATATATATTATATAGTCTATATAAGACCAACATTTATCTTCAGAAACAATTATCTTGGTATGAATGCAAATCAGATATCTCTACTAAAAGCACTAAAGGGAAACAAAGTTTCTTCCTAAACCCAAATAAAGTGCTTTAAGATTAAGTAGTGGCTAATTGGCAAAAACAAGCTTGCAGGCATGAAACATGAATCAAAAATGATTTAGGAGTGCAGTTGCTAGAAAGAAGAACAAAAAAATCATGAATTAACATATGATTTAAGGCTGGAGTATGTTCGCAACTGAAGTTACCCCAGTAACCCAAAAAGAGAAACGTGTATTAAGATGCAGTTTCAGTTAGTTATGAGGGGACATCTTGCTGGAAATGAAAAGGTGGGCGATATGGTAACTGTATTATGATATTTAAATATTATAATTTTGCATGATATTTTTACACACAGACAAAATATGCCATTAGCAGCAGATTCTTAAAAAATGCTATTCAAATACTCACATAATTCATAATTATTTTTATTCAAATGTGATTCATCCAATTAAACAAGACTAATTACACTCTGTAATCAAACATGCAGTTGGTGAGTTTCTGTAAAGCACTGAAGAAATCCACAATATGCTCAAAAAAGTACACCAATCAGTCATAACATTATGAACTCATTGTTTCTGCACTCACTGTCCATTTAGCTATTCTGACCATACGGGAGCACTCCTACCAAGTTGCTCCACTTGTACATGTAAAGTCAGAGACAGAAGCTCATCTGTTTCTGCACAGTTTGTGTTGGTCATCCTCTAGTTGTTCATCAGTGCTCACAGGACACTGCCCACAGAACACTGTTGGCTGGATATTTCTAGTTGGTGGACTGTTCTCAGTCTAGCAGTGACCTTGAGGGGTTTAAACACTCAACCAGTACTCATACCAGATCAACACATTAACACACCACAGCCATGTCAGTGTTATTTCAGCGATGGGAATGTCCTACACACACATAATATCTGCTCTGTGGTGGTCCTGTGGTGTCCTGATCACTGAAGATCAGAGTGAAAGGAGCATAGCAAAGTATGCAGAAAAGCAGATATAGAACTACAAAGTGTCATCTAAAACCAGATGATACACCCAAACCAGGACCCAACAAAAACTAACACCTCACCTCACTCCGGTGTTTAGCTCTGACTAACTTTCCAAACATAAGAGACAATTTATGCTTCCAGTGTTCATTTGTAAGTTTGATTTAAGGAGGAAGTGTTGCTGCCACCCGTCCTCTGTTTTTGGGTCCGCATGAGAGGGTCAGACCAGCACTCAGTAGTAGAAGTAATTAGAGTGTGTCGGTTTTTAATTAATCGCAGCAATGGTGTGAACACTTAAGCTCAGCTTGTTAATGTCAGTGTGTCACTCAGTCTGTACATGTAACGAATGCAGGATTTACGGAAGTAGGTGGAGGAGGAAGTACACGCTAGGTTGACAATTTATTAACGTAAGACTGAAATACAAGAAGCAGGTAACATAACAGATAACACTAAAGGTAGCATAACGTGTACCACAGTGTAAGCAGGCGCCGCTTAGGTCGGCTGCCGTCGTGACTGCTCCATTCACTCTTCAAACTTTTTACCCTTTTTAAGAGTTTCTACCTGCTCTAACCTCGCTCTTTCTACACAATGGCATGGATCAGTTATGATAGAGACACTCTTTTTTCTATTAATATACAATCCACTCACGTTATGCCTCTTTTATCCAAGCTGGCCGAGTGAGATCCTGAGGGACAACAATGGATGCAACGGGAAGAAGAGACCCCGCGGTAAGCCGGCATCAGGAACAGGCTAAGGGCCAGACCACATCGGGCCCCTTTACCTAGTATCCTGTTAGCCAACGTCCAGTCCCTGGAGAACAAGCTCGACGACCTCCGTGCTAGAATAAAGTTCCAGAGTGACATCCGCGACTGCAACCTCCTCTGCTTTACTGAATCATGGCTGAACCCAGCTGTACCGGACCACGCCATCCAGCCGGCCAAGTTCTTCTCGGTCTACCACATGGACAGAACAATGGAATCGGGAAAAAAGAGAGGAGGGGGAGTGTGTGTTGCACTCTTAAAACCAACCTGACACCGAGTTCTTTAACTTAATGCAACTTTATTCGTCCCAGTTCAGTTTTTGAGTTGTTCACACGAGGCAATCCACCATCACACATTACAGGTGTTCACTCAGCATCACCAGCGTTACAACTCTCTCTCTCTCTCTCTCTCTCTCTCTCTGTACAACTTTCCACTGACGTCATCGGTGAACTGTGACTCAGGACTATAAAATAATAATGTATTATACAAATATAGAAAAATAAAAACACAACAATGCTCAAATCCATTTGTTTCTTACAACTTAAATTTGTTTCAATTTTATTTTCAAGTCGCAACACCCCCCCCCAAAAAAAAAAAAAATAAAATAAAATGTTGTCAAACATTTTCTTTTCTATCCTTTTCGCATTATTAACCAACAATAGAACAGTGGAACCATAGAACATTTGGTGAAAAATGAATACATGAGTATGTATTTTCCTAAACATCACACATTACAGAACAGTTTTGTTGTACTTTCTCTTCTTCTTTCCCTTGAATGTCTCTCATGGCAAACAGTACAAGAGTAAATGTCCATAGTCCATTAATACTGATGGGTGGATAGTCCATAGAAGTATTGGTGGGCCCCCCAAAACCTTCACAAAGGGACAAGGAAAATACCATGTGCACCCAACATCATGTGTCTACTGTTATCATGTGTTATAAAGCCATGCATTCCAAAATACCATACTGCAAGTACATGCAAATATTTAAACTACAAATTCTAAGATAGTAACCTCTCATAGCTATCCAATCACTGTTTCTACCTTCTGTCATGTATTAGTTACTACATCACCATATCTTAGATTTAATCATAGCAACAAAGGATACATGGATTATGATCCTGCAGGGAGACCTTGACTAGCTCCTGAAGACTTTACATTCTGCCTCTTAAGTCTTCAATGGCCAACAAGTTGGTTGACCTAGTTGGTCATAGGTGTAGACTTGTCTAGGTTGTCTTATTCTCTTTGGTCTGTTTCTCCATATTACTTCATTACTCTGATGCTCAAAAACGGGTGTTTCAAACTCTTCCACTATACCCTCGCTCTTCTCCACCTGCTCCGTTTCAGGGTGTTCCTCAGGCTCGGATATCTGCTCAGACTATTTTTTTGACTATTTTTCTCCTTGGGCAGAACTCCTCTGCCTCTGCACTGAGGGTCGTATCAGCACATCGCACTGTTGTCCACAAGTGATAATCTTCTTCACTGGAACTATCTGAGCCTGTCAGGGGAGTGTCATGTTTGGCTTTATGATTACTCCTTGTTGCTTGTTTTATTTGGTTTTTGCTCTTTTCCTTTCTCAGGTCAAGTTCATGAACCTCTGGCTCTTGTACCAGGTAGGGGCATGGTAGGAGTAGTTTTCGATGTAACACACATCTCCTCCCTGTTCCTTGCAATGGTTCAACTATGTACACTGGGCTATCTGGACCCTTTCTTTCCCTTCCTTTTCCTGTGCCTCCTCTGGGTGTGAGATTCCTCAACAAGACATGGTCACCTGATTCAAGGACAGAGCTCCACGTGCGCTGGTTGTAGTTTTTCTGTCCCCTCCTTGCACTTTTCTTCATATTCTGCCTTGCAATAGCATAGGCTTCCTGCATAACCTCTCGCCACCTCTCCGGATAGTCAGCTTGTGACTGGTTCCTTCATTCACCTTCCTTCTGAAACATAAGATCAATGGGCAAGGTTGGCTCATGACCGAAGAGGAGAAAGTATGGAGAGAATCCCGTTGCCCCATGCACAGTTGAGTTATAGGCATGAATTACTTTGTTTAGATGTTCCTTCCACCTTGACTTCTGCGACTCTTCCTATGTGTGCAACATACTCAGGAGAAATGCTCTGCAGGGTTACCTTGTGGATGGTATGGGGAGGTGCTTGAATGACGAATGCCACAGTAGTCCTGGAGCTTGCGGAAAAGGGTATTTTCAAACTATTTCCCCTGGTCGTGGTGTATCTTGGATGGAAAACCAAAATGCATAATAAAGTCATCAAAGAGTTTTCTGGCTGCAGTTTTCCCAGACTTATGTTTTGTCCCATATGCTTGTGCAAACTTTGTAAAATAATCTACTGCCACCAGTATATGCTCTTCCCCTCCCTTACACTTGTCCACATGCAAGTAGTCAATGGAGATAATCTCAAACAGTGCAGAGGTCTCAATGCTCTGTATAGGTGTTCTTATTATTCTGTTAGATTTTTTTATTTTCATGCAGCGACACACATTAGTGACGTAGTGTTCCATTTCCTGTTTCATTTTTGGCCAGAAAAAGCGTTCTCTTGCGAGTGCCACCATTCAATCGGCCCCGAGGTGTCCCATCTCCTCATGTAGATGTTTATAAATTATGCCCTTCAGAGATTCAGGAACAACCATTTGTTTTCTCATTACTGTCTCTCTCTTGAGAATATCATCTTTATCTCTCCGCAAACAAGGCCACTCTCTAAGAAGTGCTCTGACAGCTTTGGTTTCTGCCAACTTTTCTCTGTATCTCACTTGGTCACATGTTCTTTTCAGAGCCAAGACTCTGCTTATGGTCAAGTCTGCATCTTGAGCAGCTCTGATGTCTTCCACCCTCAGAGGCTGAATTGGTTGCAAGATATTGTACTCCTCTGGTACTGTATCTACATTGCAAGTTACAACTGAGATCCAGTTAACTTCCTTCCAGAGCTTTTCCAATGTACTCAATGGCTTCCATACATTTCTGTAGGATCTCTTCAATGGGTTTGGATCTATGTGACAAGAAATCAGCATCCCAATTTGCTGGTCCCAGCCTGTACCTGATGGTAAACCTATAATCTGCTAACTCTGCCACCCAACGATGTACGGCTGCGTTAAGGTTTGTCGATTTAGTGACATATGTTAGAAGGTTAATGTCACTGTATACAGTGAAATAAGGTGCATGAAATAGATAGTCACGGAAACGTTCCGTTATGGCCCATTTGAGTGCCAGAAATTCCAATTTGCCAGAATGTAACTTGTAATTCTTTTCTGCCATGGTTAAAGTTCTTGATCCATACCCTATGACTCTGAGAACACCCTCTTGGTGTTGGTACAGAACTGCACCTAAACCTTCTTCTGAGGCATCCACATGAATCACAAACGGTTCCTCTAAATCTGGGTATGCCATCACTGGTGGGTTGGTCAACTGATCTATGATTTTATGCAGCATCTCTTTGTGAACCCCTGTCCACTGGATTGGATGAGATGGTGGCAACTGGACCTTTCTCTGACTAACCTCCTTTTTCTTTTGATTTTGCTTCTGTTCAGGCTTTGGCTTTGCTAACAGTTCATAAAGGGGGTTGGCTATCCTGGAGAAGTCTGCAATATAAGATCTATAATATCCAAGGAAACCCATCAACTTTCTCACCTCTCATACAGTGGTTGGTGTCTCATTTTTTTAGTTCTTGAACTGCTTTCACTTCTTTTGGGTTCATTTTATACCCCTCGGCTAAGATTATTCAACCCACATAACATACTTCACGTTTGAAGAAGTCACATTTCTTCGGCCTCAGTTTTATTCCACATTCTTTTTGTCGTTTTAACACCTGCCGTACATTTTGGATGTGTTGCTCAAATGTAGAGCTAAATACCAGGACATCATCCAGATATGGAACACAGAATTCACTCGGAGACCTCCCAGGCATCCTTCCATGTAGCGCTGGAAAGCTGCTGGTGCATTAGAGAGCCCAAATGGAATTCTGACCCACTCATAGAGACCCCATGGTGTTATGAATGCTGTGCATGGCCTACTTTTCTTGCTCATGAAGCCCTGGTGATAAGCTTTCTCCTGGTCCAGCACTGTGAACCAGGAATTACCTCCCAGGTTTTCCAAGATCTCCTGTATCCTTGGGATCGGATGACGGTCAGGAAGTGTTTTCTCGTTCAGTAGCCTGTAATCCACACATAAACGTAGCCTCCCACCTTTTTTTCTGACGCATACTAATGGTGAGGAATACGATGAATAGGATTTCTGAATCCAGCCTTGATTAAGTAAATCCTGTATGTGTGTTTTTACTTCTTGGTAGAGATGTCTAGGGATTGCATTGTATGTTCTCTGTACTGGCACATTGTCTTTTAATTGAATATCCATCTCCAAGTCTTCAATACATCCTGTATCCCAGTCGTCCCTGGCAAAAACATCACATTCTTCTCTCAACATTTGTCATACCTGCTGCTGCTGGTCTTACGACAAATGGCTCAAATTCACACGTGGGTCCCAGGGTTCACCTCGAGACTCTGTACTAGTCTGCTGCACAAGCAAGGTGACATTTCTTTCTGATGTCTGGGGTTTCTGACTCTCCATAGATCTTGCCTGCTATGGGTAGATAGCATCAACACTGTACAACCAACCAAGTGTAGTACAACCGCACAGTGTGATGTCATTATCAGTTGTGTTTTCAACTGTCACTGCTATTTTACCCTTTCCATTCAAAGGGAGCTGTATTAACTGTTCTCTGATCGCCAGGCCTGTTGGCCATGGAGCCTCAGGGTTAGGTTGCAGCAATACATGCCTCATACTAAATGTCCTCTTGTTTAGCATTCTGCATTGCACTTCTACTACTTTGTTCCTGGGGATGGTTACTTGTCGTCTGCCCACTCTGGCTATATGGGATTGGCTTTCAGACTTGTTCCTTTTTAAAACAGATAAAACAGCTCTTGCCGTCCTACGTCCCACATCTAATGCAGAGCGCAACCTTTTCACCATGTGACCTGAAGGAACACAATCTCTAGGTGTATCATTTGTCAGTGCTAATTCTTCTATCACATTGAAACCAATAATGGGGCGTTCCATGTCACGGCTTGCAACCAGAATTGGAACCAAGACAGGCTTGTCACTCATTCCAGCCATCGCATCTTTAGACAACGTGAACTCAATTTCCATCCATCCTTCATATGGAATGTCTGTTCCATTTGCAGCTGAAAGCTCTAGTGCTCTGTCTTCAAGTAGCTCTTTCACTGGTCTCACCCTCAAGTCTGGAAGGTATTTTCATTTCCAGTTCCTTCCCACCATTGATACCTGTGAGCCTGTGTCCCACAATGCTGTGGTGTCAACTCCCCCTAGTGAGGCTTGTACTAGACATCTTTTTCCTACCAGCTTAGCCATCTGACGTTGTTTACCAGTGAGAGGTGCTTTAAGATTAAACAGGTCTGTTTCAGCTGTGTCTTCTGCAGGGTGAGATACAACTTCTTATTGGTGCTGCCTGAAACAATTTTCTTTTGACAACCCAATAACCAATGTTCTTCACTACCACACTTATAACAATGAACACACTTTTCATTCGGTTTGGTCAATTTACAATTTGGACACTGTTTATTGCTTGTGGCCTTGGTCTGAGATCAATATTTTTGATATGGCTGTCCACCTGCTCCAATTTGTGGGGGCTTTGTGACCTGAGGAAGACTTGCTATTTGAGTGGTGAGGCTCTGGATAGCTTTGCATATAGCTTTGTTGCCTTGGTCAACCTTCTCCATCAGTGTATCACATTTGGTTACCTCACTCTGTTTATTCTTATTGCTTGGTTTGCCTACATTTCCAATTTCCTCATTCTCTTCCTCAATCATTGCCACTTTTATCACCTTTGAGCTTGATGTGGTTGACAACTTGTTCTTTTGTACCACTTCGAGAGTGTATGCAGCTGTCATTTTCTCCAACAAGACTTCATCAGTAACATTAGGGTTTTGTAAGAATGGTTTCATATCCACTCGAATGGCATCATCATAAAGGCCAGTAATCACTGTCTGGAGGAACTGATTTTGAATCAACTCAGAACTATACTTCAGACCAGACCGGGCTCTTTCAGATGCAAAGACAATTTGTTGTCTCAGATCCATAACTCGTACCAAAAATTGAATTGGTGTTTCTTTTGGTTCCTGGACCGCACACACAAGGGAGTGGTACAGCTCTGTAGCATCCTTCTCGATATAATGAGCCCGTAATATTTGTCACAGAGTTTGCAATGTTACATCAATTCTACTTTCAAGATAACTCTTCAGTTTAGTTCCTGGAGCTATGGCCTGAATGACTGCTTCCACAACTTCTCCTTCATCATATCCCTTCTTTAATGCTCCTTGAATCTGTCTTTCCAAGCTTGTGTATGTCAATTTATCTCTTTGTTTTGGTTCACCAGTTAGTCCAATTATTTTTAAATCTCTTCTGTACAGTGGATGAGCAAATGTAACATTCTGGTGGGCAACAGAAGCTTGAGTTACTGCTGTTAAAGTGGAGAGATTTTTCTGTTGTCCATCTAATTCACTGGCTGCACTACTACTTTCGTCCACCGGGTGAACTTGGCCAAGTTGTTGAGGTTGAGCTCCATCACTATCCTCAGTTTTCTCTTTTAATTCATCAATTTTGTCAATCAACTGCAGCAATACAGACATCCCCTCATCCTCCCGTGATATAATGTCCCCCGCCTCTACATGGTGGAGAATATGCCTCCGTAGTTATTGAGGTGAGTCTTCATCACTTTTATCCACAATTATACCAAATGCTGTGCATAAATCATACAACTCCGATACCGTCAGTGTCAGTAGTTTTTCTTCTATCTCCCTGACAATATTTTCCCACTCGGGTGACATTTGCTGTACTTCAGACATGGTGAAAGGCATGCTTACCTCCACTGCTGTGTTCGGCTCACCTCGGCATGCTGTTAGCAGTTAGCAGTTAGCTTTCACTCAGTCTCGCTTCGTGATTCCCAAACTCAAAACCGGGCGGAAACACCAAGTTTGTGTTGCACCCTTAAAACCAACCTGACGCTGAGGCCCAGTTCCGTTTCTGAGTTGTTCACACGAAGCCATCCACCATCACACATTACAGGTGTTCACTCAGCATCACCAGCGTTACAACTCTCTCTCTCTCTCTCTCTGCACACCTTTCCACTGACGTCATCGGTGAACTGTGACTCAGGACTATAAAATAATAATGTATTATACAAATATAGAAAAATAAAAATACACCAACGCTCAAATCCATTTGTTTCTTACAACTTAAATTTGTTTCAGCTAAAATAAAAAAAACAACTAAATTCAATTATTTTCAAGTCGCAACATGTGCATGTTTATAAACAGCCGCTGGTGCGACTCCACCAGCACTGTTACTCTCGCACACTCCTGCACACCGAATCTGGAACTACTGGCACTAAAGTTGCGTCCCTTCTACCTCCCTTGGGATTTCACCTCCATAATAGTCTGCACGGTCTACATCGCACCCAACGCCAGCATAGACACAGCACTGGGTAAACTTCACACCCAGTTCTCTCCCAGTTTCAGACCCAGCATCAGGACACTGCGCTTATTGTGGTCGGCGACTTCAACAACGCCAACCTGAGAACAGCACATAAAATGTCCCACCAGAGGCACCAGGACATTAGACCACTGCTACACCCCATTTAAATATGGCTACAGGGCCAAGTCTCATCCACCATTTGGAAAATCCCACCACACCGCCATTTTTCTGATGCTGGAATATAAACAGAAACTCAAATGTGAGGCTCCAGCTCAGAGGGCGGTCCCACGCTGGACGGACCAATCAGTGGAGGCCCTGCAGGACGCTCTGGATGATGCGGACTGGGACATGTTCCAACACAGCTCTGATGGTGACTTCCATCTGTTTGCAGACTCGGTAGTGAGCTTTGTGGGGAAACTAGTGGATGACACGATCCCTAGGGTGACCGTTAAAACCTTCCCCAACCAGAAGCCGTGGGTGGATAAAACTGTCCATGACACTCTGTAAGCTAGCACTGCTGCCTACAATGAGGGGCTGACCAGCGGGAACTTGGACCCCTAAAAAGTCTGTGTCCTACGAAGTGAGACAGGCTAAACAATGCTACGGGGAGCAACTGGAGACTCAGTTCACACAGAGTGACTCCAGATCCCTGTGGCAAGGACTACGGACAATCACGGCCTATAAAAGCTCGTCCTTGAGCACAGTGAGATCGGACGCGTCTCTGGCGAGTGAATTCAACAACTTCTACACTTGCTTCGGGGCCGCTGACAGTGCTGCCAGTGGTGCATGCGCAGAACCACTTGGAGGAGCGCCCCTGTTCATCATCACTGAGAGAGACGTGAGGAAAGTGTTCAAGGCAGTAAATGCCAGGAAGTCATTGGGACCCGACGGCCTATGTGGTTGGGTGCTGAGAGCTTGTGTAGATCAGCTCGCTCCTATCTTTACTGTCATCTTCAACCTTTCTCTGTCACTGAGCACAGTCCCAATGTGCTTCAAGAGATCCGTGATCATCCCTGTCCCAAAGAAACCTCAGCCAGATGTGTTCCGGCAAATGTGTACGACCCAGCTACTTCCATGATAGGTGAGTCTGCCTGTAACCTTTGTGGGATTCCACACAAACTAAGGTTGGATTGGAAGTACTTGCTGTGATTTATTAATGTAAGACAGAAATACATGAAGCAGGTAACATAACACATAACACTAGAGGTAGCATAACGGGTAACACTAGAGAAGACTCATCACATCAGACTGACACAAGGGAGTATTATATATATATATATATATATATATATATATATATATATATATATATATATATATATACATTAGGAACATTAAACATGACTGGGACATGATCACAAGAGGCAGGGTTACCAATAGGACACAGCTGGGAAGGGGCAGAGACAAGACCAAAACAAGACACATGCTAGGGAACACAGGACTCCATACGTGACAGTATGCTGGCTCCTGAAAACTATGGGCAACAAAAAACTGTTGTCTTAAACACACACACACACACACACACACACACACACACACACACACACACACACACACACACACACGTGGTTTTAACTGCATTTTTTTCTGAACATTCTATAAAGAAACACCTATAAAAGTCTTTTAATCTTCCAAATGTCCAAATAAAAAAATATCATGGTTTATAGAACCACTGGCTTTACTAAAGAACCCAAGAGAACAACTTGAAATCTAGTCAAAATATACACCCACTTCCATAATATTGTGACCAGTGTCAGGTAAAGTGAATAATACTTATTATCTTGGTGTGGGATATATTAGACATCAAGTGAACATTACATCCTCAGAATTAATGTTAGAAGCAGATAAAATGGGCAAGCATAAGGATTTGAATGATGGGGTCAGAACAGCTCTTGATTAGTGTTCCAGGTCTGCAGTGGCCAGTATCTTTCAAAACTGGTCCAAGGAAGGATCAGTGGCAAATGGTGAGAGGATCATGGCTGGCCAAGAACAGAACAGGGGACTAAACAGGAGAGAACACACTGGACTTTGAGATATGGAAGTAATATGGATCCTTGACTTAACTTAACAGTAATAATTACAGGATACTAGATATGAGATTGGACTAGGGGCTGACAAAACACATGTTATGATATTGGAAAGGGGATAGGAACAACATTTGGACAGGGGCTAGAATGGACATTATACATGAGTTTGGACTAGGGGCTGGAACACTGACTGGATAGGGGCTTGGGCAGGACACAAGATAGGGGTTGGAACCAGTGACTGGACATAGAGTAATGACAGTAAATGACAGGACAAGGCAAACACTGACAGGAGATTGGACACAATCTGGCTTAAGATTGTGTAGGGTCAGTGTTGACTGGGTATCTCTGCTTTAGCTGGTACTGGATCAGCTGATCTAGGGGTCAGTACAGAATCATGCAGGTCAGTAGACCAAGAGGCCATTGGCACAGCAGGCTTCAGTAAGCCAGAAAACTGGGCAGAGTTTTGAACAAGGCTGGCATCAATGTCACACTGATTTCAGGACTGAGTGGAGCCAGGGGTGGACTGGCCATCAGGAGTACTGGGATCATTTCCTGTAGTCTGTTGTGAAGGGGCTGGTCAGCTGTCCAAAAATTACTCTCAATCAATCAAAAGACCAGCCAACCTCCCGCTTGGGGTTATTATTTTGGGGTTTCACTGTGTTGTATTGCTAAAAAAAATGAACACATTATAAATCACAATAAATAGATAAACCACATTAGATCTTGATGGAAAAAAATAATCTTGTTGTAAATGTTAGCTGATATAAATTGTTTAATTAGTTGAGACAGAGGGCTTGTCTCAAATTCATGCTGTAAATCAAAGTAAAAATCATAGGCTCATCCAATTTCCATAAATTTCATTACAGTCACTCATAATGTTACTCAGTACTTTTCGCTACTGGTGGACCTGCCAATTCTGTTTTTGCTTTAATATTTTTTCTCAAAATGTACCTTTTTCTTGCATTAATTTTCTCTTCTATATGTTTTGGGGAAGAGGTTTAAAGTTGGATCAGTAATAACATTGACAATTTTGAATTCCTCACTGGCCCTCACCATTCAGATGCTGCCCAGATAAGTTGTTCCCCAATGTTCTGATTCTGCATAACTTGATAATTATCTGATAAATTAAATCAGATGTGTTAAGTCATGCACACATGGTAGAATTCAGTTTGTGGATTTTGGTTTGATGTATATTTCTGAACTGCTACTGGGAAAACAGCCATAAATTACAGTTCCATCTGGAAAGACATTCCTGATAAACATGAGTGGATGTGTGAGTATAGGCTCCAGTTAACACTTACCATCCACAAAAACATGGGCATAATATTTCTGTGTTTTTTGTTTTACTTCTTAATAGTTCTTAGTTACAACCAGCACAGGTGAAGGCTGCAGAGTCAACAAATGTTGCATCAGTTCATCAGCTACACCCAGTTACACTTACAGTAAAAACAAAAAATTATTTAAATGCACAAGCCACTTAAATGGAGGGAACCATGTACAAGGTGCCCTATAAATGTTTCATGTTGAAATGTCCCAGAATCTGTATTACAGAAAGAAACTGATTACAAATGTGAGCAGCTGTGTTATTCCACCAGTTATCATTACATGTTCCCATCTACATTCATTATTCACTGATCAGACATAACATTATGACCACTTCCTTATAATTAGAGACTGTAGTACATCTACCTTTTTTATTTAATGGTGCCTTGTCAAGGCAAGAAGGCTTGTGTGCATCAGAGAAGCAGTGGTCTCAATTGGCAGAAAGGTATTAGCAGAGGTGCCAGAATAAACTTACCACCTATAAGGGGCAGCAGCAATTTAGGACGATGTCATCGGTGGATGATCACAATGGCAAAGGCATGAATTCATCTGTACAGGCAATGGTAAACCACTTCTGTACTTTTACCAAGAAAACAACATGGTTACAAATTGAGGAACAGCTGAGATTTCCTCCAAGTACACCATATCACATGGCTAGATCAAATCTCTTGGGAAGTCTATTTGCTGAAGTAAAGCAAGAAATGACAATGCAAAGCTTTAAAAACAAAATCACCATTGGAACCTGGAACATACAATGCATGAATTATGGCAAGCTGGAAGTAGTAAAGATGGAAATAGATCATCTACACTGCAACATCTTCAAGATCAGTGAGCTAAAATGGACCGGATTAGGATACTTTCAGTCAGGGGAACACACCATCTGCTACTTGGCTCACAAACAGCAAAGAGGAAATTGAGTGGCTTTCATTGTCAACAAGGATATCAACAAGACTGTTATGGGATACAGTGCTGATTGACTGATGTCAATTCGATTTTGTGCACAATTGTTCAACATTACAGTAATGCAGGTTTATGCCTCAAAAACAGATGCAAGTGAAGAAGAAATTGAAAGGTTTAATGGTGAAGTGCAGGCTGTAATTGACAAGATCAAACAGGACATGTTGCTGGTCATGAGTGACTGGAATACAAGGGTTGGAAATGAGAAGGTGGGAAACACAGTTAGACAACATGGACTTGGAAACAGGAACGAAGCAGGAGAAAGGCTGATTGACTTCTGTGACTACAATGATTTCTTCATCATAAACACATTTTTCAAGTTACTTTCAAATCAAAGTGATGATTGTACACCTGGACATCACCATACATAATTTACAGGAACCAAATCAACTAAATTATTTGCACCAAGAGATGGAAGAGCTCCATTTTAATTGCAAAGACATGGCCTGGGGCTGACTGTGGAACAGTTCATTAACAACTAATGTGCAAAATCCAAGTGAAGCTGAGGAAAAACAATCAAATCAGACTTCCAAAATATGACCTGGAGCACATGTATTTGACAGAGAACCAGAGAAACTTTGAATGGAACTCAAAAGGTCATCAAAGAAGAGAAAACCCTAGGAAGAATAAAAAGGAGAAAGAAATCAAAGTGGATACGATACAGTGGAAATTGCAAAAAAGAGAAGACATGCAAAAATCAAAGACAAAGATCATTTAAGGGAACTAAACCACAAATTCCAGAGAGCTGACAGGAAGGAAAAAGACAAATACTACAACAATATCTGCAATGAGATGCAAAGGGACATATAATCACAGATGAAAAACAGATACAAATTTATGCATAGATTTGAGGCTCTATATAAAATCACAAAATTAATAGATATGATGTTATACAACCCCAATTGCATTGAAGTTGGAATTTGCAGATACTTTTCCCAACTTTTTTGAAATGTGTTACAGGCATCAAATTCAAAATGAGTGAAAACAGGCAAAAAACTATGAAGTTAATACATTTGAACATTAAATATCTTGTCTTTGTAGTGTATGCAATGGAATATAGGTTGAAGAGGATTTGCAAATCATTGTATTCTGTTTTTATTTATGTGTTACACATCTTATTGCACATTTTTAGATTTTGCACAGTAGTGGGTATTGGACAGTGAGAGTAACGATATTTCACAGTATACAGATATTGCACAGTAATAGACTTTACAGTGTTGTCAATCATATTAAATATTGCACAGTAAGGGTAAGAGGTCCAGGGGGTTGGGAGGTTAGAATATAAATCAGTGCATTTTTGAGTTCAGAGTGGTTATGGCTTTCAGGAAAAAAAAACTGTTCTTGAATCTGTTTGTCCTTGATCTCATGCACCTGTAGCATTTCCCTGAGGCCAACAAGTCAAAAAGTTCAAAGCCAGAGCTATCCTTGATGATATTTTTTGCTCTGCTGGGGCAACATGTGATGTAAATGTCCATCAGTGAGGGGAGAGGGCAATCAATGATCTTCTGTGCTGCCATTACTACTCTGTGAATCATCTCCCTTTCTGCTATGGTGCAGCTACTGTACCATACTGTGATAGAATGTGCCAGCAGGCTCTCGATGGATGAGCAGTACAAGGTCAGCAGCAAGCTAGAGTCCAGGATGTGCTCTGGATCACTGAAGATCAGGATATAAAGAGGATAAAAAAGTATGCAGAGAAACAGAAGTACTACAGTCTGTAATTGTAGAACTACAAAGTGCTCATGTATTGTAGGAGGAGCTGACAACAAAATGACAGTAGAAACATAATGTTATGGCTGATTAGCATATATGTTATACAAACAGGCATAGTAGGAATTCTGAAGTTTGATTATGTCAGATTTTGTAGATGACATTACTATGGGAAACTGAGAAAGAGACCAAAGACATAGCCTAATTAATGTATTAATTACATAAAACATCAATGTTAAATTACCCCATTCTCACCTGTATCTGAATATCAAAAGTGCAAAAAATCAAGAATAATAAAAACTTTGGATATAATGTATAGCTGAAGCAGTTTGTCAAGTTTTATTTATTCCCTAGGTTGTTTGAGGGTGTTTATAGGTAGAGGACGACAGTGGAAGGTGACAGCTCTGATGGATGGACACAGTTAGAAAGCACGGCTGTTCCAGAGTGACAATGACATGGGAAAGGTCAGCATCACCAGTTTTAAGGTGTGGGTGAAGTCACTATTGACCTGCAGTGGCAGATGTCAATAGCCTAGGGGAGTGCTGCTGCCATGTGAAATGCTAAATGCCCACATTGAATGTATATATCTAATGGAGGAACCACAAATGTTAAAGGTTCTACATTAGTATGGTGGGTCCACAAGACTTGCTCATACACCAACCACTGAAATTCGACATAGAGATCCTCCTGTCTGAAGAAGGTCACATCAGCAGTTCTGTATCTAACAGTACAGCTCTGCTTACACTACATTATTTTAGCCATGATTGTCTGGTGAAAGAAGATTTTACAGAGGCAGCATCACTTTTGACTTCTGTGCTCGGGCACATCCTGTCCAACTGCCAGCATGGCTCTGGCCACCTCTCTGTATCATGCTTCAGTCTGATTCAGAGTGATCACAAAATCGACTACAGAGATTCATAATTGCAATTGTGCAGCATCAGACTAAATTGATGTAAAATTTGTCTGATTTTTGGTGTGGTACACACAGCTGTGGCCATCTGACCATCTCTGTAGCCATCAGCTAATTGTACATTATTGTGGTTCATTCTCTCCAATTGTCTGTAATAGTGAGAAGTCTGCCCCTTTCTGTGGAGATCAACAGTGAGTTTTTGTAAATATAATATTTGGAATGATTTGAGGTATTTTCACTTTTAGAACCTGGAAGGTATAATAAAGAATCAGTCAGCTAAGAGGACTTCTTGACAGCCGCAATTTTGCAGAGTGTATGATTACTGTGTAGGCAGTCTAGTTTGGAAGCATGCAGATGGGTCATTTAGAAAAAAATAATACCTGTAAGATGGAGTAGAGAACAGGTTGTGGTGAATATGTTTTCTCCCTATTATCAGAATAATCCACTTGTGCATCCATCTTCTCAGCAGTTCTCTGTCTCTGAATCTGATGTAATCTGGGTTGGATGTGATCTGGATGTGATCAGGATGTGATCTGAGATAATATGCAGACAGATTGTCAACACAGGGTCCATATTCTGTAAGCATCTTTTTTGTCAGGTACATTTACATTTCGTGAAACACATATATAGGTTCTCTGCAGTTCTCTGTATCAATGAGTCAACAAAGAAGAAGTTAAACTGGACAATAATGGCTGTGTGGCAGTTTAGCTGTGTGTGTGTTTTTTTTAAACATTGTCTGTTTCCTATCCTCTCCATGACCTTTAACATAACATAATAGTGGAGGTGTGATTAACGTAGGAAAGATTTTCACTCCCCACTGAATGAAGATTACTGTGTCTGCCTGGCTCTCATTAGCCAATGTCCTTCAAACATCTATGGCACAAGGGCAACAGCTGTGTAGTCAAAAGCTAAGGGACATTAGCTATAGTTTCCATTCAGCTTTTCCACTCTGCCATTGTACCATTCTTCACTTAAACGTACTCTCTTTTCTCATGGCTTAATTAGCTGTAATGTGTTGGCGGATTATAGTGGGCTTAGTCACAGTTCAACAACATCTTGAACCTGTCAGCCACACTTGCTGTAAAGAATAGACAAATACAGCAAATGTAACGTTGATTATATTTTATTGCTAGACATTGTGTGTTGGGAGTAAGACCTGATGGCAAAACACATCCATACATTATTTTACACCCCAGAAACCCACAATGGCCACATAAACACAGCTAAGGCAGAAAACTGGGTGCTGGGTCACGGTAGCCATACCGTCAGGTAATGGTACTTAAATGAGATTTTTAAGTTATTGCTCAAGCATTCCTCTTTGCACATCCTCTCTAAATCATCCCGAGTCCTGGGTCTTCTCCTATGCATTCTCCTCTTCAGCTCACCCCACAGGTTTTCTATTGGGTTGAGGTCTGGAGAGTGAGATGACCACGAGAGGAGCTTGATTTTGTGCCTTGTGAACCATTTTTGAGTAGATTTGGCCACGTTTAGGGTCAAATCTTGATGACCCATCTTCAGCTTTTGGGCAGAGGCCATTTAGATCCTGATATTTCAAAGAGTTCATGATCCTATGTATCATACAAGGGTCCCAGGTCCTTTGGAGGAGAAACAGGCCCACAGCATCACCGATCGTCCCCCATACTTAACAGTGGGCATGAGGTGTTTTTCTGTGTACTCATCCTTGGTGTTACACCAGACTCACTTAGAGTGTTTGTTGCCATAAAGCTCTATCTTGGTCTCATCTGACGAAAGCACACGGTCCCAGTAAAAAATCTCAATGCAAATTCCACCCGTTTATGCTTCTGAGTATAACTCAGAAAAGGCTTTCTCTGTACATGCCTCCCAAACAGCTTGTTGGCATGTAAATAGCGCCTGACAGTTGTTTGGGAAATCTCGTAACCCCACGATGCTACCATTTAATTCAATTCTCTTACAGTGTGCTTTGGAGAACTTTACTTTTCTTACCATCCTTCTCACTGTGCGTTGTTGCTTGCGTCCTCTTCCAGGCTTGTTTGTCATAGTTCCAGATGTTTTGAACTTTTTGATGATTGCTCTGATTGTATATAAGGACATCTGCAGGTGAGTGGCTATTTTCTTGTAGCCATTGCCTGGTTTATGAAGGTCGACACACATTTGCTGTACGTGAATAGTGTGTTCTCTTGTCTTTCCCATGTTTAAGAGTGAGTAAGAGAAACAACTGTGGAATGCCATATTTATACTCAAGGGAAAAAATGTGATGAATTACTAATTAAAGGTTCCTAGATACATTGATCCACTTTATAAACTACAGTAGAAATGACATAAATGGTTCAAATACATTTATTTCCAATAAATTGTTAACGGTGCGAATAACCGTGGAACAGGTCATTTTATGGGAAATAATTATTTCTTAGTCAGGATTTTTTCTTTCTTTTTTTTCCACTTGAGTTGAAGGTTGCTTTTTTCTATATTTGAGTATATTATGCTTCTGCAATAAAAAAATAAATAAATTACACATTTTAACTAGGGGTGTCAATAATTATGGAGGGCACTGTAGATGTCTGTATAAATGTTTGCAGTTATAGGTGGTACTTGGACTAAAGGTTTGAGAACCACTGTTCTTCACATTGCTAAAAGAAGGCTTTGTAAGGCTTTGGACATTGTTAGGAAAGGAAGTTTAATTATTCCACTTTATTCAAGCATAGTTATTTTTGTTGGTAATCAGAAGAAGTAAAACTTTAGCATCCAGTGTGAAGCTTAAGATCAGAAAAGGTCTAAACTTATGAGGTGCCTTAAAATGAAATGTATAGTATCTCTGGTGGTGTGGGAGACAGAGAGGGATTTAGTGCATCAATGAGCACTACTGTGTACTTTTACATGGATCTTCTGAGAGCACTGCATCAAATGCTGCTCAGTTCAGAGGTATTTTGGGTCAGCCAATGTAAACCACTGTGAATGATAGGCTATGAGTAACAGACAGGCTGTAACTGAAACAGTCCAAAACACCAAGACTTCAGAATGACTGCTGTTGGGAAGTTCTCACAGAGACTTGGCTTTCAGGTGAATTCACACAGCCAACACAAACCATCTGAAATTACAGGCTGTAAGAAGATGACAGCTGGCAAAAATACAGGGAAGTACAACATAAACTTCAGAAGAACAACCAAAGAACTTATCTTCCACAAGAAGCTCTTACTGAATCCACATCAGTCATTATTTTAGCCACTGCTTCTTGAATAGGGGCACTGGGATTGACCAGAGTCATTGGGCACAAGTCAGGAATATGGACAGGGCACCAGTCTATCACAGGGTACCACAGAAACACACAGTCATAGTCACGCCCAGGGGGCAATTTAGGAAACCCACACAGACACAGGGAGAATGCACCAAACTCCTCACAGACAGTGAACTGAGTGTGGATCAAACCCATGCAATCTGAGGCCCCTGTATGTTGTGTTACACATGCACTACCTGCAGTGTCACTGTGCCACCCTGATTCCAAGTATTTTCATTAAATACATATACTCCACTTAGTCTGTCCAAAAACTTATGTATACAGATCAATTCAGTGTTTTTCATTTGGTGGGTTGATTAATGGCTTCATGGGTTATTTTTTCACAGGTTTAATACATTTATTAAATAATTGTTTTAAGTATTTATAGGAGACAGTGACACATACCAGATATTGTAATTATTAATGAGATTTCAGTGAGACGGGATACTCTAATTTCTTCATATGAGATGTAAGTATTAACAGAATTTAATTGTCTGTATGAATTTGACCATGTTTTGATCAAAATTTTATTTCATGCTTTATTTATTTATTTTGCTTAAAAGAACTCAAACCACTTTGCACAGCAGAAATCCTGTTAGAAATGGATCACCTAGTTTTTTTGATCTGGTAGTTCAAGAATTTTGATATTATTTGTTATTTGTAATATTAAATTGACAAAGATAATTATAGTAAGTTCTTCAAAATAATTGACTGTAGTCCACATAAAAAAACCAACCTGAATGACCATTATTATTTTTTATTATTTATGTATTTTATCAGTATTATCCATTCTCAAGACTTTTATTCTGAAATTCCCTCCCTCCTCATTTTCACCCCTAAGCTAATATCTTAGTCAGTCATGTCATCAGCCCTACCCCCATTTATTGATCAGTTGGAGTCTGTATGCAGGTTGTACACATGCATTGGAAGATCTCTTGGCATTTAAATTGGCATTTAAATGGATTTCATTCAGTTTTAAATGAGTGAATGATGAGATCATGGTTAGATTTGATAAGTATGTAGTTTATGATATGTGTATCATGTCAAAGTTCAGATCTCAGTTTCTAAGCGCTAAACAAGCAGGAACTATTTTAGTGAGAACATAGCCGACACAGAATATGTCTGGCTATAACTCTGCATAATGTCCAGATCTGATTTCAGACATTTACAGGAGTTCATATGTTTAAAGGCTTTAGAGTACCTGAAAAAGAAAAGAATTACAATGGAAAGGTTTGGACATGACAAAAGATTTCTCTTTTGAGTTCTCAGGCAGCTTGCACACTGAGACTACATGGGACTGATTTAAACCCTGTTCACCTCTGCTCCTGTTAGAGATGGTCCCACTATCACCAGCTCCCGCGAAATCTCACCATTTGTGCTGCTCCCAGTGGCATTGGGAATATTTTGCTGGTAGAGAAAAGAATGGATTCAAAGAAATTTCAGCAAATTCTAATATTGATCCAAAGCACACCTAAAACTCCGAAACAGTGGCACACAGTAGACCTGTCATTAAGACAAACAATTCAACAATGCAAACATATGAATGTAGAAGACATTAGACTGAAATATCACCTTTAGTATTTTGTTTTGTTTTTAAACAAGTGAAGGTTGAAACAAAATTTGTGATTTTTTTAAATATTTATTTATTTATTTTATTTTTTATGGATGATGAGAAGTTAATTCCTTGGTTGGAGGAAATACTATAGAGCCTGACACCTGTCAGCAGAAAGATCCCCAAGAATCCTAAAATACTTTGTGCTCCTAGATATCATTATCATCTCGTAAATCGTCATGTTCCACTTCCTGTCAAATTTCCGACCAAGGTGAGAGCTAAGGCATAAGCTCAAGCTGAAGGCAATAAGGAAGCGATTTAGACCTGCCATTTGGCTTACGTGAATCGAGTTGGCTTTTGATAAAAGGAACATTCAGGACAAAGAAATCAATTCGAAGTGCAATAAGAGCTTGAACCCACGACCTTGAGGTGGAACTGTGCTGACGAGTGAAGAATTCAGCTGCCCTGCAATTATGCTGCTTGCAGTGGATTTTGCTTCACACACTTTCCAGTGTCCACTAGTACTCAACTGCTTCTTTTCTTTTAGATGGCAGAGATGAGTTACATTTGTTCAGTTATAGGACCACCTTTAGAGGTTAGCAGTGTTGGGTCACACTCCAACACACCAATTTGAGGTGGTCCTCTGGGGTCCTGACCATTGAGGATCATGATGAAAGGAGGATAAAAAAGTATGCAGAGAAACATTTGAACTGCTGTCTGTAATTATAGAACTAGAAAGTGTTCCTGTATGGTAAGAGGAGCACAGTGGATACTGAGAGTAAAAACATGGATCATAATGTTATGGCATTAGAAGATAAAATTCTTAAAATTACTTAAAATATGTTAAATGTTTAAGCACAATCTTGGCGAAAGAGGTAAATGTAGGTCCACTCCCTCCCCCCACCCCCACATCACTCTTCTCTTCCACCTTAACAGCACCTATCACTGAGAGAAAGCAGGCATTATTTCCAGTCACGGCTGAGTGCTTGTGCTTAATTTTACTATCCAATCAGATCACTATAGATATAATTATGTCTGGTCTACAGTGATTATCTACCTGCTTCTTCTGTTCTATTCACATTAAAGAAGAAGAAATGACAGGTAATTTATTTCTGATTTATGTTATGTTTCAGCACTATTCTGTTATTCTGTCAGCATAATTACATTTCATTCATTCATTTGTGAAAATGTAACTTTACAGCACATTTATTTGACATATAGATATATGTTGGATAAATATTCTTATTTTTTACATCAGTCACTTAATGAGAAATATCTTATATATTGGTTAGATAAAAACACATTTGGGTTCATGTCTATAGCAACTACAGAAATTAAACCAGTGAGTCAACAGTGACAGCAAAACTCCCTTCACTGCACAACTTTTGAAGTGGTAGCAGATCATAAACAGACTAGGTATCTCACACTTTATTGATTTTTATGACAAATGAAAAAAAAGAATCTGGAATAAGTGTTATTATTTGGTATAAAGGAAGCATCCCCGGAAAGCTCAGTCATTCACAAGCAAGGGTTGGGTGAGGTTCACCACTTTGTGAACAACTGCATGAGCAAATAGTCCAACAGTTTAAAAACAATGTCTCTCAACATGCATTTACAAGAAATTTAGATATTTCATCATCTACAGTCCATAATATCATCAAAACATTCAGGGAATCTGGAGAAATCTCGTGGCAAGGCCAAAGACCAACATTGAATGCTTGTGACTTTCTATCCCCCATCATCATTCTGTAATGGATATTACCACATGGGCTCAGGAAAACTTCAGAAAACCCTTGTTAGTGAACACAGTTCTTCGCTCCATCTACAAGTACAAGTTAAAACTACCATGCAAAGCAAAAGCCATGTATCAACAACACAGCCGGCCTCTCTGGGCCAGAGTCCATTTAAAACGTGTGGCACATTATGAAGTGCAAAATACGACAACGGAGACCCTGGACTATTGAGCAACTGATTTGTACATCAGGCAAGAATGGGAAAGAATTCCTCCTACAAAGCCTTAACAATTAGTGTCTTCAGTTCCCAAATGCTTATTGAGTGTGGTTAATAGGAAAGGTGATGTAACAGAGTGGTAAAAACCATGTAAAATCTTGTAGTGTAAGTCCAGCTTTAGAGCAAGTGGAAGAAAAAGAAACCCATACCAGACAACACAACAACAAATATCAATTATTTATTTGCCAAAACATAATTTTTGCAGTGTTGCTCATGCTCATATTGTTAGCATGCATGCAGACACATTTCCTTTTCTGACCTCAACAATAAATATTTATGCCACTGGAGTCATCCTTTCGACTTGGGAAAGAGAATGCATGGCTCAAATCATAATCAGTCTGCAAGTGAAACAAATCACATCAGAGATGTTACAGAGCTGTGTTTATGAGATATTTTTTCTGGGCTGAAACGAGGATCAGGACTGCGGCAGTAGAAGCAGTAGTTGCTCCCAGGACTGACAAGACATTCATCATATTTACTGAGGGTATAAAACTGAACTAATGAACCTACAAAAGCCTTCCCTCTGAAGCCAGCTGGACGGGTGTGCTACACAAGCCCCAACACAAACTCTTATTAGTGGCTTGACTTTCCATCCAACTTTACTACCATGTCGGGACCATTTAGGGTGAGTGGTTTGGCCATAAAAGACACGTGAAAAACTCTCTAATTGTGGGCTGATTCATTGATTCAGTGTGCTTCTTTTGAGAAAATAGAAAACAATCATAACACTTATAACACTATAAAACAATAGTTTATAAGACAGATAATTTTTCATGGAATAACAAGATATTTATTTTGTCATTCATTAAAATATTGCCATTACTTTCCCAGCTGTTCCTAGTCTTAATCTTGTCTATAGTTTCCTGTTTCAAATTTCAATTTCTAAGCACTTCCTTTATAAGGTACACTGATCAGTCATAACAATATGACCAAAATACATTAAGTCCTTGTTTACACACAACTCCACTGACCATACAGGAACACTGTATGATCTGGACCTTTATCATGTACTGCTGGAGTGTTTAATTACTGTCCACTCACTGTCCACTCTACCTTACCTTGTAGATGTTAAGTCTTTTGCACAGTTTGTGTTAGTCATCCTCTAATTCTGCATCAGTATTCACAGGATGCTGCCCACAGAATGCTGTTAGATGGATATTTCTGGTTGTTGGACTGTTCTCAGTTCTCAGAGGTTTAAACACTTCAGCATCCCTGCTGTGTCTGATGCACTAACACACCTCCACCATGTCAGTGTGTGAATAATGCCACTCTGTGGTGTTTAAACAGGGTGATAGAAGGATAACGTAGTATGTAGAGATTACAGTCTACAGTATGCAATTATAGAGCTACAAATTTCTCATGTATGGTAAGAGGAGCTGATAAAATAGACAATGAGTGTAGGAAAAAGGAGGTAGTCATAATGGTTGATCAGTGTAAGATTACATAACTTGTTTGTAGACTTTTTTTTACTTGTTAAAGTAACTGTATCCAGTGAATGCATATTAGAAATTAAATCTATTCAAATTATTGACTGTATTGATTTTTTGCAGACAAAATTTGACCAGACTTTTTTCCTGCATTAAAAATAAACAGAAAGCGGTAAGTAACAGCATCCTCTGTCAGCCCAGTCATCTAAACAATCTTAAATCTCTGGAACTCTTTTGGTGATTTGATTCAGTATTACTTCCTTGGAGATTTGGTCAGCATCAGGTAGAACTGCTTCACATTGGTCCTGAAAATCCCAGATATCATTAATTAACTGCTATGCTGATGACACTCAACTCATCCTCTCTTTCCCACTCTCCGACACCCAGGTCTCATCCCGGATCTCAGCTTGTAGTGGATGACCAGTTATCATTCACAGCTCATGTTGCAAACCTGACTCGGTCTTGCGGATTTCTCCTTTTACAACATCAGGAGAATTCAACGTTTTCTGTCTAGAGAGGCCACTCAGGTGCTTGTTCAGTCTCTTGTCATTTCAAGACTAGACTACTGCAACTCCCTACTGGCTGGCCTTCCTATGTGGACCATCAGACCATTGCAACTTATCCAGAATGCAGCAGCAGCGCGGCTCGTCTTCAATGTTCCTAAATTCAGTCACGTAACTCCTCTGCTGAGTTCCCTTCATTGGCTCCCTGTAGCTGCCGGCATCAGATTCAAAACCTTGTCTGCTAAATGCTGCAAATGTAAATGTAAATATAAATGTTCATTTTGTTACTCTTAAAATACAGTATGTCAGGCCAAACTCCCATTGTCCCATTGTGTAGACATGCAGTGATTGATCAGCATGTACAAAAAAGACATATATTACTGATATATTACTGAAATAGGCCAAAAATATTTCAAATTCCTATAAACTCATGATGTGAAATGTTGCAATTTTGTGGTAAAATAAATGCTTATTGGTAACAAAGGCTGCATTCACACCTACTTGTTCACACCTACCTGGTCTCAGGTTTCAGTTTGGTCCGAAACAAAATAGCAGGTGTGAAAAGTGCCAGTCTGGAGCAAAGCACCAGAATTTGGTCTGACCTAAAGAAGTGGTCTTGGTCTTTTTGGATGGTTTGGGCTATCAAACCAATTACAGGAAGTTGAGACGGGCTATCATCACAAATCAGACCATGCTCCCAATTGCTGCATCTACAGTGACTGTAGATCAACTCAGTACAACACAACATCTAAACACTAGATGAACCTGTTATGTCCATAAATTCACATTTATTCCCATATTACACAGAAAATGATATATGGTTGTAGTTCATTAGTTTACTAGTTACTTTAGAACGCAAAGGAGCAGATTATGAGATTGTGTGAAGTTTGTGGGGAATGCGGCACGCTGTCATTTCCATGATGATGTTGCAGGCAATGCCGATTGGAATGTTTCCTGATATCACATGATTATTGTGTAGGGGATACAATGGCACTGCTGAAGTACCCTATGGAATGGAATGCAAGTCAGAACTAACTGGACTAAAAGAACTACAATGTAGCAAAGGCACAAACCTTAGTTCAGAATTTGGGACACCATAACATAAGCATTATTTCGAAAACAGGGAAAAGTTTGAATTTGCCTCAGAGGCAGGATTTGTTCAGACTCCTATATTTGGGTATTTTCTAAAGATATAAAGACTATGCTGTAGCTGTTAGATGCTGTGTGTTATATTTTGCCAGGCATTTACATTATACACTGTACTGTTGCTTTATAATGCATGCAAACCAATTTAGTTATTTTTAGAGCTTTAGATACAAAATCTGTCATTAGTAAGGGGGATGTTTTGTATTGGTCAGAACACAGTGTCAAGCCCCAGGTGGGTTTTAGTGGGCCTGTAGGATATGCCCCTAATGGCAATTTTGTTTTTATTTAGAGTTGCTAGTCATGAATCAGCAGGGGGTCTGAGTGCACAGCTCTCACTGTGGTCCCAATGGGCTTCCACTTAGGCCTTGATGGACTTTACTCTGTGTGCACATTCGACAGTAGCAGTTATTGCAGCCAGGAGCTTATTCAGAAAAGATAAAGGGGTGCATTTACTGTAGCAGAGCTGGTGGGGGGCTGAATTTGAATGGAATGGGGTGGCCTGAAGAACGGATTAAACACAGCTTGTGAGCATTAGTATGTAAAGTAGACTTACAGTGATTACAGGCAGGAGACAACTCTGAAGGAACATTGCATATAACCTGTTTTAACCTAAAATCAAATTTTACCTTCTTAGTGACATTGCTATTGAGCATTTCAAAAACATTAATAGTATATACTGAATAATCCATATTAGTATCTGGATAATTCAGTGTTCATATTGGACACTGGGTAATTCATAGGAGATACTAAATACTTCATAATGGAAGTGTAATGGAGTGGTTCCTCAATGCTTGGAAAGACTTGGTTATGGCCCATATCAAAGCCACCATTGACGTTATTAGGGATCCACACCAGCATGCATATCACAAGAACCAATCCACAAACTCACATTCAGACTGAGCCCTTCTTTTTGTAATGGAGTCCTGAACTTCCTGAACAACAGGCCACAGTATGGGACTATCCCCACCTCCTCTTCCACCATAATCCACAGCACTGGCTCCCATTAAGGCTGTATGTTGATCCCTGTTCTTTTTACACTGCTCACATATGACAGCTCATCTACCCATTCAAGCTGTCATATTGTAAAGTTTACAGATAACCCATCATTGCAGCAAATGCATCACAAACAGCGATGGGTCTGGCTACAGCCAGAGGTGGAACACTTGGAGGGTTGGGGCAGGAAGAACAATCTCAGCATCAATGTGAAGAAGACAAAGGAGATGATTGTGGATTTCAGAAGCGGTAGACACACCCATCCCCCTCTGCACATAGGAGGATATGCAGTGGAAGTAGTCTACAGTTAAAAGTGCTTGGGTTTGCACCCGAGAAACAACCTCATATGAGGCAACAACACTTTTAGTCTGATCAGGAAAGCATAACAGGTGGTTGAGGCATGCTGGACTTGAGAGTTCAGTCCTCACCTTCTTTTATAGATGTGTGGTGGAGAACGTTATGTGCTCCAGCATGGAAGCTGAATTGGAGGTTTAGAGAAAATTATTTACTCCTCAAATTCTGCCTCCTGCTGTCTAGATGCAATCATATCAAACCTACTGCTGCCATCTATAATCAAATCTCTCTTAGCAATAGTAAACTATTCTCTTAGTTTAGGTTACATACCTAAAGCTTTTAAAGTAGCAGTTATTAAACCACTGCTTAAGAAAGAAAATCTGGATCAGAGTGTACTGGATAATTACAGACCTATTTCTAATTTACTATTTATATCTAAGATTTTAGAAAAAGTGGTGACCCAACAACTGTGCAGATACCTGCACAAGAATCACATATATGAAAAATTCCAATCTGGATTCAGGCCTCATCATAGTACTGAGACAGCCCTAATTAGGATTACAAATGATCTTCTTCTTGCCTGATCAAGGCTGTGTCCCTACTTGTGCTGCTAGATTTAAGTGCAGCATTTGATACAATAGATCACACTATTCTCCTAGAAAGATTACAAAGCGTGGTCGGAATCACAGGGACAGCGCTCTCATGGTTCAGATCTTACCTAACTGATCAGTTTCAATTTGTAAATGTTAAGGATGTGTCTTCCAATCACACTGAAATGAGATATGGAATCCCACAAGGCTCTATTTTAGGACCACTACTGTTCACTCTTTACATGCTACCCCTTGGCACAGTAATAAAATGCCAGACATGGCATTAACTTCCACTGTTACGCAGATGATACTCAATTGTATATATCAGCCAAACCTAATAATAAAACTAGATTAAAGAAAATGGAAGACTGTATAAAAGACATAAAATCTTGGATGTTGCATAACTTCCCCCTTCTGAATAGTAACAAAACAGAGGTCCTCTTTTTGGGTCCTAAAATTGCCAGGAAAGAATTATCAGACTTAATGCTAAATCTGGCTAATTTTTCAGTTGTACCTAGTTCAGTAGCCAAAAGTCCTGGCTTCATAATTGATTCAGATTTATCATTTGACCAACACATACTGCAATGCACTATTATCAGGTTGTTCAAGTAGGAACCTAAATAGATTTCAATTAGTTCAAAATGCTGCAGCCAGGGTCCTAACTTATATTAGTTACAGGCTGCAGATCTAGGGGTTCATGGACATAGAGATTTATGGTAAACTGGGATGTTGGTGCTGCCGTCTGACTCCTTCTCGCGATCACTCTGGTTTGCGACGGTGGAACAGTTAGACGCCAATGTTTCAGGATGCTCCCATGTTTATGTTACCTTCTGGTTCTCTCCTTAGTTAGGCTGTTATAGTCAGATCTGCTGGAGTAACTCCCCACACTCTGGTAATGTTTATTCTCTATTCTATTTTTAAATTTCCAACTAATTCATCTCTGTATCTTTTCAGAGTTAACAATGACCCACCGGCCTGAACTGATTAGGTCCTAACCTCAAGCTCTTCTGCCCCATCTGAGGAGGATGCCACACTCCCCTAATACATCTTTACATTAGCTTTCCACCTTCTGGCTACTGGACCTGGACTAGTTTCCCACCCTGCTGTGGACTAGCTGCTCACCCACCATCACCAACTGTAGAAATCTACAGTTAATATTATGTCCACCAGCAAACTAATATTACTTCAGTATACCCGAGTAATAGAACAGAGATGTAGGGATCTAGTGTCCCCTAACTATGTTAAGTAGCTTGACCAGAGGAGGATGGATCCTCCCCTTGTGAGCCTGGTTCCTCCCAAGGTTTCTTCCTCCAGCTCGGAGGGAGTTTTTCTTTGCCACTGTTGCCTTTTAGCTTGCTCACTAGGGGATCTGTCATTTATACTTTGTTCCTGTTTTAACCTTATTATTTATTTATTAATTTTATTTCTGTAAAGCTGCTCTGTGACAATTTCAGTTGTGAAGTGCGTTTTACAAATAAATGTTGATTTGATTTGATTTGATTGTTGCTGCAGAAACTGTTGCAGGAAGAGGGCCCCCTGTATTATGGACCACTTTCAACCAGCACACACATTTTTGTTCTGCACCCTTCAGGCAGGACATTGCGGAGCTTTAAGTGTAGAACCACTCGATTGAAAAACAGCTTTTTCCCTGAAAGTTACAGCAATGACATTTTAATTGAACACTTGAAACTTTATCCATACTGCTGTTATTTTACTCATAACCTGCTATATTCATACCCATCTGCTCACAACTGTGTCTCAGTCAATATTTTACACACAATATTAATATAAACCCATAATGACACAGTGAGAGAGGTTTGTTTGAAATTATTGCTAATTTATTAAAAATAAAACACAAAAATGTAACGTACATAAGTATTCACAACCTTTGCCATGACAGTCAAATTTGAGCTCAGTGTCCCTCAATGTCCCTCTCTGGTCTCGTCCTTGTTTTGTTCATCTCCCCTCATGCTTGTGAGCACATGTCCCATCTCCACCCATTCCCAGCTGTGTTTCTTTGGTAATCATGTCCAGGTGTCTGTAATATGTCCTATTATTTAAAACCTTCTGTTTCAGTCCATCCTTGCGAATCTACTGGTATGTTACTTGGTTTGTTCTCTATGTTATTTTGTGACTGTTTTGTCTAGTATCATGTATGTATGTCAATAAAACCCCGGCACGTACTTCTGCTTCATCCTATGTTTGTTCAGCACCCCCATATCATGACACTCAGGTGCATCCTGTTTCCACTGATCATCCTCCAGATGTTTCTACAGTTTCATTGGAGTACACTTGTGACTTAAATTCAGTTGATTGGACATGATTTGGAAAGGCACACACCTGTTTATATAAGGTTCCACAATAGACAGTGCATGTCAGAGCACAAACCAAGCCATGAAGTCTAAGAGTTGCCTGTCGACAGGATTGCATTGAGAGACAGACACGGGGAAGTACACAGAAAAATTCTGCTGCATTGAGTTCCCAATGAGCACAGTTGCCTTTGTCAGCTGTAAATGGAAAACGTTTGAAACCACCAGAACTGTTCATAGAGCTGGCTGCCTGGCCAATGACTATGGTAGAATGGCCTTAGTCAGGGAGGTGACCAAGAACCCAATGGACACTCTGAGCTCCAACAATCAAGTATGTATGGTAGAGTGGCCAGATGGAAGTCACACAGATAAAGGCACATGATAGTCCTTCTGGAGTTTGCCAAAGGGCACTTACAGGAAGATGTTTTACTGCAGCAGTATCTGGGAGACTAGTCAAGATTGAGGCAAAGATGACTGTAGTGATGTCATGTACATGTCATGTAGAGTCATCCTTGCTTCAGGACAACTCTATGAATGTCCTTGAGTGGCCCTACCAGAGCCCAAACTTGAATCTGATTGAACATCTTAAATATCTGAAAAAGGCTGTGTACTGATGCTCACCATCCAATTTCATTGAGCATAAGAGGTCCGGCAAAGAAGAATGTGAGAAACTTACCACAAACAGGTGTGCCAAGCTTGTAGCATCATACTCAAAAAGGCTTGAGGCTGTAATTGCTGTGAAAGGTACTATGTAATATGTAATAAGTATGTTATATTTTTGTATTATATACAGTTGGTACGGAAAGTATTCAGACCCCTTTAAATTACTCTTTGTTTCATTGCAGCCATTTGCTAAAATCTAAAGAGTTAATTTTATTTCTCATTAATGTTCACTCACCTCCCCATCATGACAGAAAAAAAAACAGAATTGTAGAATTTATTGCAAATTTATTAAAAAAGAAAAACTGAAATTTCACATGATCATGAGTATTCAGACCCTTTGCTCAGTATTGAGTAGAAGCACCCTTTTGAGCTAGTACAGCCATGAGTCTTCTTGGGAATGATGCAACAAGTTTTTCACACCTGGATTTGGAGATCTTCTGCCATTCTTCCTTGCAGATCCTCCCCAGTTACATCAGGTTGAATGCTGAACGTTGGTAGACAGCCATTTTCAGGTCTCTCCAGGGCTCTGGCTGGGCCAGTCGAGAATGGTCACAGAATTGTTCTGAAGCCACTCCTTTGTTATTTTAGCTGTGTGCTTAGGGTCATTGTCTTGTTGGAAGGTGAACCTTCAGCCCAGTCTGAGGTCCAGAGCACTCTGGAAGAGGTTTCTGTCCAGGATATCTCTGTACTTGGCTGCATTCATCATTCCTTCAATTGCAACTAGTCATCCTGTCCCTGCAGCTGAAAAACACCCCCATGGTATGCTTCACTGTTGGGATTGTATTGGGCAGGTGATGAGCAGTGCCTGGTTTTCTCCACACATACCACTTAGAATTAACACCAAAAAGTTCAATTTTCATCTCATTAGACCAGAGAATCTTATTTCTCATAGTCTAGGAGTCCTTCGTGTGTTTTTTCATATGTCTTGCACTGAGGAGAGGCTTCCATTGGGCCACTCTGCCATAAAGCCCCAACTGATGGAGAGCTGCAGTGATAGTTGACTTTGTGGAACTTTCTCCAATCTCCCTACTGCATCTCTGGAGCTCACCAAGGCTCTTTTGGCTGGATGGCCAGGTCAAGGAGTTCTGGTTGTCCCAAACTTATTCCATTTATGGATTATGCAGGCCATTGTGCTCTTAGGAACCTTGAGTGCTGCAGAAATTCTTTTGTAACCTTGGCCAGATCTGTGCCTTGCCACAATTCTGTCTCTGAGCTCCTTGGACAGTTCCTTCGACCTCATGATTGGACAGTTCCTTCGACCTCATGATTATCATTTGCTCTGACATGCACTGTGAGCTGTGAGGTCATACATAGACAGGTGTGTGCCTTTCCTAATGAAGTCCAATCAGTTTAATTAAACACAGTTGGACTCCAATGAAGGAGTAGAACCATCTCAAGGAGGATCAGAAGAAATGGACAGCATGTGGGTTAAATATGAGTGTCACAGCAAAGGGTCTGAATACTTATGATCATGTGAAATTTCAGTTAGTTTTTTTTTAATAAATTTGCAATAAATTCTACATTTCTGTTTTTTTTGTCAAGATGGGGTGGTGAGTATACATTAATGAGAAATAAAATGAACTCTTTAGATTTTAGCAAATGGCTGCAATGAAACAAAGCGTGAAAAATTTAAAGGGGTCTGAATATTTTCCGTACCCACTGTATATAATACAGATGCAATGCAAAGATTTGAAGCAAACTTTTCAATTTTTTTCAAATTAGGCTATAACATAACAAAATATGCAAAAAAATGAACCACTCAATTTTTTTCTGGATGTACACAATTTTGTTCCACCCAAAGTAATTACATGTGAGGCAATTGAAACTAAAGTCTCCTTGAATCCTTGAATAATTCAGACTGAATACTGAAAAATTCATTGAAGACACTAATAATTAATAGATGACACTGAATAATATATAGTAGATACTAAGTAAATCATAACTGTTACTGAATAATCCATACTAGTATCTGAATAATTCAGTGTAGCAACTGAGTAATTCATAGTCAATAGTGGATAATTCAGACTGGATACGGAATAATTCATAGGTGCTAATAAATAATAATTTATATTGGATACTGGATAATGTATAGTAGTTATCATAACAGTATGAATATGAAATAAAAATAATATGCAAATAACTCAGTTTTGATCAAATAAAATTAGAACATTAAAGCTCCAAGGGGACAATTTCAACATTTGTCAAGCCAATAAAGCAATTTTGAATTCAGAGTGAGAGGGAGAGAGAAGGGGAGAGAGAGAGAGAGAGAGAGAGAGAGAGAGAGAGAGAGAGAGAGAGGGAGAGACCCCTTTTGGAAAGTTGCTGCTTGTTATTCAAATCACTTACAAGGCCAGACAGATCTCTTGTTATTTGTAAACACCTACTAAGACACTCTGCAACTGCCCTGAGGGAAATCATCTGCACTGATAATCAATACTTAAGCATATTAGGAACCGTCAGGTTTAAACCTCCAACCTCTGAATGATGAGGAGACTCAGAACCCACCGTGGCCCCCAAGACAATTCCATTACCCAACAGAGAGAGGCAAAATGGAGATGTCAGACAGAATGAAGATTGTGTGTGAACACACACACACACATACACACACATTTCAGATAAAGATGAATAATCTAATTTTTACAGGACTGGGAGACTGAGACGATTGTGCTGAGCTGTCAATACAGCACAGCTCTAATGCAGGTTAAATGGAGAAAACAAGTGGAGCCAAAATGAGAATGCTTTTTCAGAGTCATTGATTCATCACAGCTGATCTGTTTTCTGAATGTCATACTTTGCTCTGGATCATGTTTCACATATGAACTGCACAGCTCCAAGGAGGAGAAAACTGTACACTTTTCCATGGCATTGAAGCATTTTCTCCTGCAGTGATATTCCAGCATAAAGCCAGCAATGCACCTGTTTAGCTGGAAAGATTTATCAATTCATGCCGTGTTTTCTCTCTGACACATTTCCTCAGAAAGAGTCTGAATACGGTTATTCCATTAACCCACACAGCTCAGCTCAAGGCTGCACAACTGCATTCAGATCAGTTCAGTTAGTGCAGCTCCAGTTAAGATGGGAGAACATACAAAAAAGCATTGCTGAAAGAACAGGGTGTTGTGATGCAATTGTGAGCACATGACCCTTTGGTCATAATGGCCAGAGCTAAGTGTGGACTACAAGAGTATGAAGCCCCCCAGATTTAAGCTACTTTACACTGAACAAGGAAAATTCACCCCATACACTTTATTTTCAATGGGATACGTGGCACACACATGGATTTTGGCAGCACATTGGCGAGCGCACTGGTCTGCAGTGGCAGACATGCAGGCTCATATGAAGTTTAAATGTTTTCAACATTTGTGTGATGCGAATGGGCATTGTCTTAATGCAGCCAATAGTCTTCCAGGTTTGTTTACCAGCATTTAAAATGGCAAAGAGAGAAAAGTACTGGTTTTAAGTAGAACACCAAACTGCCGCCACATCCTTGTTTCTACATTCACTGTCCATTCTATCAGCTCCTCTTACCATACAGGAGGAATTTGTAGTTCTATAATTATAGACTGTAATCAATAATACATGGTGGTGCTGTGTTAGTGTGTGTTGTATTAGTATGTGATACAGCAGTGCCTCTGGAGTGTTTACACACTGTGTGAACTCACTGTCCAATCTAGTAGACACTCCAACTCCTAGTTGCTCCACCTTGCAGGTGTAAAGTTAGAGACAGAAGCTCATTTATTTCAACACAGTTTGTGTTGATCATTCTCTAGTCCTTCATCAGTGCTCACTGGATATTTCTGATTGGTGGACTGTTCTGTCCAGCAGTGACATTGAGGGTTTGAAACACTCCAGCAGTGCTGCTGTTTCTGATCTACTCCACATACCACGTCAGAGTCACGGCAGGGATGAAAATGACCCACCACCACATAATACCTGCTCAGTGGTGGTTCCGTTGTGTCCTGACCACTGAAGATGAAAGGGTGAAAGGGGGATTAAATTAAATTAAATTACTATTTAAATTTACAACATGCTGTGTTTCTGATGTTACAGATAAATACTGATACTTTAACATTATACTCTGTTCAGGTTTTCATCATAAAATAAGATTAGACAAAATAACATAAGATTAGATAAAATAACATAACATAAGATAATCCTTTATTAGTCCTGCAGTGGGGAAATTCACAACATTGCAGCACCAAAGGCTTAGCAAGGCACTCAGTACAGGAATAGATAAAGTATAGTATATACAATATAGTATCTACAAAATTGTAAATAATAAACAAACTGAAAAAAATATGTACAAATTAATTACAGATAATTGCATGTGGGGAGATGGAAGAAGTATTGCACATTATGTCATACTGGAAAACTGTGTGGAGTTAAGTGTGCATGTATCCATGGTCTGCTAGGAACAGTGCTGTTTGTACAATCTAACAGCAGCAGGGAGGAAGGATCTGGGATACTGTTCCTTCACACACTTTAGGGTGAAGCACCCTATCACTGAAAGAGCAGTCCAGTGCTGCCAGGCTCTTGTGCATGGAGTGGGAGTCATTCAGCAGCATAGATGCCCTCTTGACTAACATCCTTCTGTCTCCCACCACCTGCACTGGGTCTAAAGGTCTACCCAGGACAGAACTGGCCCTCTTAATAAGTTGTTGTTTCTTTCCTGTCTGCCGTCAAAATACTGCTACCCCAGCAGACTACACCATAACAGATGGTAGATGCCACCACTGTGTAAATGAAGGTTCTTAGGAGTGATCCATGCACTCCAAATGACCTTAGTTTTCTCAGTAGGTTGAGACTGCTCTGGCCTCTTTTCTAAAGTGCAGTGGTGTTAAAGTTGTGTGTGTTTAAGTGAACACCCCGGTACACTCTGTCAATGTCCATCCCCTGGATGTTCACTGATGGAGGGGCGTGTCTGCACCTACGGAAATCCAGGACCAGATCTTTCGTTGTTGTCAAGTTTATCTGGAGGTGGTTGTGCAGGTGCCAATCCACAAAGTCTTACTACTATTTTAGGAAGGATAAAGGGATAAAGATAAATGAAAACTACTCCAACTGTAGGAGGGAAAAAGAGAAAAAAACTGCTCATTTTTAGGATGGAAAGGGAGAAAATCAACTCCATGTTTAGGAGGGAAGGAGGGAAGCTGCACCCGGGGAGCAGCTGGGTGTACCTTGCCCTAGGGCATTTCACCCGTATCCTTCTAGTCTGTGTTCTGGTTTATTATAAATAGTAAAAAAAAATAGACAATAGACTTTTCCTCTGAAGTTCTCCAGTCTGCAGTTAAAGATGTTCATCTCAGAAGGCTTTGATAGATGCTTTCAATTCTCATATATGCATAACTGATCAAACAGGACATGAGCTGAAATGGACAGAGATATCTTTATCTACCTCACACTTGGCCTTGAGCATAGAGTAGAGCTCAGAGTGTCAAATCTTTGCCACACCTTTCTGCTGCCTCTGTTCCCTTGGCAACACGGAGGCTACAAGCAGAATTAACTTTTATAAGTTTTATATGTGCTCCATTCCCCTGAAGGCTCAGTCTTGGTTAAATTAACTGTCCAAGGAGTTTAAAACTGTAAAAATAAAATGTGCAAGTGCTTTTTCAACTGTCAGCTGGAGTGTAAACACACCAAGACACACTGAACAGATATGAATCTGAAATCTGAAACAGCTTCAGGAGGAGGTCTCAGACACATTTGAGGCACAGGTTATAGTAGTGTAAACACAGTCACACTTTCCTGCCCTTATGAGAGAACTGAATGGTTACATACCAAAGTGAATAAAGTAATGATGGGTTCAGGAACAGAGTGGGGTGATGGTTTTGTATGAGGAAGAAAGTGTTAACCTTATGCTTGCATTTGTGTGTATTTCTATGACAGACATTGTACTTAACTAGCTTGCAGGTATACATTTGGTCTATTTAATATAAAATGCAAAAATCTAGCGTTCATATAAAATCAGAGTTTTTCATTTTTGTTTTGAGATATGTGCTCAGTGGAAATCTAAGAATAACAACTGGAATTACATAAAATACAAATTTACTACAAGCTTGCATTAATTAATCAAGAAACAACAGGACAATCGATCTGCTGTATGCTAATGTGAAAGAGGCATACAGCATCATACCCCCTCCCCCCACTGGGGAACTCGGACCACAATCTGGTCTTCCTTCAGCCAAAGTACACCCCCATGGTCCAAAGACAGCCTACCTCCAGAAATGGAAGAAACTCTCAGGGACTGCTATGGCATCACTGACTGGGATGTACTGTTTAGCCCACACTGTGAGGACATCAAGGAGATGACGCACTGCCTGACAGATTATCTCAACTTCTGTGCAGACGTGGTCTCTCCTGCCAAGACAGTACGGTGTTACCCCAACAACAAGCCATGGGTAACACAGAAAGTCAAGGCTGTCCTCAACAGGAAGAAGGCCATCTTCCAGAGCAGGGACAGGGAGACGATAAGAGCAGCACAGCAAGAGGTGAAACACTGCCTGAAAGAATCCAAGGACAACTACAGGAGGAAGGTGGAACAGAAGCTAGAGGAGAACAGCATGAGGAGGGTCTGGGAAGGTGTGAGAACCATCACAGGCCACAACACCAAGACCAGAGGTGTGGGGGGCACAGTGGAGAAGGTGAACGAGATGAACAAGTTCTTCAACACATCCTCCACCAGTTACAACAAGGAGGCTTCACCCCAGGAAAGCAGCAGGGCCTGACAAAATATGTCCTCAACTGCTGAAGGCCTGTGCTGCACAACTGGGTGAGCTAGTCCAGTGTCTCTTCAACCACAGCCTGCAGGTGGGGAGATTGCCTACCCTCTGGAAGACATCGTGCATTGTTCCGGTTCTGAAAAAGAACCGGCAAAGTGAGCTGAATGACTTCCGACCGATGGCACTCACTTCTCATCTGATGAAGATGCTAGAGCAGCTCTTCCTCTGTCTCCTTAGACCCCAGCTGCAACATGCCCAGGAACACGCAATCATTTACCTGCTACACTGAGCCCACTCGCACCTAGATAAGGGGAATGGCACAGTGAGGATCCTGTTTCTGGACTTCTCAAGTGCTTTTAACACCATCCAGCCCCTTATGCTTCAGGACAAACTGAACAGGATGCGAGTGGACCCATGCCTGGTCACCTGGATATCCAGCTACCTCACAGACAGGCCAAAGTATGTCAGGCTGAAGGACATCACGTCTGACACTGTGATCAGCAGCACTGGAGCACCCCAGGGGACAGTGCTGGCCCCTCTTCTCTTCACCTTGTACACGGCAGACTTCTACAACTCAGAGCTGTGTTACATTCAGAAGCTCGCTGATGACACAGCCATAGTTGGGTTCATCAGGGATGATAGTGAGGAGGAGTATCGGAGCCTGGTGAGGGTCTTTGCAGCCTGTTGCCACAGAAATCATCTGCAGCTCAACATCTCAAAGACCAATGAGCTGGTCATTCACTTTGGGAGGTTCAGACCAAAGTCACAACCAGTTCTGATTGAGGGAGATGAGGTGGAGGCTGTAGATTCCTACAAGTACCTCGGGCTGTGGCTGGATACCAAGTTGGACTGGTCATGTAACATCGACCACCTGTACAGAAAGGGACAGCGCAGGCTGTACTTTCTGAGGAGGCTACGGTCCTTCAACATCTGCAGGAAACTCCTGTGGATGTTTTGTCAGTCTGTGGTTGCCAGTGTCCTGTGCTACACTGTGGTGTGCTGGGGGGAGGCAGCATATTCAAGAAGGACACACATAGGCTGGACAAGCTGATCAGACGGGCTGGCTCATGGTTGGAACAAAGCTGGACTCTTTGGTGTCGGTGGCAGAGAAGAGGACTCTGAAGAAGTTACTGGACATTATGGACAATGCCAGTCATCCTCTGCACACTGTCATCAGCCACCAGAGGAGCCTGTTCAGTGAGAGACTGCTCCTTCCCAAGTGCAGGACCAACAGACTTAAAAACTCTTTTTTCCCAAATGCCATCAGACTGTACAACCCTCTGGGGGGGAGGAGGGGTAACAGGAGGATTAAGGATGGAAATGAGTAGGAACCGAACCAACAGCTAACAGTAACCTGCAACCCGACCACCACAACCCTACTGGACTCTCTGTGCAATGAACAGTTTTCAAGTGCAATAATAATGTGCAATACCCCCTCCTACAGGACCCTTCTTTCTCATGCACTACTATCTATATTGTATATTGTAATATAGTCTGTATATTATATATTCTATATATTTATATAGTGCTTCTTACTCTTACTAAATTATTTGTACTCTACTGTACTGATGCTGCTACAGGAACCTTAATTTCCCTGAAGGAACCCTGCCAAGGGATCAATAAAGTTCTATTCTATTCTATTCTATTCTATTCTATTCTATTCTATTCTATTCAACTTTCACTTGTGTTTGATTACATACAGTATGGTTAACTAGTAAATATATTTTTATTCAATTTTTAATAAATTGGTTATTTGATGATAATCTAGTTAACATTTAAAGTTTTCTGAAATATTACACAGAATGTTAACAGGGATTTCCAGGGCTAAAAGTGAGGGTCTGAGAGTGAGGGTCTGAGAATGTCAGTCTGAGAGAGAAAGGGTGAGATTAAGTAACTTAGAGTGAGGGGTTGAGAATAAGTACCTGAGAGTGAGGGGCTGACAGTGAGGGTCTGACAGTGAGAGGCTAAGAGTGTAGTACTGCCAGATAAACATCTCTCCATGAAACACAGTAAACTACAGTAAGCTTGATGATGTTTAGCAAAGCTAATTGATTTTGAAATTACCATTAAAACTGTGTTCTTTTACCACAGGCAGCTTCACATTCTCAAATGCAGTGCCACTGCAAGAGCAGCACAGGTGTGTGTGGTAAAAACTGTAAGGCCTGATTGTATTTTGGTTTCTATACAAGTGCAGAAACATTAAACCGTAAAGTCATGTTCATGACCACTGTCCAGCTCTTTACAGTGAAAACAATGTATGTTAACTTTTAATGTTTAGTAATAGGCAAGAGGTGTGGGGATCAGTTTAATAAAGGTTTAATGTAGGATTCATTCTAATCAGTAAATGTAAACATGTCCATGAAGTCTTGTTGGGGAATGCACTCACTGAATCCCATTGAATTTTACAGTATTTAAGGTGGAACCAAAAACAACCAAAAACACTTGTGAGTTAAATGTGAGGAGATTATCTTACTGAACTTTACTAATGTTTGTCACAGTGGTGCCAAAAGTTGCACTTGTCATGCATTGCCAGGGGTCTGGGGCTGTAGGTCTGATCCCTGCTCCTGTCACTATCTGTAAGGAGTTCTCCCCATGTCTATTTGAGCTTCCTCTGGGTACAGTTTCTTTCTGCATCCCAAATGCCATCCGATGACACTAGGATTAAACGAATAAGATAATGACTGTCTGATGGAAAAAACGTTACTAATGTTATAGTCTGATAAGACTGTTAACTAAGATGTCCTATTTCAAGATCGGTTAAGTATATTTTTTCTTTCAAAATTCTATCCACAATACCCCACAATGACAAAGTGAGATTTTTTTTTTTTGCAAATTTATTAAAAATATAACATGAACATAAGTATTCACAGTCTTGGCCATAACAATCACACTCAAGGACCTGTGGTAAATTCAGTTGACCTGTAAGCACCCGTTTATATAAGGTCCCATAGTAGACGTTGCATGTCAGAACACAAACCGAGTCATGAAGTCTAAGAAATTATATGTAGACCTCCAAGAGAGGACTGATGAAGGTCCCAATGAGCATAGCGGACCACCAAGACTCTTCCTAGGGCTGGCCACCCCGGCCCAAGTGAGTGATCATGGTTGGAGGGCCTTAGTCAAGGAGGTGACAAAGAACCCAAAGGTCACTCTGACAGAGCTCCAATGTTGCTCTGTGGAGAGAGGAGACATATTCCGCCGAATCAGTGCCATTTGCATCCCCAGGAAATTACATGTATAAATGTTCACAAACATTAACTTTAAAATACATTTTATTATTAAGCCTGGTGTCTTGTACTTTGATCTAATAACAAATTTAAGACATATAATTAAAAACATTAATAAAAACTACCTAGAACACTGAAAAAATAGCATTTGTTACCTGTCCCCACTCTCTAACTTTACCATGAAATATAATCATTAAAATCTTTCAGATATCGTTTTTTTTTTTTTTTGCATTTTTGTGTGACTTCAAATTGCATCTATTCTTTAAAAATATTTGTTTCATAAGAAATTCATAATATTTAAGTTAAAATACACATTTTAGTTGTGTCCCAAAGTTTTCACTCACATTAGCCCATCTGAAAAATTCAGAACATTCAAAACGTCACAACTTCAATTGGAAGTTCCATCAGTTGGATCTTCTGAAGGTCACGGGAAGACCAAAAGTAAATTCCCTCCTTTTTTTCTCTATATTTGATGATATTGTAACTATGACTGAGGAGTTCAATCTCAATGTTCTGTCCTGTTACCTATATTCATTCTTTGATGTTATTTATTTTTAAAACACAAATTTTGGGAAAATCACTAGAATGTGCTAAGTGTCCACGTGCTACTAGGATAGCCATCATGTAGCTATATTTTATGTTTTTGCTAATTTTATGCTAAAAACTCAGTCCTGTTACTTTCAGTCCTGTTACTCATATAAGGAGTGCCAGTAGCAGGAATGAGTAGTCCTCTTGTTAGTTGATTTTTTAGTGTCAATGTAATATTCATCTTTTTTAAGTTTTACAGTTGAAATGACTGAAGTTGTTGAGATTTAAGGTCAGTTTCACAATGTGGATACTATACCTACAGGGTGCCAAGCCACCACTAAGTGCTGCAAAAAAGCAGCAACGCTATCATCCTGGACGTGATGCTGACCCAGAGAGGAGAGAAAGATATTTAGAGAAGGAACAAGAAAAATACAGGGAGGATTTAAAATCAGACAGGAAGAAAATTATCAATGATCTAAGTGAGAGAGAAAAGCGCAGACGACGCAAAACATGGAGGGAAACATACCATAGAATCAAGGACAGGAAAGAAGCGTTACAACTCCTCATCACCCCTCCAAAGGCAGAAACAACAATCAAGTGAGGAATCAGTCAAGAAGGCAGTTTTGGAAATACCCAATGATTGGTCATCAGTTCTATCCACAATGAGGATGCATCAGGCACTGACCTAAGCCCAAGGAGAACTGACATACAGGGACGTCAGCTGCTTATGCACAACAAAACAAAACCTGACCTGTGACTGCTTTAATGCAAAACATTTCACGTTTGGTCATCAACAGATGGCTCCCAATCAATGGAAGTTCAGTGGCAAAGTCCTGAAGTTGTTGGCAAATGGTGTGTGGTGAAGTACGAAGGTGACCTATACCCTGGCATCATCATAGATACAAGTGAAACAGAGGTCCATTACATGCACTGTCAACAGGTTTTTCTGGCCAGCATGTGAAGACATGCTTTGGTACCTTTTTGAGGATGTTTTGAGTATCACCCCACCCAAGTCCAGTCACAGACCGCTATATGGAGATCTAAAAAGAGCTCTGGGCCATCCTAGAGAAGATCTCTTAGAAAAGGCCAGACAAGTTTATTTTCACACACACACACACACACACACACACACACACACACACACACACACACACACACACACACACACACACACACACACCGATTGCTACCGATTATTCATTCCTGTTACCCAGTGTTCATTCCTGTTACTTGATTATTTTTTCTAAAAAAAAATAAAGATAAACAACTTTTTTTCCAATCATATTTGGTACATCATTTATCCATTTGTTCAATTTGATCAATTTCAGGTTTGGGTCTTCTTAGAAAAATAGAACATACATGCATATATAGTGATGTTTTAGTCATAAATATTAATTATGTGCACATGTAGTCAACCATTTCTTTAAAATAAACCCATTCTTGAGAGAAAATCAAAGTATGTAGTTGACATGCTTTCAAACATGCTTTTTAAATGTCACATGAGTTTTGGTAACAGAACTGAGAAAAATGTAACCATATTCGTCTTAGAAACCTTGTAAAAAATTAAATAAAGCTGTCTGAGATTGACCAACACATGTTTTGAATAGTTAAATATATGTGTTATTAAATTCAGCATCAAAAATTCAAAATTAAGTTTCATTTGGAAGAGTTACAACAAGCCAATTGCCCCCTTTCGATGGAATGGCCGAGGAGAACCTTACATATGGACAACCATTTCTGCAGCACTCCACTAATCATGCATGTATATTGCAGTAACTGGGAGACTAGACAAGGTTGAGGGAAAGAAGACTACAGCAATGTACAGAGACATCTTTGATGATATCATGCTCCAGAGCACTCTGAACCTCAGAAGGTTCATCATAAGGTTTATCTGCCAACAGGACAATGACCCTAAGTACACAGTCAAGATAACAAAGGAGTGACTTCGGGACAACTCTGTGAATGTTCTTAAGTGGCCCAGCCAGAGCCCAGATATGAACCTGACTGAACATCTTTAGAGATATGTAAAAATGTCTGTGCACCAATGCTTCCCATTCAGTTGATGAAGCTTGAGAGTTTGTAGCATCATGCTCATACAGACCTGAGGCTGTAATTGCTTCCAAAGGTGCTTTTAAGTGAAATGGAAACAGTTACATCCAAAGACTATCCAAACATGTCTTATAAGTCATTCTGAAAATGTAAATGTTTATCTGTAGATATTCAATAGATAAGTGTTCTCAGTACTTTTGTGTTTTTAATAGGCAATATTTTAAAAAATAAGCTTGTCTAGTTGGTACAGACTCATGAGACACTCTGATTGGGAATTACAACTTCAGTAAGATTTGATTACAGTTAATCACTTGTATTTGGGCAGTTTCTATGAGAGAGTGTAGCAGAGCCATGCTGCAGTTGCAGTTAGAAAGGACAGAAATCTACTGAGTGAGCACTTGTTAAAAAGCAGTCATTTTACCATTAACACATCAGAATTTTTTCTTGATCCATGATAATTATATTAAATATTCATACTGTTTCATCTCTAAATTCAACAAAACTCCTCTCAGTGAAACAAATATGTACTTTGTTTTCATAAGCATGGAGCTCCAAAGCTGTTTCCTACCTAATTTTTGAGGCAGCAGTCATCTTTAGCACAGCACAGGAAACTGAATGAATAAACAACTGGTTGCCACATAATGAGCAGATTTGCATATTCCATACCACACAGAAATCAAAGTTCAGTCTGACTAAATACAGACACATTTAACAACCAAGTGTTAATGCAAATGATTAAAATCTTATCAGGATACAGTCCAGTGTAAACAGGGTCAAAATCATGTTGATCCTTAATTGGGCCTCAAAAATCCATATAGAATATATTTTGTTCAAGTATAGCTCAATGTACAACTTAAGAGTTCAACAAATTTCTGACTGAACCTTACAGTAACCTGACAAGGTTCTGATGGGACCTAACTGTAGTCAACATAATTTTGACTAAAGCTAACTGAAGTTGACCTAAATATGTTTCACCCTGACTATAGTCAACACAGTTCCTTCTCGACACAATTTCAGTCAACACAGTTGGGTCTGAACTGGCTGTAGCCCATCACAAATTTTCCAGACCTGGATCAGGGCATCAGTAAGATCCTGGGCAGTCTGTGGAGTGACTTGGTTTTCATAGTAGATAGTGCTGTTGTACTGTTCAGGACTCATTTGCTGTAAATGGAAACACTTTTAAATGGTCATTTACCATGCAGTTCTGGCTAAATGTATTGAAGTCCTTACTTAAAGAAAACTACAACATTTTTTGGACATCTGCATTATACAATCCTCTCACAGGAACATTTGGCAGAATAACATTAGTAATAATGATAAGATGAAGATTTTCTACTCTAATTTGGACAGGAGGAGTAATTATTACTGTTTAAGAGATGCTTGAGTTTGACTGAGCTCAACACATACCCTTCCCTTCCACAGGACATCCTTTGCATTTTTGCTGCTGTAATCTGTCGTGGCACCATTTTCAGCCATCTGCTCTGAACCCACACACTCTGCTTTGGCTTTGAACCATTTCTGCCTGTAATGCCATTCCAGCACATAGATACAGAGGCACCTGCTCACTTGGGGAGATTTATCAGTTTGTGCCACATTTTCTGTCTGATATATTTTCATACGAAGTTTGAAAAGCTCAAGGTTACTTGACTGTGTTCAATTCAAGTTTTCTTCAAACCTTATACAGGAAGAACCAGCTGAGACAGAAGCATGCAGCATTGCACTGCAAACAGCCTGGGCTGCTAAAGGACAAGTTGCAACACATTGGTGTGGATAGTCACCTGTCTAATTAGATACTGGACACAGTATGTATGGGCATGGGACTGTCTTTCAGGTGATCAGCAGCACAGGGCCCCCTCAAGGCACATCCTGGTACTGTTTCTCTTCACCCTGTACACTGTTGTGCAGCTCACCAACCTACCACCTCCAGAAGTTCTCTGATGGCAATCATCAACCTCATAACCAATAAGGATGACAGTGAATACAGAGAACTTATTAAGGATTTTTTGGATTGGTGTCTGCAGAACCATTTCCACATAAACATGGTGAAAACTGGTGTAAGTTAATCTTAATTGAAGGAGACCCTTCTGATATAGAAATACAAATTGTTCCTGTATGGTAAGAGGAGCTGATAAAATGGACAATAAATGTAGAAACAAGGTACTGGTCATAATGTTATGGTGGCTTGCCATATTTGAAATGTGATCTGCTGATACATGATGTAGGACTGGGAAATATATAATATCAAGATATATTTTGTATAAGATATAAAAAAAAATCTGATACACAGATTATCATCTGGGAACAATTTAAATCCTTGGGCTCCAACTGGATGATAGGTCAGACTGGAGGGCTAACACTGACAGTCTTTAAAAACAGTCTCTATTTCCTCAGGAGGCTGGGGCTCAACATCTGTAGTAAGTTCTTGCAGATGTTCTATCAGACTGTGGTTGCCAGCTGTCTATTTTAGCTGTGGTTTGTTGGGGACATAATATTAAAAAGAGAGACATGATGCAACTGGACAAGCTTGTCAGGTGAGCCAAGTCAGTGGTTGGTGTAGACTTGGACTGAAAGGGACTGAGAGAAGGACACTACATAATTGGTTTCCATCATGGTTAATGATGCCCAACCACTGCACTGACAGGTTGCTGTCATGGAGAAGAAGTTTAAAGAAGTGTAGTGTCAGTTTGCAGGTCACAGATTCAGGTCACAGATTCAGGACATATTTTGTCCCTCAAGCCAATAGACCGTTTACCTCTTCCCAGGGGGGATTGGAATCTCACATGTTCAGATACTTTATTCTGCATGCTACTCTCTCAAATTCAGTATACATATTTTTATTTATTTTCATATGCTATTTTGTAACCTTTTTTCACAATTATTGTTCTGCATTTCAGAGACAGTAGCATGCTGTTCTCTAGGCTTCATAACTCAGGATCAGGAACCTACAGACTTACAGAAAACTTTTTACACACTTACCCTATCTAACCCAAAGATTCACTTATTTCCCAGTTAAAATGCCAAAGGACCTTCCAGTGCATGTTTACTGCTCTGTCAACATGGACATGATCAACCTGCATGCAAACTCCAAATGATCAGCAAGACATGGCATGGTTGATGACATCACTGACTCAGATATTTTTTCTTTTTTTTTTTTTTGCTCACACAGTGTTAATATTTCAGAATAAAATTCATGAGAAATGATAATACTGGTGCATACACAAACAAGGACATTTACATTGTCAAAGAATTTGAAAAATGTATTATAAATATTATTGTCTAATTGTAAATATTATTGCATAGGTCTAATCATAAGGTGAACACTCACTATTGAAGAGACACTGGTGTGTAAACACTCAGCAGAAGGTAGGTGTTTCGAATAAAGTGGACTGTCAGTATATTTGAATGAGCACACACACACACACACACACACACACACCCACACACACACACACACACACACACACACACACACACTGTTCAGAAGCACTGAGCTAAAGTACCTTTATTTGTGAAAGTCATCATAATTTAAATGCTAGATTAGCACAATTACAATTCTGCATACTGTTTTTAATGGCAATATCAACCTGACAACCCTTGTAAATGTCCTGGTGTCAGTTTCAGCTGCTGTATTTTCTTACAAAATGCAGAAACGCACTAACCCAGCTGCTCTGACGAGAATGTCATGTGCTATTATTGGTGTTTTTCTGGGCTGGCTAGAGCCTTGTCTCAGACAGTGGTTACGAAGGAGACACATGCAAAAGACCTCAGCTGAGCTTCAGCATGACCTTGAAGGTCACATGACTGACTGGGTGTGTGCTGACTGTGTTCTGTAGAACAAAAAGCTTCAGATGAAGCAAGTTGTCTGCTGCTGATTGTTGAATATTCAACACTCTGAAGTCAGCAGTGAATTAGAACCACTGTGTGTGTGTGTGTGTGTGTGTGTGTGTGTGTGTGTGTGTGTGTGTGTGTGTGTGTGTGTGTGTGTGTGTGTGAGTTAGTTTGGGTATATGTAGATTCAGCCTAGACAGCAAATCAGAGACACCTCTTAATACAGGTGATTCATTCTTATTAAATTTGTCGAATTATTTCTCAAAAATTAAATGTTCTGAAAGGCTACATAATATTTATGTTTAACATAAATATTGTGTATAATGTGGAAGGTATTATGTATAACATGAACTATAATATGTATAACATGAAAGGTATTGTATATAATGTGAAAGGTATTGTGTATAACATAAAGTATTATGTACAACATTAAAGGTATTATGTATAACATGAAAGGAATGATGTATAACATGAAATGCATTATGTATAATGTAACATGTATTACCTATAAAGTGAAAGATATTATGTATAACATTTATTATGTATAATGTGAAATAATCTTGTATGACATGTAAAGTATTATGTACAACATGTGTAATGAAAGGAATTATGTAGAACATGATAGACATGAAGTTATTATGTATGTGACAACATTATGTATAACATGAAAGGTATTATGTATATTGTAAAAGGTAGAATGTATAATGTGAAAGGTATTATATATAACGTATTATGTAAAATGTTAAAGGTATTATGTACAGCATGAAAGGCATTATGGGCAATATGTATAATGTGAAAGGAATTATGTATAACATGAAAGGTATTATGTATAATGTGAATGGAAATATGCATAATGTACATTATTTCATTTAACATTAAAGATATTGTATATAACATGAAACACTGAAGAATGCGAAAGGTATGCATAATGTGAAAGACATCACATATAGCATGTAAAAGATTATGTACAACATTAAAGGTATTATGTATAACATGAAAGGACTTGTGTATAATGTGAATGCTATGAAAAACATCAAAGGTATGGCATCTGCTAAATGCCATAAATGTAAATGTATATTTTAAAAGGTAGTGTGTACAACATGAAAAGTATTATATGTAATGTAAAAGGTATTATACATAACATGGTAATTATTATTTATAATGTGAAATATATCATGTAAAGTATTATATACAGCAATAAAGGTATTATGTATAACACGAAAGGTATTATGTATTATGTGAAAGGTATTATGTACAATGCAAATGTAGCATGTAGTTCACAAATGTTATTGAAAGCAAACGTTTTAAAATGCCCTTAGACCTGAGAGGTCTGTATATGGGTTTGTTTGTTTGTTTTTTTGTTTTTTGCAGATGGCTTGTTTCAAAAATCACCTGACATCTTAACAGACTTCATTTGATATGATACTGCGAGAGTTAGAATCTCAGATACCTTCAAAATGAATAATTTAACTTGTTTGTGATGTTTTCTTTCTGTACTGTACCATGAAAATATTAAACTGGAAAGCATTTGAGGGAATTACAGAGCTCAGGCTTTACAAGAAAACTTTAGTCTCACCACTGGGACTTGAGTTTGAATCCCAAAGCCACAACCACATGTAGCCATGAGGCAATGAGATTGTAATTACATGTGAAACATAATTGGGTTACTATAAAAAGAACCCCTAAAAAGTCACAGCAGACAACAAAGTGCATGCTAATTATTTATCACTTTTTACAGATATGAAGTGTTTGGCTGTTTTAAGATTTGTTTGGTGTGAAGAACCTTTAAGGGGCTTTAGGGAATCAAAAGCTGTTTCTTCACATAAAGAACCCTTTTGAAAAGGGAATAAGAGGTTTGATTGTTTGTGCCATCTGGGGTTTCAAACAGGTACGAAAGGTGCATCTGTGTGTTCCATGCCACATAAGATTCTGCTCTGTTAAGCTCCCGAGGCTAGAGGCCAGTGCCACCCAAAGGATTTTTTTCTAACTTTCTGTGTTTTGTGTGGTTCGGTTTGGCACTATTTTTTCTTTGCTGCTGTCCAGTTTGAGTCTCTTTATGTGGGGCTGGAGAAGCAGTTTAGCATGTCTGACTATATGTTTAATAACTCTTTTAAATAAAGCTATTTTACTTGTTCCTTCCCTTACCCTGCTTTTACCAAAATGCAAATGTTACCGATCTCCCATACACTCCCATCACAATTATGTGCTGAACAGATGATACAAGGGAAAATGGAAATACTCGCAACTACTAGTACTAAACAAACACTAAATAAACATAACTCAATAAACACGAACAAGGTATAAGGTACACTCACACACAGTTACACATTCACAGTTACACATACAAGGACTGACCAGGGCTGACTGTCACAAAAGGTGTTAAACAGAAGGGAACATAGGACACACCTGGATTACAATTATGACAGGGCAGGGTTACAAATAAGACACAGCTTGGAATGGGCAGAGACAGGACATGTGCTCATAAGCATGAGGGATCTAAACAACAACAAGGACAAGATGACACCAGATGAATAGGACAGATATGTGACAACCTTAGACGTGAGTTGGGATCATCACAGAAATTTAAATCTTTATTATTCAAATTAAACATCAGTTTAAGTGTGTTTGAAAAGTGTGTTTTCAGGGAATGGCAAACTGGTCTTTCTTTGCTTTACATAAAGAACCCTTTTGGTACTATTATTTTCTAGAGCTGTGGCTGGTGGTATTGATATGGATGATTGAAATGTATGATTTTAGATTAAAATGAAACTGATAATAGCCAATCAACAACATAACAGAACAAGCCAGAACCAGAAAAAAAGACAAGACTTTAAGAGAGTTTTCACACCTGCACTGTTTAGTCTTGTTAATTTGATTGTGAAAACAACAGTCACACTGTGAATAGGACCAACAAAACAGCACCAAGTCTCTTTAGATGAGGTGGTCTCAGTCTGGTCCCAAATTAACTCTGGAGTGGTTGGTTTGTGATAAGAATTGATCCAACCTCGGTCTGACATATACTGGACACATTTGAGTTGAACAGCTCTGCAGGTGTAGTTTAAGATGGTATGAACAATGCCATTTCTGCAGCTGTTCTAGCAGGCAAATCTGCACTGCCCCAAAATAAAGCACCTTCTTCCTGTAGTCACTTTCTCACTCCAACCCACACAGGTCTGACCAATCACCGGAGGGAACATTTCTCTAATTTTCTCTGACTTTATATCTACAAGGTGGAGCAACTAGGTAGGAGTGTGTGGACAGTGAGTGGACACAGCGTTTAAACACTCCTTCAGAACTGCTCTGCCTGATCCACTCGTACCAGTGCGAAACACAAACACACCACCACTGATTCATTGTCACTGCAGTGCTGAGAATGAATCACCAACCACATAAACCACTGTGGTGGTCCTGTGGGGTCCTGACCAATGAAAGTCTGGGTTTTTTTTTGTGCTGTTGCAACAATCATGGCATTCACACACACTGAGTTTAATCAGCTTGCAGCAACATGTAATAAAATCATTAAATAAATAAAAAAGGAAACAAATTGATGCTCAAAAAGCAACGGGAGGCTGTAAGGAGATTGTCAATTGTTCTCAGTTTGCAGTGTTTACAGTGGTGAATGGTATTAAAAATGATGGTTCAGGGGAACCAGGAAGGTCAAATAAGACCTGGAATACCATGAGAATTGCTTGTATGCTGTAAGAAAGATAGATCAAAACACTTATGACTGGTGGGAACTTGAAGGAAAGTGTGATGAATCATGACACTATGCAGCACTGCTTGCACAAACTTTATAGAGTCGTAAGAATTCTACAAAATATCTAACCTGTTACAGCCCCTCCCACAGGTAATCTGCACACATGATGGAAAAAAAAAGAATCAAATCACCTTCTGTTGCTTAGAGGTCTGGTTCTGATGTGTCTTTTGTAGACACCATTCATGGGCCCAATACACAGCAACTGAATTAAATTCCAGTTTTAATGCCAAAGGACCATCCAGTGCATTTTTACTGCTCTTGTACATGCTCAGTCTGCATCAGATATCATTAGCCCCACCCCCTCTGCTGATCTGTTTCTGACCCAGGTATTAGGTTATAGAGAAAAATGAGAAGGGAGGGGTTGTTTGCACTCTTTCTTTGCTCACATAGTGTTCATTTTTCAGAATAAAAGTCCTAAGAAGATATTATACTGATTCATACATAAATAGCAATATAATAAAGGACATTCAGGTTGTTGTTGCTTTTATCTTGACCACTGTCAAGTATTTTGAAGAACTTATCTATGTTGATCTAATCATTCAAATCAATCAATCAAATGATAAATTAAACCTATTGCATTTTCAGCTCAAAAACACTCTGAATAAACAATTTCCAACAGGATTTGAATAGCCTATGTACTGAAAATAACAGTCTAATAATCTGCATGTGTGACTATAACGTTTCTAATATTTTGGTGAAGAAAAATATGTCAAACTACAAAAACCTGCACACTACCAAACATTTGAAGCTTTCACTCTCTGTTATGCCCTCCTTGCCAAATATATATATATCCCTAGAACGCTAATGCCGGTTGATTTTCACCCACACAATTTTTGTCATGTGATTTTCATTGTGTTGCTAATGTCTGAGTTGCATCGGACTTTGGGTAGCTTCAGGGTACTCATTGATGTCATTAAGGGTATTGTTGATTCCCCCCTCCCATCACGCATTTTTACTATGGCATGCTAACAAGTGAGTAACATGTAGCTAGTGTTAATTTACATCTACAATTGTTAGCTATGGAGACTTTTGCTCCCATTAGAAAAATATGGGACATTTTATGGGAACTTTAAAAAGTTGTATGTGCCTGGGGAAACATAACTGTGGATGAACAGCTGCTGACATTCAGAGGGAGGTGTCCATTTAGCATGTAAGACCCCAACAAACCTGCCAAATATGGAATCAAGCTTTGCAATGATTTCCACAGCAAGTACGTCTTGGCAGGGATATCATACCTGGGGAAGCAGGTGACACAACCACAGGGTGGTCAAAGTCTTGGCCATTATTTCACCAAGGAGCTGACCAAGCAATATCACCATACAAACAGGAATGTGACCACTGATAATTGGTTCACCTCTGTGCCACTAGCAATCGACCTGCTGGAGAACTGTGGCATGACCATTGTGGGGATGGTGAAAGCAAACAAAAGAGAGACCCCACATGTGATGAAAGATAAAGAAAATCACATGCCAGGCTCCAATGCTTTTCTTTTCACCAAAGAAGTAACTTTGGCATCATTCCTCCCTGACACAGCAACAAAAAAGAAGCTTGTCTTACTCTTGCCATCCATGCACACACAACCCAGTATTGGATCCACTCACAAGCCTGAAGGGAATAAAATTTACAACCAAATGAAGGGAGGTGTTGTTACATTCAACCAGATGTGTGCTCACTACAGCTGTTCAAGAAAAACCAGGAGCTGGCCACTGTGTGTGATATATGGCATGATGAATGCTGGTGTGATAAACTCATGGATCATTCACAAGCAGAATGCCTTAAGGAGAGGTGACACACCAATGAGGAGGAAGCCGTATATGCAGACTTTGGCAATGGCACTTATCAAGCCATGGGCAGAGCAGAGACTCCCCTCTTCAAGTCTGTCCTGTCAGCTCCGAATCCTCATCTGCTCTGTGTGCAACATCCGTACACCTGGCACTACTGCTAGAGAGATTGGACCAGTGGCAGCAGAAAGCAGAAAGATATAATCTTTGGTCTCTGTGCTAACTCTCTGATTAAAGCCCTCCTTATACATAAGTACATAAAAAGATTTTTTTTAAGATTAAAAAAAAATATTTGTTTTAATTCTTTTTAAGTAAGGGTGTGATACAATCCAGGTGATAAAGGGGGTAATATTTAGTGGCTGGAATTGAGCATCCTGACAGCCTGGTGGATGGAACTGTTCAGTAGTCTTGTGGAATGGACCCGGTGGCTCTGGTACCTTTTCCAGCAGATTCAAGTATGAGTGTAGAGGTTCAGAGGTGTTGTCACATATATTCCTGTGTCCTGTGTAGATCCCACATGCTTCTAGCAGGTGTGTCTTGTTTTGGTCTTGTCTCCGCCTATTCCCACTGGTGTCCCATTGGTAACCCTGCCCCTTTGTAATCATGTCCCAGCCGACAATGTTCTCATGTATATATATATATACTCTCTTGTGTCAGTCTGGTCTCATGACTCTACTGTTGTGTTATCTGTTATGTTAACTGTTATGTTATTTATAGTCACATTTTGTGTAACTGTTATGTTATGTAACTGCTATGTTATTTATAGTCACTCAAATTGTTGTTATGCTACATTAAAAAAAAGTCCAATAGTGTGGGGTTGTAGAGTTAAACAGCAATGGGAAGGAAGGACCTGCGATACATACTTCACAATGGTTATTTTGTCAAAAAACTTGATTATGTGGTTGGTGCTGTAGGTTGGTACACAGTTGTGGGTCAGCAGGTTGAAGAGCAATGAGCTGAGCACACACCCCTGTGACGATTCAGCACAATGGTTCTGGAGGAGTTACTGTCGAGCCACACATTTTGTGGTTTCTGACACTTCAATATTGATATTTTCATACATCCACAGCTCTGACCAACTTATCTGGCCATAATAATATGACCCTCATCAAAGTGGCTCAGGTGTTCATTTCTGTCCCCTCTGACACATAGAGTCACCACCTAACAAGCCTTCACATGAACATCTGTTACAACATGACCTTTCTTCATTTCATCCGTGAGTGCTCATAATGTGTTGGCTTATGGTGTGTGTGTGTGTGTGTGTGTGTGTGTGTGTGTGTGTGTGTGTGTACAGTCTGTGTATTTCTCATTATGCAAATGATTCTGTTGAATAGTGACTGCAAAGTGTGCTGCTGATAAATGTGATGTGTGTGATGTTAATGATGACAGCTTTAATGCAGCCTCCTGCTCTCCACTGGTCAGACGTCTTGTGCTAGGAGAGCAGCAAACTGATTATGTCTCCAGTCTCAATGTTATTGAGGTGATGTTATAGCCCTGCTGGAATAAACAATGTGTTGAGTTATGTTTAGAAATATGTGAATATTTACTGCGGTAACATTTAAAATACGTAGCAGGCTGTGCCATTAGTTCCAGTGTGTTACAGTGTGCTTTGTGTGCTGTGTTTGTGTTCAAGCTAAAATTATAAAAAAAACAATGCCCCTTGTGTTCAATCAACCAGTGGAATATTGAATATGCTCATACTGTATCCTCACAGGTGAAAACAAATATGGATTAAGTGTTTACTCTAGTTGGATGTGCTGTTTTATCCTAATAGAAAAATCACATTATGACCACCTCCTTGTTTTTACTCTCACTGTCCATTTTATCAGCTCCTCAGATCTGTTTTTCTGCATACTTTACCCTCCTTTCACAGCAAGCTCTGGGCTGGAAAGTTCTGGCTGGTGGACTGTTCTCAGTGCTCTGTAGGTGTCTGATGTGTCCTGACCATTGAAGATGAGGGTGAAAGTAAGATATCAAAGTATACAGAGAAACAGATGAACTACTGTCTGTAATTTTATAATTACAAAGTCCCCCTGTAGAGTAAAAGGAGCTGATAAATTGTGTGAACAAACAAGGAAGTGGTCATAATGTTATGGCTAATGAGGGTATATTACTCTTAATGTGTTTATAATCAATCAATCAAAATATATTTATATAGTGCTTTTTACAACAAGGAGTTGTCACAAAGCAGCTTTACATAAATCCAGGTCCAAGCCTCAAATGAGTAGCCAGTGGCAAAAGTGGCAAGGAAAAACTCAAGAGAGCAACCCATCCTCCTCTGGTCCCCAACCGTTTTATCACCGGTGAATGCTTGACATACATGAATATACATCTATGAATATTGGGCCTCACCTTCATTCCATATTGAGTAAATATAGCATCATTTTATTAATAGAGGAAAGAAGACTGAGCAACATGAATGGTGACTACTTGCATGAATTCAGAAAGGACATAACAGTGTTTATAGTAATACTGCTGGATGAGTGGGTCTGATGTGTGCTCTTAAAATCCTCCAGAAAACAGAGGCTCTACTTTTGGATTACCATGTCTATAATGAGTGTGTGAGTACTAACACTGAGAAAAAGGTCTATAGCCATACAAAACAGCTACAATACGTGTGTGTGTGTGTGTGTGTGTGTGTGTGTGTGTGTGTGTGTGTGTGTGTGTGTGTGTGTGATAGATGCACCACCTGTTCAGTCTTGCTCATTTAATTTTATTTATTCTTTTTCTATTTTTTTTCTTTGCTATATCTTGCTGTTTCTCTCTCTCATGCTGTAATAAAGGGGCTGAGGCAGTATTAAAGTGCAGAGGTTTTTAATTGTGAGTGTTATGATTGTCAGGACAGACAGGGGTCAGGAAACCATGTTAAAACACAATCAGACAAACAGAAATAACAAAATTCAGCACTTGGTTATACACAGAGATTCTGCAGTGACCACCACAAACTGTTTAAGAAGAGCATTAATTGGACCTCATGAGTTACAGCTGTTGTTGATAAGATGAGCATCAGGTGAGTGGTGGGGCTTAGCATGTGCTGCCCTACCTAATGCCAACAGGGCGAGCCATGACAGTCCCCTCCTCCCAAAGGGTGCGCCACACCTGGGATAAAACATCTGGGGGCCAGGACCCTGGGGCAACACAAGTCATGGCAGGAGCCCCATATGAGACACAGACTTGTGTGAGCACTGGAGTGGACTATGGCATGGACATAGGAATTGGAGCAGTGGCACAGAAGCAGGAGCTGACAGGACTGCTAGAGTCAGCATGGGAACATGGGATGGACTGGTATGGGCTATGGTAGTGGTTCTTAATAGTAGTTAATGGAAATAACAGGCTACGTGAGGTGAGCTTCCATGTTCCTGCTTGCTAATCTAAATATCAGCCAGTTTTATTTTGGCAGTCGGTTCATATGGTGCCAATAGGGACCACCAAACAGGACCTCAGTCTTGACCCCAGGGCCAGTGCTTCAGCTGGGCTAGGCACTCAGGGACTACTCTCAGCTTAACATATTTAAACTGGCAGATGGCCCACTCTGGGGGCTTTGTCTTGGAGCCTGTTCTACTCAAAGTGGAAGTATTTTTTGGACATTGAAACAAATAGGATAAAGGGAGATGGACAGACTCGAGCTGTGAATGTAAATGTAATGTGTTATGCAACAATTTATGTAATTAATTATGTAATTATGTTATTATATTTAAATAATTATGTAACATAGGTTGAATGTAAAGCAAAACAGCAACAGTAAGTCTAAGCCTGTTTTTTATCAGAACAACTGCAGCAAGGATAAAACTAGGCTGCGATTCAGAGCGCACAGAATAATAAACCATGGGTCTGCCAATGGCCTGGCCTTTGCCATCTGATGGCACTGTCAGTCACAGGCTCACGGTGAAAAAAAGAAGACAGAGAAAGTGTGAGGAGGGGGCTCAATTCAGTAAGATCATTATATTTCCAGCCTCAGAGGCAAATGGATGTGCACAGCCTGGCTGGCAGCCCCCTCCCATCCCAGGCTCTTCTGAGAGCCAACCAATGCATTCCATTATTTGTGTCGAGGCGAGTTCCGCTGTGCAGGAAAATAAGAGGCTTGGCAGCTGGACAGCTCTATCTCTGAGGTGAGAGTGGCCCAGATTAACTCCTCTGTGTCTGTAGGGTTGTCTGTATACAGTAGACCCACCTGGTTTGAATGGTCTACATTTACTGATTTGGTCTTACATTTTCACACCTGTTTTTTTGGAACATGTTGCAGGCATTAAATTCAAAATAAGTAAATATTCACAAAAAACAAAGATTATCCATTTGAACATTAAATATTGTCACGTATCTGTCTTGTCCCTCTGGTCTCATCTTTGTTTGACCCCACTTCTGAGCACATGTCCTGTCTCCGCCCATTCCCAGCTGTGTCTCATTCGTAACCCTGCCCCATCATTATCATGTTCCAGTCTTGTCTAATGTTCACCTGTGTTTATAAGCCCCTTGTTCTTAGTCTGTCTTTGTTGGTCTTCTTGTCTACATGTCTAGTCTGGTCGTCATGGTTATTGTTTACAACACGGCATGCTAACAGCTTCTTTCCCAGAGCTGTAGCACAGCTACTGTCCACAACAGCAGTTGACTCCTCTGAGTCTCCAAACATCTCTGAGTCTCCAAACCCCACCGAAGTGTAATGTTGTAAATAGTCTGTGTACTTGTTACATGTCATACATGTGTTGCTCTCACCAAGAAAAATTCCTTGTATGTGTAACATACTTGGCGAAATAAAGAGATTCTGATTCTGATTATGTACCTTGTTTAATAAATCTTCAACCCAGCATGTACTTCCGCCTCCACCTACCTCTGTGAGTCCGCGTACATTACAAATATCTTATCTTTGTAGGGTCCTTTGTCCTTTGAGATTCTGGCTATTAACATAACTAAACTGGCCACAAACAAGAACACACTGTCATTAATTAATGTTTATAGACCACCAGGGCCCCCTCCTTGAACTGCCACCTTACCGTGGTGGAGGTCACCTTACCGTGGTTTGAGTGCCAGAATGATCCGAGGACCTATGTTGCCTGGGGGTTAAATTTTCACCCCCTGTCAGGGTCTCCCATGGCAAACAGGTCCAAGGTGACGGGCCCGACCAAGAGCAGTTCGAAAAACCCCAATGAAACATCGGAAAAAAGGCCCTGCAACGTCGCCCGGTACGGCGCAACCGGGGCCCCACCCTGGAGCCAGGCCTGGGGTCGGGGCTCGGGAGCGAGCGCCTGGTGGCCGGGTCTTTGCCCATGGGGCCCGGCCGGGCCCAGCCCGAAGAGGCAACGTGGGCCATTCCTCCTGTGGGCCCACCACCCACAGAGGAAACCATTGGGGTCGGGTGCTTTGTGGATTGGGTGGCGGTCGAGGGCGGGGTCCTCGGCGGCCTGATCCCTGGACACAGCGGCTAGCTGTTGGGACATGGAGCGTCACCTCGCTGGGGGGGAAGGAAAATGAGCTTGTGCGGGAGGTCGAGAGGTACCGGCTAGAGATAGTCGGGCTCACTTCCACGCACAGCTTGGGCTCTGGAACCCAACTCCTTGAGAAGGGTTGGACCCTCCACTACTCTGGAGTTGCCCAGGGGGAGAGATGCCAGGCTGGTGTGGGCTTGCTTATAGCTCCCCATCTCAGCCGTCTCGTGTTGGAGTTTACCCCAGTGAACGAGAGGGTCGCCTCTCTGCGCCTTCGGGTAGGAGTGAGGACTCTGACTGTAGTTTGTGCCTACGGGCCGAATGGCAGTGCAGAGTACCAGACCTTCTTGGGGTCCTTGGGGGGGTACTGGAAAGTGCCCCAACTGAGGACACCGTTGTTCTGCTGGGGGACTTCAACGCCCACGTGGGCGACGACAGTGACACCTGGAGAGGAGTGATTGGGAGGAATGGCCTCCCCAATCAGAACCCGAGCGGAGTTCTGTTGTTGGACTTCTGCACCAGCTACAGATTGTCCATAACGAACACCATGTTCGAGCATAGGGGCGTCCATAAGTGCACATGGCACCAGGACGCCCTAGGCCGGAGATCAATGATAGACTTTGTTATTGTCTCATCTGAGCTCCGGCCCTATGTCTTGGACACTCGGGTGAAGAGAGGGGCAGAGTTGTCAACCGATCACTACCTGGTGGTGAGTTGGATCCACTGGCGGAGGGGCAGGCAGGAGAGACCTGGCAGGCCGAAACGTATCCTGCAGGTCTGCTGGGAACGTCTGGCTGAGCCCCCTGTCAGGGAAACTTTCAACTCCCACCTCCGGGAGAGCTTCTCACAGCTACCTGGGGAGGCGGGGGACATTGAGTCTGAGTGGACCAGGTTCTCAACCTCCATTGTTGACGCGGCCGTCCGGAGCTGCGGGCGTAAGGTCACTGGTGCCTGCCGTGGCGGCAATCCCCGAACCCGGTGGTGGACACCGGAAGTAAGGGATGCCGTCAAGCTGAAAAAGATGACCTATCGGGCCATGTTGGCCTCTGGGTCTTCCGACGCAGCCGACAGGTACCGAGAGGCTAAGCGTGCTGCTGCTAGGGCGGTCAAGGAGGCAAAAACCAGGAGCTGGGAGGAGTTCGGGGAGGCCCTGGAGAAGGACTATCGGTCGGCCCCGAAGCGATTCTGGCAAACCGTCCGGCGCCTCAGGAGGGGGAAGCAGTACCCTGCCGACACTGTTTACAGTGCGGGCGGGGAGCTGCTGACCTCGACCGGGGATATCGTTGGGCAGTGGAAGGAATACTTCGAGGACCTCCTTAACCCCACCATCACGTCTTCTAATGTAGAAAATGAGGCTGAGGACTCTGAGGAGGACTCGCCCATCACCCGGGCTGAAGTCACTGAGGTGGTCTGTAAGCTCCTCAGTGGTGGGGCTCCAGGGGTGGATGAGTATCTCAAGTCTCTAGATGCTGTTGGGCTGTCCTGGCTGACGCGCCTCTGCAGCATCGCGTGGCGCTGGAGAAGGCATTCGACCGTGTCCCTCGGGGTATTCTGTGGGGGGTGCTCCGGGAATATGGGGTCCGGGGCCCTCTGTTAAGGGCTGTCAGGTCCTTGTACGACCGGAGCAGGAGCCTGGTGCACATTGCCGGCAGTAAATCGGGCCTGTTCCCGGTGCATGTTGGACTCCGGCAGGGCTGCCCTTTGTCACCGGTTCTGTTCATAACCTTTATGGACAGAATTTCTAGGCGCAGCCAGGGGCCGGAGGGGGTCCAGTTTGGGAACCACAGGATATAATCTTTGCTTTTTGCGGATGATGTTGTCCTGATGGCTTCTTCAGGCCAGGACCTTCAGCAGGCACTGGAGCAGTTCGTAGCTGAGTGTGAAGCGGCTGGGATACGAATCAGCACCTCCAAATCTGAGGCCATGGTTCTCGACCGGAAAAGGGTGGCTTGCCCTCTCCAGATCGGTGGAGTTGTTCTGCCCCAAGTGGAGGAGTTCAAGTATCTCGGGGTCTTGTTCACGAGTGGGGGTGAGAGGGAGCGTGAGATTGACAGATGGATCGGTGCTGCCGCCGCAGTCATGCGGTCGGTGTACCGGTCCATTGTGGTGAAGAAGCCAAAAGGCGAAGCTCTCGTTTTACTGGTCAATCTACGTGCCCACCCTCACCTATGGCCATGAACTGTGGGTAATGACCGAAAGGACAAGATCGCGGATACAAGCGGCCGAAATGAGTTTCCTCCGCAGGGTGGCCGGGCGCTCCCTTAGAGATAGGGTGAGATCCTCGGCTACCCAGGAGGAACTCGGAGTAGAGCCACTGCTCCTCTACATCGAGAGGAACCAGTTGAGGTGGCTCGGGCATCTGTTTCGGATGCCCCCTGGGCGTCTCCCTGGGGGGGTGTTCCAGGCACGTCCTACCGGGAGGAGACTGCGGGGTAGACCCAGGACACGCTGGAGGGACTATGTCTCTCGGCTGGCCTGGGAACGCCTCGGGGTCCTTCCTGGGGAGCTGGCTGAGGTGTCGGGGGAGAGGGAAGTCTGGGCTTCCCTGCTTAGGCTGCTGCCCCCGCGACCCGGCCCCGGATAAAGCGGAAGAAGATGGATGGATGGATGGATGGATGGATGGACCACCAGGGCCCTAATCAGAGTGACTATAATAATTTGGTGACTTTGCTGCAGACTTAGCAGGGTGCAGTGATACAAAAATAATTATAGGAGATGTTTTCATTCACTTTGAGAAGGTAGACAATCCATTAAAAAGGCTTTACCTCAATCCTAGACTCTGTAGGTATTATCCAGAATATAACCAGGCTGACAAGTTACTGTAATCACACTCTGGATTTGGTTCTGTCTCTGGATGTTGGCATAGATAACTTATTATTCAGCAATTAATATTCAGCAATCTCAGATCATTATCTAATTTCTTATGAGCTACATCTTAGCTAAAATGAACACCCCCTTGCTATTGCATGAAGTGTTCAATAAAATCATTTACAGCCCAACAAATTATTGAAAACTTCCCAGATTTATCAACCCCAGATTACTGTCCATCAGATTCAGAAGAGTTACAGATTAACCAATTATTCACAGAATTACCTTAGCTAAACTTTAGACAGTGCAGTATAAAAAAATCTGAAGAAAACCATGCCATGGTATAACTATCAGACTTGTACATTAAAACAGTAAGCATGAGCATAAGATTAAATATGGTGATTGACCAAGCTGGAATTATTCCACTCAGCTTGGAAGGACCGCCCTATTGAGCATAGAATGGCTCTTGCCAGAGCTCACTCCTTGTTGATCAAAAAAAGAAAAAAACAAACAAACAAACAAAAAACAATCCTAGAGTACTCTTTGGTGTGATCTCATAAAGTCAGGCAGATACTGAACCTCAAATTCAATCAGATTTCAAAGTAATATCATTATGGACTTGAAAATATTAGACAAAAAAATCAACCCATAAGATTAAGTACAGTTGGTCATCTGGTGTAACTGATTTAGAACAAAATATAGATATATAGTTGGAAACCTTTCACTCACTGCAGCTAGAATTAGAGAAAATTATTTGCTCCACAAATTCTTCCACATGCTGTCTAGATTCAATCCCATTAAATTTACTTTAAAAATGCTGTCAGCTATAATCAAACCTCTCTTAGCAACAGTAAACTAATCTCTAAGTTTAGGTCACATATCTGAAGCTTTTAAAGTAGCAGTTTTTAAACCATTGATCAAGAAAGAAAATCTGGTTATTCTGGAGTTATTTCTAATTTCCTAAATATATCTAAGATATTATAAAAAGTTGTGGCCCAACAACTGTGCAGATACCTGCACAAGAATCACATATATGAAAAAATCCAATCTGGATTCAGGCCTCATCATAGTACTGAGACAGCCCTAGTTAGGATTACAAATGATCTTGCCTCTGATCAAGGCTGTGTGTTCTTGCTTGTGCTGCTAAACCTAAGTGCGGCATTTAGGATAGGATAGGATAGAACTTTATTGATCCCTTGGGAGGGTTCCCTCTGGGAAATTAAGGTTCCAGCCGCAACATAAGTACAGTACAGAAAGGTAGAACAAGATAATTTAGCAAAGAAACACTATATAAATATAAAGAATATATAATATAAAGACTAAATTACAATATACAATATATATAAATAGTGCATGAGAAAAAGTAGAAAAAGTAGAAAAAGAGTCCAGTAGAACGGGGTATTGCACATTATTATTGTTATTGCACTTGAAACTGTGTATTGCACCAAGACCAGGTGTGTTGTGGTTGTGGGTTGTGAGTGAGTTACTGGTTGTTCCTACTCATTCCCATACTCCATCCTCTATCCTCCATCCTTTGATATAATAGATCACACTATTCTCCTTAAAAGTTTAGAAAACATGGTTGAAATTACAGGGAAAGCCTTTTTGTGGTTCAGATCTTGTTTAACTGATCAGCTTCCATCCGTAAAGTTAAATGGTGTATCTTCCAATGTCATTGAAACAAGCTATGGAATCCCACAAGGTTCTAATTTAGGACCACTACTGTTCAGACTTGTAAGTCGCTCTGGATAACGGCATCTGCTAAATGCCGTAAATGTAAATGTAAATGACTTTACATGTTACCCCTTCACATGTTATGAATAGACATTGTATTAACTTCCACTGTTAAGTAGACAATACTCAACTGTATATATCAGCCAAATCTGATGATAAACATAGATTTAAAAAAAATGGAGGAGTGTATAAAAGATGTAAAATCTTGGATGTTGTGTAACTTCCTCCTTCTAAAAATGGAGGTCCTTTTTTGGGGTCCTAAATCTTTTTAAATGATCAAACTTAATGTTAAAGCTGGCTGAATTCTCTGTTACACCTAACTCAGCAGAAAACAAATCTTGGCATCATAATTGATTTAGATTTATCATTTGACCAACACAATATTCCTTGTAATTTCTTGTCAGGTTGTTCAAGCAGGAACCTAAATAGACTTCAGCTAGTGCAAAATGCTTCAGCCAGGGTCCTAAATACCACGTCAGTCCAATCTTTTCAGCACTGCACTGGCTTCCATCCTGATTATGAAATTATTTTACTGGCACATAAGGCCCTACACAGGTTTGCTCCTGAGTATTTGCAAGATCTAATCTCCCATTATGAGCCATTACAATCACTCAGATCACAGGGTGCTGGCTTCCTACTAACCCAGAATTCAGAAGACTTCAGCAGGGGAAAGAGCCGTTTTTTACAAAGCCCTTCAGCTCTGGAATAACCTTCCAGATAATATTGGGGATTCAGACACAGTCTCAATCTTCAAGTCTAGGCTGAAAAGTCAGCTTAGTTACAGGCTGCAGATCCAGGGGTTTATGGACATAGGGAATTATGGTAAACTTGGGGCTGCCAGCTGACTTCATGTGATTACTCAGGTTTGTGATGGTGGAACAGTTGGACTCCAATGTTTCAGGATGCTCCCACGTTTATGTTACCTTTTGGATCTCTCAATTTAGTTTGGCTGTTATAGTCAGATTGGCTGGAGTCATTCACCACACTCTAATGTTTACATTCACCACACTAATGTTTACATTCACTGTTTTCCATAAATCTAAACACCAATCTAATTACATCTCTCTACCTATTCTGAGTCAATGATGACCCAATGACCTGGGTTGATGAAATGCTAACCTTGAGGTCCTCTGCCCCATCTGAGAAGGACCCCAAGCTCCCTGTCCACCACATCACATTGGCTGCCCACCTTCTGGCTACTAGACCTGTACTAATTTCCCACCTTGTCCTGGACTAGTTGCCCACCTGCCATCACCAACTATGTAGAAATTTACACAGACACTAATTAGAAGAATAGAATAGAATAGAATAGAATAGAATAGAATAGAATAGAACTTTATTGATCCCTTGGGAGGGTTCCTTCAGGGAAATTAAGGTTCCAGTAGCAGCATAAGTACAGTAAGCAGAAGATAGGCAGAAAAAAAAATTAGTATAAGTAAGCAGCACTATATATAGAAATATATAGAATATATAATATACAGACTATATTACAATATAAAATATAGATAATAGTGCATGAGAAAAAAAAGAAGAGTCCTTTAGGAGGGTGTATTGCACATTATTGCACATTATTATTGCACTTGAAAAACTGTTTATTGCACAGAGAGTCCAGTGTGTTGTGGTGGTTGCAGCTTGCTGTTAGCTTTTGGTTCAGTTGGTTCAGATCCTACTCATTCCCATCCTTAATCCTCCTGTTACCCCTCCTCCCCCCCAGAGAGGAGTTGTACAGTCTGATGGCGTGCGGGACAAAAGAGTTTTTAAGTCTATTGGTCCTGCACTTGGGAAGGAGCAGTCTCTCACTGAACAGGCTCCTCTGGTGGCTGATGACAGTATGTAGAGGATGACTGGCATTGTCCATAATGTCCAGCAGTTTTTTCAGAGACTTCTTCTCTGCCACCGACACCAAAGAGTCCAGCTTTGTGCCAACCACAGAGCCAGCCCGCCTGATCATTTTATCCAGCCTGTGTGTGTCCTTCTTGGATATGCTGCCCCCCCCAGCACACCACAGTGTAGAACAGGACACTGGCGACCACGGACTGATAAAACATCCCCAGGAGTTTCCTGCAGATGTTGAAGGACCGTAGTCTCCTCAGAAAGTACAGCCTGCTCTGTCCCTTTCTGTACAGGTGGTCGATGTTACATGACCAATCCAACTTTCTGTCCAGCCACAGCCCGAGGTACTTATAGGAGTCCACAGCCTCCACCTCATCTCCCTCGATCAGAACTGGTTGTGACTTTGGTCTGGATCTCCCAAAGTCAATGACCAGCTCTTTGGTCTTTGAGATGATAAGCTGCAGATGATTCCTGTGGCACCAGGCTGCAAAGTCCCTCACTAGGCTCCGATACTCCTCCTCGCTATCATCGCTGATGCACCCAACTATGGCTGTGTCATCAGCAAACTTCTGAATGTGACACAGTTCTGAGTTGTAGCAGAAGTCTGCCGTGTACAAGGTGAAGAGAAGAGGGGCCAGCACTGTGCCCTGGGGTGCTCCAGTGCTGCTGATCACAGTGTCAGATGTGATGTCCTTCAACCTGACATACTGTGGCCTGTCAGTGAGGTAGCTGGATATCCAGGTGACCAGGCATGGGTCCACTCGCATCCTGATCAGTTTGTCCTGAAGCAAAAGGGGTTGGATGGTGTTGAAAGCACTTGAGAAGTCCAGAAACAGGATCCTCACTGTGCCGTTCCCCTTATCTAGGTGCGAGTGGGCTCGGTGTAGCAGGTAGATGATTGCGTCTTCCACGCCAACACCTGCCCGGTACGCGAACTGCAGGTCATCCTGGGCGTGTTGCACCTGGGGTCTAAGGAGACAGAGGAAGAGCCGCTCTAGCGTCTTCATCAGATGGGAAGTTAGTGCCACAGGCCGGAAGTCATTCAGCTCACTAGGCCGATTCTTTTTTGGAACCGGAACAAGGGCAGCCTTGACTTTCTGTGTTACCCATGGCTTGTTGTTGGTGTAACACCGTACTGTCTTGGCGGGGGAGACCACATCTGCACAGAAGTTGAGATAATCTGTCAGGCAGTGTGTCATCCCCTCAATGTCCTCACAGTGTGGGCTAAGCAGCACATCCCAGTCAGTGGTGTCATAGCAGTCCCTAAGAGTTTCTTCCATTTCTGGAGACCACCTCCTGATGGTTCTGGTGGTTACAGGCTGTCTTTGGACCATGGGGGTGTACTTTGGCTGAAGGTGGACCAGGTTGTGGTCTGACTTCCCCAGTGGGGGGAGGGGTGTGACGCTGTATGCCTCTTTCACATTAGCATACAGCAGATCGATTGTCCTGTTGTTTCTTGTAGGACAGTCCACACACTGGTGAAAGGTAGCCAAAGTAGAGTCCAAAGTAGCATGATTAAAGTCTCCAGAGATGATCATAAACGCCTCAGGGTGTTGTGACTGCAACCTTGCCATAACAGAACATATTTGCTCATATGCAGCGGCTGCGTCTGCTCTGGGGGCGATGTACACGCAGACGGCGACCACGTGACAGAATTCACGGGGGACGTATTAGGGTCAGAGGCTAACGGCTAACAGCTCCAGATCCGGACAACATAAGACCTTCTTAATGTGTGATGTGGCCAGGGTTACACCAGCGACTGTTCACGTAGATGATTAGCCCCCCACATTTGCTCTTCCCGCAGGCTTTGGTGTTTCTGTCGGCCTTGCAGCCCCGGGCTCTCCTCCGCAGTTCCTCCGGGATCGGGTGTCGTATCCCGGTGTGTGCCTTTGTTCTCAGGGCCAGCAGCTCCTCTCTCGAATACGAGAGAAAACTGGCTCCTGGTTGCATCTTCGGGGTTGTAGATATCCATGGGATATATATCAGAACACACTATGTCTTCTTGAGAAGAGCAAGTGTGTGGAAAGGTGAGAAAGAAGTTAAAAGAGCTAAAAACTAGGGAGCTACTGCTGGAGGCAGCCGTCTTGCACAGCGCCACTTAGCACTTTTAGCACTAATTAGCTGCTACTGTTACTATAATGTCCACCATCAAACTAACATTACTTCAGTACTAAAGTAACAGACATGTGGGGGTCCAGTGTCCCCTTACTAACTACTGTATTTATAAATAGTTGACCAGAGGAGGAGGATCCCCCCTTCCAAGCCTGGTTCCTCCCAAGAGTTCTTCCTCCAGCCCTAAGGGAGTTTTTCCATTCCATTTTCACACCCTTTCTCAGTGGGGGTTTATGTCTTTATCCTTTGTTTCCTGTGTTGTTCACCTTTTTTATTTTTAATTTCTGTAAAGCTGCTCTGACAACATCAGTTGTACAAAGTGCTACACAAATACATTTTTATTTGATTTGAGATAATTGTATTAATTTTTATTATTTTCATTGTTTTGCTACTATTCATCAGAGTGCATGTTCACAAACATCTACAGAAGTAGAAGGACTGATCTGGGTTCAAAACTTTTTCTCATAATGTGAGAATAATGACCTCTGATTGTAATTGTGATTTGGTCTGCATGTTTCTGTGTTCGTTTCTATTTCAGTATTCTGTAAATACCAAATGCCACCAGAGGAGCTGGTCAAAAGAGCCTGTCAAAGGGAAAGATATATTGGTGATGACTTGATAACTTGGAACAACATCTTACTCAGACCAACCTGGCACTCCCTGGCACTTTAGTTTTTGTTACCTTTTGCAAATTCAGGGAAAAGTAGGGGGTGAGTGCCTTTTGTTTTACTAACGTTTTCTCCTGTTTGCTAACAGGGAGTTTGGGTAGTTTTGTGGATTTTTGTTTCGGGTTTATTTAGTTGTTTGTTCTAGTTTTTTTGTTTGCTAATTGGGTGTAATGCTTACCCCTGAAGCCATTGTCTTTCCATACATTCTTTCTGGTTCATTTATCTATACAGTGTCCAGTGTCTGGTCTAGAAGAGGGTCTGGGTAGAGAGCCCACTCTCCTTTTCCTACATTGGGTTGTAACAGTGAGTGAAGTTAAACACAGGGCAGCAGGTTCATTGCAAGGCTGTTTTTTAATGTAAACTGACAAGTGACAGAAATCACATCCACATTCAATGGAGGAGTCACACACCCATATCAGCTAGTACAACATTCTATATATATATACACTGATCAGCCATAATGTGGACTCACTACACTCACTGTCCATTTTAATATGCTCTTTTTATCATCTGTAGTTCACTGTTTCTCAGTGCACTTTGTTAGTCTCCTTTCACCCTGATCCTCAATTATCAGCACCCCATATGACAACCAGATAGCAGGCATTATGTAGCTTGTGGCTGATACTCAGCACTGCAGTGAAATTTTTTGGAGGTGGTGTTTCTGTGTGCTGCTCTGGTATGAGTGGATCAGACAAAACAAGCTAGCTTTCATTCAGCTCATTAGCTACCAAAATGGATATCAAATAATATAAAAGTGAATTTTGTGAGTTAAACATACACCTCAGTAAGATATGAATTAAGAGTTAATTGGGCATTTAAAGTCCACTGGAACTTCCAGTGTTTTTTATCACCCAAATTGTTACTAATTAAGGGAAAATACTCATCAGAATTTGCTTTTAGAGCTAGTAAACAAGAATGATTTTAATGAAGGGCAGCAGTCAGAGTGGGGGGGATGTGCAGATGAAGGCTGATTACTGGCTGGAGTCTGTGTGGTCTGCTTTCAGACATAAGAAATCAGACATGTCTGCTTTCAGACATAAGAAATCAGACTGGAAAAGTGTGGATATTGTCAAGAAAACTCATTGTGTCATATAGCCTGATTTTATCCACTTTCCTGCAGCCTGTGGACTGTGGAAAGTTGTGTATCTCAGGTAGAGTGTGCAGGGCTACAAAGATACTTATTGTTTAGTCAAGCATTCACAAAGACAGCTGGCAGCAAAACTGTGCACATACTTGCCTATGTACTATAAATGATATTAGAGGCTTCCTGTAGAATGCAAACCACAAAACCCTGAGCAGGTTTCCACAAGGAGTTTTAAAATAATGTGTCATATTTCTGGGGCCTCCCCAGAAATCACTGTGGTTCACACACAGCAAACCTGACAGACTAGGCAAAACACATTCAACACATGCACACAACATAATAGATGGTGAGACAGACAGACAGAGAGAGAGAAATAAATAAATAAATATATAAATGGACAGACAGAGAGGCATAGATATACAAAGACAGAAAAACAGGCAGAGATTCAAACAGACATATGGCTCAATGGATAGATAGATAGATAGATAGATAGATAGATAGATAGATAGATAGATAGACAAACACCTCACACAGCACAGCACACATATCCTGACAGCCTGCAGCGATTAGTTAATGTGTTGTAGATCCTGGAGTGGGCCATATGGGGAGCAGCACACCTTTGAGCATTTTACACACTCACTGACAGACTGCATTCCTCTCAGTGAAGTTTCAAATTCCACCGAGTGAAATAACATGCTGTTCTCAACACTCAAGCTCCATGTCTTATAGCTATTTCATATCAGAACATCATAGATCTTGTTTTACATGTCAAGGCTCAGCTGACCTGGGAATGATGAATGGAGAAATTATCTAGAAATGATTAGACAAGGTTCCAGTATGTTCATGTTTGTTTGCCCAAGAGTCCTGTTCTATTGGCAATACTTTTCTGCAGGGACTTGACAAGCTGTGTGTGTATTTGCACATCTGTTTCAGCAATGGGTGCAGCTAAAGTAGCTAAATGTGTTCATCAGAAGGGGTGTGAACAAACATTTGGATATATATGGTGGTTGTATGTTGTGCTGGTATGAGTGGAACAGTCACAGCAGAGCAACCAGTGCTGCTGGAGAGTTTTAAACATTTTGACTATTCACAATACCACACCACAACCATGTCAGTATCACTGCAGTGCTGAGAATAACCCACCACCCACATAATACCTGCTCTGTGCTGGTACTGTGGGGTCCTGACCATTGAATATCAGGGTGAAGATAAGATAAGATAATCCTTTATTAGTCCCACAGTGGCATAATTCACAATGTTGCAGTAGCAAAGGTATAGCAAGGCACTCAGTAGAAGAATAGATAAAGTATAGTATATACAGTATAGTGTCTACAACATTATGAATTAAAAAAATTGCATCTTGTGTTGTATTGGTAAAACTCAGTGTGTGGAGTTAAGTGTGTGTGTCCATGGTCTGCTGAGAGCAGTGATGGTTCCACAGTCTAACAGCAGCAGGGAAGAAAGACCTGCAATACTGATCCATCATACACTTACAGTGAAGCAGCCTGTCACTGAAGGAGCTGCCCAGTCTGTGAGACACTGGTGCTCTCACCGGACTTTAGTGATGAAGACTAGAAACTGAACATTCTGTGGAGATTACAGGATTTCCATAACAATGTCACTGAATTACTGGACATAAATATGTTCCATAAATATGGACTGTTTCACATTTTACTCATTGCGCTGCCTTTAAAAACAAATGCAAAGCTTAGGGGACAATTTTGAACAAAAAACATAGAAAACCTAAATGTATTCATAGACTTTCTCCAACAACCATGAAATTTCACATAAAAAATGTAATCTTAATACTGTTTTTTAAATGAATCACTGCTGCACAGTGATGGACATCTGGGACTCCTGACAGTCGCCAGACCACTGTGAGAAATCGCTTTAGGCACTGTAATAGACTGTTCAGTCAAATGGATGCTAAAGTTTAAGGTCAGCCATTCTGAAATACTTTTGCCTCCCCGTAAAGCCAATTTAAGATAAGTGCTGCCCACTCAAGCTGCTGTCATTTAAAAGGCTAAACAACAGGGTTGTAGGAGCAGATTTGATTATTGCTCTCGGGAAACTGTTTTCAGTTCAGAGAGTTTGGAAAACATTTCAGTTGATTGATCTGTTCACTTTGTTGCGTTTGTGTTTGCACTCCCCATTCACTTCATAAGAACCTCCAATTTCCTGCTTCCATACTCCAGCCTTATGCTTACACTCACTGGCCACTTGATTAGAAACACCAACCTTGTGCTTCTGCTCACTGGCCAGAGTGTATGTGTGTGTGTGTGTGTGTGTGTGTGTGTGTGTGTGTGTGTGTGTGTCTGTGTGTATTTGTGTCGTACCCTTCATGTATATCCACTTAAACTGGTTTGGTTCAGCTTAAACTCCAGGCTAAAGTATCATTGCACGCTGGCTGGTAAAGGCTGCTGTCTCGTGGGTGTGTGTTGCCCCTAATAGCATCGTAAACTGTGATTTATGAGCACATACACACTCGAGTAGCACATCCCCAAGACTCAGGAACTGCAATTTTCCCAGCATGGACGAATTGGTGAACTCAGTGGTGTCAGTTGCTTAATTGTCTTTCTTTGGGACAATGGGATCTATTACTGGTGATGGATAGCAAAATGCTTTCAAGGGCACCTATCTCCTGGAGGAGGTTTAGGGTTCAGCTCTAGCCTGGAGCAAACAGATGTTTACCATTCATTCCTGTCTGACCTCTTGCCCTTACCTGAGGTGATTTATTTGAGTAAATCAAAGTGTTAAAGGCAAACCAGGAATCACAATGTGAACAAACCTGTCAGAGACCCAACAGGAAACCACATTTGTATTAGGGATGGATTCTTCAGTCAGATTTGGATTTGTAGAGCTTTATCAGAAAAAAAGATATTAAACTTTTAAAACCTCGGAGAGCCTAAACTGTGTTTCTATCTAATTAGGTTAATCTTTCTCTTGTGTCCTACAGCCTCTCTTTTTCCTTCAGTGTATGTCCTTGCAAAGGGTGACTGGGGTGGCCCTGAACCCATAAAATCTAGTTGCTACCCTGGTAGTAATGCCATATTCGGGTAATTAGCTGACTAGAACGCCTCCACCTACCTCCAAGAAGTAAAAAGTAACACTGCAAAGCAATTAAGCCAGCAGAGCAAATAAGACTCATGTTTTCAGAAGGCTGAATAGTCCATTGGTGGGGTGGGTGGGGTCATTGCTTACACTGGTGGCTCTGCTGAGGCAGCGTGAAAGGTATAGATCTTGTATGGATGGAAGTGGGCTTCTGATTATTTTCTCTGCCATCCTCACCACTCTCTGGAGTGACTTGTGGACTGAGTCATTGTAGTGGGATGAGTGGGATGCTGGTGGTCAGGATATTGTCTATAATGTGTGAACAACAGAGGGCTAAGCACATAGCCCTGGGGAACTCCAGTATTTATGACAATGGTATTTGAGGTGTTTAATCCAACCTGTATTGTCTGGAGTCTGTCTGTGAGGAATTCCAACAACCAATTGCATAGTGGGGTGCCAATGCTTAATTGTCCAAGTTTCTTTACCAAGTGCTGGGGGATGACTGTATTGAAAGTGGAGCTGAAGTCATTGAAAAGTATAATTGTTCTTATTCTCTAGATGTTCTTCTTCTCTCTCTCAGGCTCAGTTGAAGTGCTGCTGATACAGCATCATCAGTGGAGCGGTTAGGATGGTATGTAACTGGAGTGGATGAAGCATTGCTGGGAGTCTGGATGTTATGTGGTCTTTAACTAGCCTTTTGTGATGATGGGAGTGAGTGGTAGTCATTGAGTGTTATTGCTGGTGACTTATTTGGAAGTGGCATGATAGTAGTGGCCTTGAAGCACTGAGGAATGATCACTTGGCTCATTGAAGTATTATTCTGGACTGAGAAGGGATTTTGTTATGGAGGTAGTGTTCATTTCTTCAAACTGGCTGAAGTAGGTGTTCTGAAGGGTGTTGAAGTCTCAGAAGAGCATGCACCTCTCTGGTGAGCCAGGGTTTCTGGTTGGCATGTGTGGTGATATTCTTGATGACTGTCACATCATCCAAACACTTTGATATGAAACCCATCACAGATTCACCATACTCCACCTAAATGATGTGTTGGTTGACAATGGCAGCCTCTCTGAACACATTCCAGTCTGTGCATTCAAAACAGGCCTGAAGTTCTGAAGCTGCTCCCCCTGGCCAGGTCCTTGTCTGTTTCACAGATGGCTTGCCTCTAGTTAGTAGAGGCCTGTATGCTGGAATTACCATGACAGAGAGATGATCTAAATTTCCAAGGTGGTGGTGGGGGCTGCTCTGAATGCCTGTTTGATGTAGTCCATCTGTTTCTCTGCATACATTTTTAGCCTTCCTTCACCCTGATGTTCAATGGTCATGAACACACAGTCACCCCAGAGTGGTATGTGGCTAGTGGGTCATTCTCACCGCTGCAATGACACTGACATGGTGGTGGTGTGCTGTGCTGGTACAAGTGAATCAGACACAGCAGTGCTGCTGGAGTGTTTAAACAATGTGTCCACTCACTGTCCATTTTATTAGACACCTAGTTGCTCCACCTTGTAGATATAAAATCACAGACAGAATCTCATATTTCTGCACAGTTTGTATTGTGAGATCAGTTTTATGCATCATTTTTATTACTTAGTATTTATAGGAGACAGTCACACATTCCAGATATTGTTATTTTGATAAATTTTGAGATGTAAATATTTAGAATTTAGATATTTACATGGATTTGACCATGTTTCAGTCAACATTTGTAATGATGCCTGTTTTTTTGCTCGTAAAGACAGGCATCATAGAAATTCTGTTGGAAATTGACCATTGTGTATTTTGAGAAAATCTTTTTTGATTAGTCATTTGTAATAATTAGATTAAGATAGTGGTCCAAATTAAATAAAATAATAATAATAAAAAACTACAACCTCAATATCTTTTTTTTAATTTTGTTAATTATATATCATATATTTTTATAGTATTATTCAGTCTCAAAACATTTATTCTGAAATTTACAGCAAACTGTGAGCAAAGAAAGAGAGCAAACAGCTCCTCCCTACTCATTTTCTGTAGACTGTAATCTATTCTGCAGTTTTAATCAGTGTAATTATTTTAACACCTTTCAGAATTATCAGAATAAACTGTTATATATTTTACTATTTATACATAATAATATTAGCCCTTCCTGTTATTATCCTCCCCTATTATAACCCCTCATCTTCTGTTCCAGGTGTGACTGTAATCTGTCTTGTATTGACAGAGGATCATTTCTCCAAACACTTGTGATGACAACTCCAAACCTGAGCTGGATGGGAAAGTGGACAAAAAGACACCTCTTCTTCTCCTTCAGTATAGAGGACCGCAATGTGGCCTTAATGCAGCAAGCCATGTGGTTGGATGTCTACTGGCCTTGACAATGTCAGGCCATGAAGAGACAGCGATGCTGCCACCACATCACAGACTGTGATTAAAATTCTGTTAATGCTGTAATGGGTTTTTATTCAGTTTCATTCATTAAGCCATCAGAGAGAAAGAAGTCTAAATTCTGAAGGCTCCAGGACGGCTCCTTCTCTGCCCTTTTCCCATTTCTGCTCCACTCGTTTGGAGTTACCTCTGCTTGCTCTCTTAATGGAACTGAGCGGTCCAGAAGGAACTCGGGGGGGGGGGGGGGGGGTCTTTTTGGGGAGGTACAGTGGAGCAGCCAAGCTGAGCCTAAATGGATTCTGGCTTCTTTCCAACATGCAAGCCATTTTTCAGGCCAGCAGCAGAGTGTAAAATTGATTTTCTACATTTCCTTTATTGTGTATGTGTTTAGTTTGAATGCAGATGAATGAAAATTATAGACTAATTATGTTGGCTTGCGGAAAATGCTTCTACATAAAAAGTAACTGTTCTTGTTTAACCCTTTACTGCACTGATTACAAATTCTTCTGTAGTAGTGGATTTGAATGCTACAGGCTGAGGAACTTAAATTAAACTCATGAGTGTTTCTGAACAGCTTAAGTCATCTTGGAAATAACATTAGACCAGATTCATAAACCCTTCCACCAGATTCGACTTGACATTATTGGTACAAAATCTTGTATTGCTGAATTATTACACTGATATAAATCAATCAACTGTGACACTGGCCTTGTTTCTACACTCACTGTCCAATTTGATCTGCTCCTCTTACCATACAGGAACACTTTGTAGTTCTAATGTGGACAGACTGTAATCCCTCTGTTTCTCTACATGCTTTATCCATCTTTCACACTGATATTCAAAGTGTGAAAAGACCCCACATGACCACCACAGAACAGGTATTATGTGAATGGAGGGTCATTCTCTGCACTGCAGTGACACTGACACAGTGGTAGTGTGTTAGTATGTGTTGCGCTGGTATGAGTGGTTCAGACACAGCAGTGCTGCTGGATTGTTAACCACCAGTTTTCAGTTGATTAAATTAACCTTCATCAGTCATCACGGATCCTCTGTGAGTATTGTCCTGTTGTCATCAACAACATCAATGCTAATCAATGAGTTTTGGTTAATTCGTTTGTAAAAAAAAATCAAATAGCATTTTGTTTATGTGATGAAATTACAATCAGGAAATTACCCATCAGGAGCATGTACTCACCCCTTCCTCCTCAAAAAGAGAGATGTAACAGTGCAGAGCTCACAGAGTAACCAGCCATCCGATTGGCTCTTTTTGCTTAGGGGTGGGACTATATCCACAACCAGAAAGCTGATTACCTCTTTTAAAGAACATGTAGGGGGGCTATAGATTCTATATCCATAGCTGAAGGTGAGGATAGATGACATGTTTGTCTACATGTTGGAGATGAATGAAGTTCCAGACCTTCCAGCGTGGTGGTGATTGTGGAGGAGATAAGTGTGAAATGCTGAGCTATATTTTAACATAATTATAATAATCCTTTTTTATAATATAGGTTAAAACTTCACTAACTACTGAGCTGTACCTAATAATCTAATATAAAATAAATAATGTGTGACAGGTTGTGAATATAGACTGTATAGATGAATATGAATTGTTGCACACATGGGTACAGATGAGGTGAGTAAAGGAGGCTCATCCACTCACAGAAAAAAAGTGTTCAACTTTAGATTAAAGGAAAGAGTTTTGTCATTTTCAATTCCCTCTGGCACGTTGCGCTCCATTCCGGATCAATCGGCACTGATTTCTCTTAAAACTCTCATTAAGGAATTAATTGGAGCTGCTGGACTTTTGAGATGAGATGGGATGAGCAATGTGCTGCCCAATTGATTTTCCTCACTTGCAGCGGATCGGCCCTGGGGACCCTCTTTCGCTCAATACAGCTTCGTGTTCAGAGATGAATGGCATGGAAAAATGGTAGAGGGAGGTATAATTGTCTCATTGTGCCTGAAAAGACAGAGCAGATCTTCAGTGCAGCTGCTTGTGTCTGGGCAATGTTGTTTTTGAGGCTGTTCCAGTGGGTCTGAAAAGTGTGTCCTATAATGTGGATTATAATGGACAGTCATCATCTTAATCTACACTGTAGTAAGTGTTTCAATGTTGAAATCCATAACATAATGTTGTGATTTATAATACATAAATCACAACATTATGTTATGGATTTCAACATTGATCTGAGATTAAAGACAGAAAGAAAGAAAGAAAGAAAGAAAGAAAGAAAGAAAGAAAGAAAGAAAGAAAGAAAAATTTTAACAGCTAAAACAAATTGACAAAGCAGAAATTCATTATGAATACAACACAAGTATAGCCATATTTACCCCCAATGAATCTACATGTGCTCCACACACACACACACACACACACACACACACACACACACACACACACACACACACACACACACACACACACACAAAATAGCATAGCATAATGAGCACCTCTATGGGTTTAAACACTCCAGCAGCACTGCTGTGTCTGAGGACAACAAAGCATGCAGAGAAGCAGATGGACTACAGTCTGTAAATATAGAACTACAAAATGCTCTTGTATGGTCAGAGGATTTTATTAAAATGTGTATAAAGTGTTCAAACATAATGTCATAATGTTATGGCAGCTCAGTGTATAGTCTGCATTCTTCACATATTAACACACATGTACACACACCTTCCTGCAGCAGCAGTCCTGCTCATTGATTGAGACAGACCTAGGCAGGCTGACAGAACAGAGCTGAAATAGAAAGTGAAACGGGGACGGCAGATAAATTGCAGCTCTGAGACAGTTTAACAGAGGATTGATTGTCAGAGCGTTGTTTATATTCCTGCCCATCACACTAAATTCCCCACTGTAGAGCAATATTGATGCCCTTCATTTAACACAGAGAGGCGGACGGATCAGTGCTTTTGAAGAAGGCTTAGAACCTTGAACAACTGCCGAAAACAGAAGAGCCCAGCAGCCCTAGGCACTTAGTTCAAACCCGACAGGCTGTTTAAGCTGGGTTCTTATGGGACACTGAACACGTTTAAAACTGTGTGCATGTTAATCTTTTGAAGTCTGAAGTGATACTTCTATTGACTTTAAATAAAAGGTATTAAGCAATCTTTCTCACACAGACACACACCAGAAAAAGGTAAACATAAACATAAACATATTATACACTCTGTGTTTGCACAAGGGGGAATTTGTCCTCTGCATTTGATCCATCCACGCCAAGAACTCACACACTAGTGCGTTCTGAGCAGTGGGCAGCCCTATCCCTGGCACCTGTAGAGCAGCTGAGGAGTTAAGTGCCTTGCTCAAAGCTACTTCATTTATGTACTGCCTGTTCAAGCAATCAAACCAGCTACCTTCCACTTACAAGGCTGTCATGGTCTTTACAGAGTCATGGCTAACTGTGCTATCCCCAGACATCTATGGACAGCTTTCACCATTGACTAAGACAGGTCAATGGAGAGCAGTAAGAGAATAGGAGGTGGACTGGCAGTATTTGTAAATGATAGATGTTATAATTCTGGACACATCACTGTTAAAGGACATATTTCCTGTAAGAACACTGAACTGTTAGCTGTTATCATTAGACTATACTACCTCCCAAGCAAAACATTGCATGTTATTGCAATAGTTGCACATGTTCCCCCATCTGCTAATGCTGATGAGGCTAATGCTAATGCACTCAGCTGTGTGCAGACTGCAAACATAGCACCCACAAGCCCTCACCCTTATCTCTGTACATTATATTCATACAATAAAGTCCTGGACTTGTTTTATACCAACATCAAGGAGGCCTCAAACTCCATAAAGCTGTGCAGAGAGAACTGAGGAGGATCAGAGAGGAAAAACACTGTTACAGGAGGAAGCTGGAGGATTGATGACAGTAAAAAATATATGTCATTTAAGTTGGGAAAGGACTTAAAACCATCCATGCCCACAAGAACCCACCTCCCAGGTGGCGGGGGACCAGAAGTGGGTGAACAACCTCAAACAATTTTCAATAGATTTGATCACTCTCCTTGCCTTTAACACTATACAGCCTGGGCTGATGAAGGACAAGCTGGAATATGTTGGTGTGGACATGTCACCTGTCTAATTGGACACCGGAATACCTTACCAACCGACCACAGTATGTGAAGGCACAGGGCTTTCAGACAAGTTAGCAAGCAGTGACCTGTCAAGGAATGATCATGGCACCATTTTTCTTCACCCTGTACAGTGCTGTTCAGTTGGTGGGAGATAGAAGGATGTTAGCAAAGCTGGCATCCATGCTGGAGAATGACTCCTACCCCATGCAATAGACTGAATGTGAGACAGCACTGGGCAGCTCTTTCAGTGACAGGCTGCTTCATTCTAAATGTATGAGGGAACCTATTGCAGGTCCTTTCTTCCTGCTGTTGTTAGACTATACAACCAGCACTGCTCTCAGCAGACCATGGACACACCCTTAAACTCCACACAGTATTGGAATTTTTCAATGTTGTATAACAATGTGCAATGCTCCCTTCTTCCCACATGCAATTATCTGTAAATTATCTATATATTGTTCTTTGCAGTTTTTTCTTTGATTTGTTTTTTATTTATAATGTTAATATTATAGATACTATACTGTATAAACTATACTATACTTTATCTATTTCTTGTATTAAATGTCTTGCTATTCCTTTGCTGCTGTAACAATGTGAATTTCCCTGCTGTGTGATTAATAAAGGATTAGTTTATCTTACCTTAACTTATCTTAGATCATCTGATATTGCAAATATTAAATATTTCAGTATGTAATAAATAATGATATGATGTTTCATTGACATGGGGGCTAGGGAGGATCTTTGGTGGGTTGGGGTTCTACACATCTTGTTTACTTTGATATAGATTGGATGAAACTTGCATTAATACGAACAATTGACTATAGTATTACAATATAATATCACATTTAAGCCAGAAAGTAATAAAGAATAATCTCTTACCTACAGTTAGATTTGAATATAAAGACAATAATTGACAACTGTAGCATATAGTTGACACACACACTATTAGATATTAGCCTTTTTCAAACACTATTTCTGTGTATTCTTATATTTTAATAGTGTTGAAAAGTAATTTTTTTGACTGCCTGTGTCCTGCCAGTGTCCTGCATTAAAACTGCTGAATGAGACCCAACACAGAGAATTTCCTTTTACACCCAGAGCACCCATATCTTTGCATGATCATGTGCGTCCCATCATAAAACAAAGAAGCATTACCTTTGGAGGTGTGTATAGTCTGCTTTGAGCTCTGCAGGATCATATAATGGCTAAAACCACTTCAAAATCCTTTCAGAAGCAAGCCTATACAAACCACCATGGTCTATTTCTGCTCTCCTCCTATCACTGAAAATAAAGGAAGAATTTGTTTGGACCAAAATTTAAAAAAGCAAAAGAAAAAAAAACAGGGAGCCATCTGTTGTGGAATTTTGTTGAATGTCACTTTGACGTGTTGATTGATAACACAGTCCACTATTGTTAATCTTTACGTGCATGGTGAGGGTCTTTTTTTGCTGGATGACAGGGGTTTATATGCACATCCATCACTGTGTCTGCAGTAATGAAATGTTTCATACTGTACACTTTTAGACTCTGGGTGAAAATGGTTCGTTTTTGGGTTAATCAATTTAGAGTTGAGTATGACACGATTAATGTTAGGATGAAAAATGGCCTGTATCAGAGTGAGGACATGATTATAGATGGAGCATAAAGACTAATCTGGACACGGAGAAGTGTGTGACAAATTAAAGCAGACAGTTTGTGTAAAAGTCTACGCAGCATTCTCACAAGTCATGGTATGTTCCTGCCAATTAGACCCAACACACTCACAGAGATGATATTCAGGAGAGAGCAATGTCCTTTATATCAGCCACCATGTGATTCCTCATCATACCTTCAGGTATTTTTACAGTGGATATTAAATTCCTAGTTTGAAATATCTGCTCTGATCTGATCATGTATCTTTGTTCACCTTCCATTTGGTCCACATGTTTGTGTTTAAATTTGGTCTCATTCATGTGGTCTTGTTATTCTGCCCTCTTCTCTAGGTATTCCTTGTTCTATGTGCTGCCCCCCTTCTTATCTCTGCCAGGTGTTTGTAGCTTAGGTTTTCTACTCATAGTCCTGTCTTTGTCATGTATGAGTTTGTGATCTGTGTTTATGGTTATGCTGCACACTGTCACTTTGCTGACCTTTTAAGTTTTGTGCTGCTTTTTGAAGCTCGTTTTTTGCTTTTCTGTTTTCCTTTCTAATAAAGCCTTGCTCATAAATCCAGCCTACCCTTTCAATCATGACATATTTTTAATATCTCAGTGAATATCTCAGAACAACATATGGTAATGCCAGTTTTTCCATTATCATGCAGCTGTAGTGGATATATTATCCTGCTGGTGTATGTAAATTTGTTTGGCTTTTATTTGGATTGTGGTATTTTTACTTTCCAGTCTGGACCAATCAAGAGATTATACAAATGCAAATCTATACTGGGTTGTTGGAGTGTCTGGGCATGGCAGTGAGTGTTGAGTTTGTTCAGTGGCCAGTTTCACAGTTGGCTCAATGGGGGGGGGTTGAGGGTTCCTTACATTACGGGCTGTGTTCATTCATGGGGGTGGGAGCTGAAGGTGGGAAACCAGTCTTATCGTTCCATTGACTTGTGGGGGATGTAGTTTGCATTCATTCTTTGTAGTCTTGTCCAGGGGTTATAATATTTGGGGATCATTAAAAAAAATATTTGGGGCAATATCCCTAGAAGCCCAGGCCAGGTGATCCCCCTGATGCTCTTTGGTGATGTTCACTTAACATATTGTTTGATGTCTACTACATGTTTGATGCCATCTGATTGTGTGAAAGACTTGTATTCTGTATAAAAGTGTTTGTACAGAATACAAGTCTAAAAATGCCTATAGTCCAACTGCAAATAGTGTTGAGTTCAAGATAAGTCCAATTAAACATAAGACCAAATATTCTTGTTCCTTTGCTAAACCAGGACCTGGAAGTGCCCAGTGTCTCATAATTATGTATATGTAACATAGCTGATGTCATAGGAAGCTATAATTCATATGTGAGTACTGTGTAATCTGCATAAATACACATTTGAAATCTTGTTCAGGAGGGCAATTTATGAATGCAATATACCAAATAATGTTAGAATCCACTAACCCTAACAACCTGAGATCTATACTTTTACAGTTACATGCTGTTTTCTAGGGCTCATATCTCAGGACCAGAATAGCCTATAGACATGATACACACATCATTACACACTACAAGACTTGTGGGTAAATATAGGAAAATGAGGAAAATAGGAAAATGTGTTGGCAGAGTGAGTTAGTATTATTTGAAGACATTTTTATTTGAGATTTATTTGAAGTGGGTGATTACTTTTCATTTTTCCCCACATATTTAAATCTAATTAATTTATGGATTTTAGATACTTTATATATTTTTAGATACTTTATATATTTTTGGATACTTTATATATTGTCATAGTTGAATTTGTTTGATATTTTTGGGTGTTATAGAATGTTTCGTATACCTGCTTAGGAGCAGCTGCAGAAGATTGACAGGGCACATCAACAGGGCACATTGCCAGGTGGAACACACCCAGCCAGGATTGGACTGCAGGAAGTCACAGTAAGAGGTACAGGGGTTGGACAATGAAACTGAAACACCTGGTTTTAGACCACAATAATTTATTACTATGGTGTACTAGGGCCTCCTTTTGGCCAATACAGCCTCAGTTTGTTTTGGGAATGACATTTTTGGGTACAATACGGGTTATCAAACGAACATCCCTTTCAGACAGCTTCCTCTTGCATCCACAGTTAATCCTGTTGGGTGTGGTTTGTCCTTCTTGATAGTATGCTGACATTACCCTGGATACCATGGCTCCTGATACATAGCAAGACTTGCTATCTTGGTCACAGGTGCGCCAGCAAGACGTACACCAACAATTTGTCCTCTTTTGAACTCTGGTATGTCACCCATAATGTTGTGTGCATTGCAATATGTTGAGCAAACTGTGCTCTTACCCTGCTAATTGAACCTTCACACTCTGTTCTTACTGGTGCAATGTGGAATTAATGAATATTGGCCAGCAGCATGCTGGATATATGGGTGAGGCTCACACTGGTGACATGGATGAGCACAGCTGGGAGGCAGATAAATGAGAGAAGCTGTTGGTGGCCAAGAAGCAGCGGAGATCTGCAGCACAACACTGCTTGGTCTGTGGGATAGTTTGCACTTACCCCGGATCAGTGTGAATACTTGCAGCTACTTGATTTCCCTTTGTGAGAAAATAATTCAAATAATGAAGGGGTTTAGTAGCTAACCCAGAAGTGTCCCATAACCTGCTGATGTCGAGCTGACCTATGAAAGCTTTAACTGATGTTATGATGTGATTTGTGAGTGGAGACTGTGGCCCCTGTCCTCTTTCTCTTCTAGATGTGGAGGCAAGGTTGGTGTTGGTGTGTACATGGTGGGCATATCGTCATGCAGAAGAGGGCAGTAAGAGTGGACCAAACCATTTCCTCCCCTTGTCTGACTGCTTATTTAACTATATTCTGATTAGCATCTGTTTAGATAATTACTCAGTTGCTGGTTGATGCTGTAAATAAATTAATCTTGTGCTAAGTACCAAACTCTTTTTGTTGAGTTTGAGTTGAGTTTTTGCTGAGCTACATCTGTTTTCCCCTAAAGAACCATGTGTACACTCTCTTAAAGGGTTGAGGCTAATTCTGATCTTTTGATGTGTTATATATGTGGATAATAATTGGTACACTCTCACTCTAATAGCCACCAATAACCATCGGTGCACCCTTACAATTGTTCAGCTTGTTTTTCTTTTATTCCTTTTTTTTGGACCACTGTCAAGTATTTTGAAGCATGTATTATTATAAATATCCTTGTTAATCTAATCATTACAAATAACTCATGACAAATGCTCAGCTCAAAAACATTTAGGTGTAAATAAAGACTTGATCAAAAAAATTCATACAAATATTTAAATTCTGTTTATATTTACATCTCAAGTGAAGACAAATTTGAGTAGCTTAAAATCTCCTAAAAAAAAAAGAACCAACTAGACCAAAATAATACAATGTACTAAAGACACAAACCAGCTGGACTTTCAGGTGTAAAACCTGAGTACAAACATTCTTTCAGAGAAATGGATATGCACATAATTAAAAAATAAAAACTCTCAGGTCTCAGTATGCACTTAAGCACCTCTAAAAATTCCAAAGTTCAGATATATGGAGTAGGGAGCTAAACAACAGTTCTGTATTAGGCATTTATTGGTTCTAACACACTGCTGATGTCCACTCAGGAGCAGAAACTGTGCATTAACCTCCAGCTGTGTGGCTACAGGGGAGGAGATGCTTGTCGGAGAGAAGATGAACAGAAGTGACAGTGCCATGTCTCTTCAGTCAGCCTGATGTCTGTCTGTCAGATCTGGACATCCTTTCTCATGTCACTCAATCATCAGCTCTGTGATTACATACAGAGCAAGTATTATGTGGGTGATGAATGATTCTCAGCACTGCAGTGACACTGACATGGTGGTGGTGTGTTACTGTTACTCCACAGCAGTGCTGATGGAGTATTTAAACTCCTCAGTGTCACCACTGGACTGAGAACAATCCAACAACCTGACATTTCCAGCCAACAGCATCCTGTGAGCACTGATGAAGGACTAAAGGATAGCCAACAAACTGCAGAAATAGATGAGGTAGAAGTGTCTAATAGAATAGACAGTGAGTGGACACAATGTTTAAACACTCATACTCATGATCCACTTGTACCAGTGCAAGACACACCAACACATTGTCAGTGCAGTACTGATAATGACCCACCCCTCAACTGCACCTGTAGTGTAGAGCATATGCAGGTAAGCTTTGATGGGTTGGTATTTTCTTTTCTTGGTTATATATTAATGCAATTATTTGGCATCTTTCCAGCAGCGGAGGAGTTAAATGATGACCATAACATTACTTTAAGTACTATTTTCCACATTTGAGCACACTCCAGATTGTGATCGCAGCACAGACCCAGCTTTTAAGGTGCCTGCAGCATTGTTTCTATTCCGCAGGGATGCTTAGAGTCTACAGACTAAGATTTGAGAAGCTGTCCCCTCACTGACTCTCATTTCCAGCTCAATGAAGAGAATACCACAGTGGTGTGTGTGTGTGTGTGTGTGTGTGTGTGTGTGTGTGTGTGTGTGTGTGTGAGAGAGAGAGAGAGAGAGAGAGAGGTGATGACTGAAAAATTTATTTGAAGAAAAAAAAAAACACTACGTACCTACTGAATAATTTGTATTGAACCTTTAAAAAATTAATCATAATAATAATAATGAATAATAATTCATAGACACTTTAATAATTTATAGTAGACACAGAAAAAAAAATATGTTATCCTGAATAATTCATAGTGGATACTGAATAGTTTTTTTTTTCTGGATCTTTAATAATTTATAGTAGACACAAAGAATTTTAGTACATTCTGAATAATTCATTGTGGATACTGAATAATTCATACTATATATTTGATCATTTATAGTATATACCAGTCCTGCACACTCCTTAGTGCATCCCCAAGAGCGTGAGTGTGAGCAAAGGGTAGTAGAGGAAGATCTGAGAGCAGGGGGTAGAGAAGCAAAAGAGACCTGAAAAAAGGTTTTCAGCAAGACAGAAATAAAATATTATTTTACAACTTTAAACCTTGTTATAAATAATATATTGCCTGAGCCCTTCCTGCTGTTTATATCCTGATATAGATGTAAATATTGATATATTGCCTCAGCCCATATGCCCCTGTGTTTATATCCTGATATAGATGTAAATATTGATATATTGTCTCAGCCCATATTGCACTCTTTTAGATATATATATATATATATATATATATATATATAAAACCTCACTCCCAATATAGATATAAAATCAATATATTGCCTCTTCCCATATCCCATATCCTCTGTTTATATTCTGAATAATATCATTATTTTGCTCAGTCCTAACTCAAACCACATTCAGAATTTGGCACAGAGACTTTAGAATTGCAACAGCTACAGAGTGACCAAGTGATTCAAGTTGTATCTAAAAGCCTGTCAGAAATGCATACACCTTAATTATTCTGATCACACTGAATGCTTTACAGTAACAAACAAAAAAAAACTAAGTAATGCAAAAGAACTGGAATAATAATGTCATTCACAATTTTAATGGTTAGATTAAATAACCAGGTTTTGAATGAATGAATACTGCTTCACTGAGGCAGCTTGTTCTGAAACATTTCTCTAAAGCAACGGTTTCCTGCAGCAGCAGAATTTTTCCCACTGTAGTTTAAAACCACTAATAATTCACATGGTCAAGAAAAAGAAGTATAACAAAAAATATAATACAAAACTGTGCTGCTGACCTGTAAACTCATAAATACATATGATATTTATAATAAATTATATATAATAAATGACTTATAATAAATTATAAATATAAGATGTATTTATATTTTTAAACTGATATGATTGTTGGTTTAACAGTAGAAGCCACAGGGGACCTAAATCAGTATTTTCTTACATATTATGTTAATCATAGTTTTGTGGCACTCATTAGACTCATCTAAATTGTACTTCATGATGATTACTTTTGTTTCAATGTATGTTTTTTTTTGTTTGTTTGTTTGTTTTTAGAGTTCAGGTTAGAGTTACGGTTAATTGAAGAATCCAGGGTAAAATTCAGTTGTAGTAACTCTGTGCGGCTGAATTTAGAAATAATGGTAACACTTTATAACGACTTTCATTAATAAACCGTCTGTCCATCCATCCGTCTTCTTCTGCTTATCCAGGGCCAGGTTGCGGGGGCAGCAGTCTAAGAAGGGATGCCCGGACCTCCCTCTCCCCCGACACCTCAGCCAGCTCCCCGGGAAGGACCCTGAGGCGTTCCCATGCCAGCTGAGAGACATAGTCCCTCCAGCATGTCCTGGGTCTACCCCGCGGTCTCCTCCCTGTGGGACCTGCCTCGAACACCTCCCCAGGAAGACGTCCAGGGGGCATCCGATAAAGATTCCCAAGCCACCTCAACTGGTTCCTCTCGATGTAGAGGAGCAGTGGCTCTACTTCGAGCTCCTCCCTCACCTTATGTCTAAGGGAGCGCCTGGCCACCCTACGGAGGAAACTCATTTTGGCTGCTTATATCCGCAATCTTGTCCTTTCGGTCATTACCCACAGCTCATGACCATGACTGCGGTGGCAGCACCGATCCGCCTGTCAATCCACTGATCTGGAGAGAGAGCAAGCCACCCTCTTCAGGTCGAGCATGGCCTCAGATTTGGAGGTGCTGATTCGCATCCCAGCCACTTCACACTTGGCTACGAACCGTTCCAGTGCTTGCTGAAGGTCCTGGCTCGAAGAAGCCATCAGGACAACATCATCCGCAAAAAGCAGAGATGATATCCTGTGGTTCCCAAGCTGGACTCCATCCGGCCCCTGGCTGTGCCTAGAAATTCTGTCCATAAAGGTTATGAACAGAACTGGTGACAAAGGGCAGCCCTGCTGGAGTCCAGTATGCACTGGGAACAGGCCCGATTTACTGCTGGCAATGTGAACCAAGCTCCTACTCCAGTCATACAAAGACCTGACAGCCCTTAACAGAGGGCCCTGGACCATGTATTCCCCCACAGAATACTCCAAGGGACATGATCGAATGCCTTCTCCAAATCCACATAACACATGTGCACTGATTGGGAAAACTCCCATGAACCCTCGAGCACCCTCAGGAGGGTGTAGAACTGGTCCAGTGTTCCTCGGTCAGGATGAAAACCGCATTGTTCCTCCTGAATACAAGCTTCGACTAACGGCCAAATTCATCTCTCCAGTACTCTGGTGTAGACTTTCCCGGGGAGGCAGAGAAGAGTGTTTCCCCTATAGTTGGAACACACTCTCCGGTCCCCCTTTTAAAACAGGGGAACCACCACCCCAGTCTGCCACTCCAGGGGCACTGTCCCCATCTGCCACACGATGCTGCAGAGGCATGTCAGCCAAGACAGCCCAACAGCAGGTCCCCACCACTGAGGAGCTTATAGATCACCTCAGTGACTTCGGCCCGGGTGATGGATGAGTCCACAGCCTCACCTTTTACATTGGAAGACGTGATGGTGGGGTTGAGGAGATTCTCAAAGTATTCCTCCAACGACCCAACGATATCTCTGGTCAAGGTCAACAGCTCTCCACCTGTGCTGTAAACAGTGTTGGCAGGGTAGTGCTTCCCCCTTCTGTGGCGCCGGATGGTTTGCCAGAATCGCTTCGGGGCTGACCGATAGTCCTTTTCCAAGGCCTCTCCAAACTCCTCCTAGCTCCAGGTTTTGCCTCCTTGACCGGCCAAGCAGCAGCACGCTTAGCCTCCTGTTACCTGTCAACTGTGTCAGAAGACCCAGAGGCCAACATGCCCCAATAGGTCTTCTTCTTCAGCTTGATGGCATCCCTTACTTCCGGTGTCCACCACCGGGTTCGCCATGCACGCCAGGCACTGGCGACCTTACGCCCATAGCTCCGGCCGCATTGATGATGGAAGCTGAGAACCTGGTCCACTCTAACTCAATGTCCCCAGCCTCCACAGGTAGCTGTGAGAAGCTCTCTCGGAGGTGGGAGTTGAAAGCTTCCCTTGTACGGAGCAATGACAATAAAGTTGAATCTATCTAATATATCTATAAGCAAGCCCACACCAGCCCGATGCCTCTCACCCTGGGCAACTCCAGGGTAGTGGAGGATCCAACCCTTTTCAAGGAGTTGGGTTCCAGTTGCGTGGAAGTGAGCCAGATTATCTCTAGGCGGTACCTCTTAAACTCCCGCACAAGCACAGGCTCCTTCCCCCCAGTGAGGTGACATTCCACGCCCCCACCCCCGACTGCCACCCAATCCACAAGGCACCCAAACCCAATGGTTTCCTCTGTGGGTGGTGGGCCCACAGGAGGAATGGCCCACGTTGCCTCTTCAGGCTGGGCATGGCCAGGCCCCATGGACAAAGACCCAGCCCTGCTCGCTCCCGAGCCCCAACCCCAGGCCTGGCTCCAGGGTGGGGCCCCAGTTGCACAGTACTGGGTGACATTAAGGGGCCTTTATTATGATCTTTCATTGGGGTTTTTGAACTGGTCTTGGTCAGGCCCATCACCATGGACCTGTTTGCCATGGGAGACCCATGGGGTAAAAAGCAACATAGCTCCTTGGATCATTCTGGCACTCAAACCCCTCCACCACAGTAAGGTAGCAGCTCAATGAGGGGTCACTAATAAATCATTAAGTAATGCTGTGAACAAATCTTTAGTTAATCAGAATTTAAATGTTAAACTGTTCATGTAGTTACTAATGTGTGCATTCATATTTTCAAACATGAACAAATCATTAGTTGTAATTTGAAAATGTAAAAATGATTGATAGCTAGGGTGCCATCTTAGAACAGTAATGCTGATATTGCAGTATGTGTGGTGCTGCAAGTGTATTACACACAATGGTGTTACTGCAGTTCTGCATACCTCACTGCCAGGTTAAGAGAGTCCAACAACCAAATATATTCAAGTAAGAGTAGATCTGTGCTTCTCTTCTCCTACAATGTTAAAAAAGTTAATCAATGTTTAAGCTATATATACATACACACACACACATATATAATATATATATTTGATTGTGTCAGGAAAGCATGCATAAAGACAAGGGTCACACTATATTTAGCACACATATTTACAGATTTTTCTTGAGGCCAGACTGACCATATCAGTACCAGGTCGCTAATGAACAAATGGTAGGAATAACACGCATGAACATTGTGACCACAGATGATTTATTTATCTGATTTATTTTCTGTATTAACTGTATTTGCAAAAGCATTAGTTAATGCTCAGTCACACAGCAATGATTTCCTGCTCTGAATGACAGCCATTCTCCCTTGCTGCTCATATTCCTGTTCTGAAAGTAACTGTAATAGAGTCTAAGGGTCAGAGACTCAGTGGGGGTCTGATACCATCTCTGCTAATCTGACAGAAATGAGCTCTATCAGCTTTCTAATCACAAATGCTACTGAGATCTTTCCCTGACCTTCACCCATCCTCTCTCACAGGAGTGTTGAAAGAAACAAACTTAGCTGATTGTTAGCTGTTTTTTTTTTTTTTTTTTTTTTTTTTCAGTAACACACGACTGCCATCAGAGATAATGGGTAGGTACTGCCATGTTCTGTGCTCAGTCACCCTGTACAAAAAACATTCCTCTTTTCCTGTAGTGCCCTAAGACTCTTAACCTTATATTTCCACATACTATATAAGAATCACTGCATATTAGAACCACTGACCCTGAACCTCTACTCACTGGCAATTTTATTAGAAACACTTTGTGCTTTGTTTCTGTTTGTTTGTTTTTTAGAAATATTTATTTTTTAAAGTAGTAATTAAAAGAGTTTCTTTACCCTATAAACACTGGCACACCATCCCATTTAAACATTTAAAACTATAAACCAAAAGGATTATAATATCATTTGGGTTTTAAAGGGAATTGGCCTGAATCATAAGTGAGCTCCAATTTAAAACATAAATGAATAAACTTTCTTACCCCTCAGTAATGAATGACTGGCAGCATTTTTGCAGCTGTTTTCGCTAAAAAATGAGGGTCATTGTTTCCAAAAGTTGCTAAGCAACAATTCATCAATTCAGGAAACTGGATGCTGCATTAGAAATTAACAGGGAAACTAGCAAAAACAATAAATGCTTCATGCTTCTTCACAAAAGCCTGGTTCAGAAACTACATATCCAGATCTGTCCTATGACTGCAGGACTTGCTGTCTGAGCTTCTACTCTACAATGGAGGTATAAATACAAATATATATAAATATGTATAAATGTTCCCTGAAATGTCTGTAGGCATAAGAAAAGATAACCAAATAATATCCTAAATTATGTCCTTGTGTCGACTCTCACTGTCCATTTTATCAGCTCAGCTGATAACAGCCCACACAGGACCACATTATATTTCTATAGGTAAAGACTGTAGCGCATCTGTTTCTCTGCATACTTTGTTATCCTACTTTTCTCCCTGATCTTCAATGTTCAGGACCCTAGAGGACCACTATAGAGCAGGTATTGTGTGGGTTGTGGGTCATTTTTAGCATCGCATTGACACTGACTGGTGGTGGTGTGCTTGGGCAGTGTCCAGTGAGGACTGATGAAGGACTAAATGATGACCAACACAAACTGCAATAACAGAATAGTGTCTGACTTTACATCTATGAAGTGGAGCAACTAGGTAAGAGTGTCTAATAAAGTGGACAGTGAGTGTATATGTGGCACCTTGCTGGAAATGAAGGTGGAAAAATAGATGCCCCCATTTAATTTTTACTTTATAAAACGTACACAGATATTTTTTGCAGCAACTGTTTTATTGGCAAATGGTCGGAATTAGTGTTTTGGGCTTGATATGTAGTTCTGTCAACAGAGGGCGCTTGGTGTTTCCTGCATTGGCATTGATGCTCTGAAGAAGAATGCCGGTCAGTTGTAATGGCAGCCTGTACACCTAGTGTGCCTTGAAAATAATAATTTTATTTCCACAGTTCTGGAAAAAATAAATATGTTGCATGGGATCTGACTAGGCCCATCATTTCCATCTGTGTTACATATTTTGGCGAGCCAGCCAGGAGATGGCACTAGTGAGTCGACAACACCATTAACCGCCTCTCCTCCAAACCTCCCTCAATCATTCAGTGATGGAAAAGGTGCAACTTCTGCGAGACCAAGTGAGTGCAGCTTTGTGGCAGCTGGAGAGAGAGCCTCTCATGAATGTCTGCAGGTGATTAAAATGCTCTGGTTTAGACAGCAGAGGCCTTCCCAGCCAAACCAAAATGGCGGAGCACGTGTTTGATGAGATTGAGGAAGCCCAAGAAGAGGATGAAGTGGAACAGTTCTACTCAGACATAGCCACATATATCCAAGATTGAAGTAGAAGTGTGTGTCAATTAAATGAGAAACCCCTTCCAGAGGAGTCAGTGCCAAAGAAAAGCTCTGCGGATGTCAGTCTGTGCACCATTCCAATGAAGACTGCAGATGCTCCACCCAGAACCCAGCCAGAGCCAAGACGAACACTTCAAGAGGTAACTTTGAGGAGGGAGTTCAAAATCTGTGGGCAGATTGGTGAGCAGGGACAGAGGGAAAAATTATCCTATCTCAGCTTAGTCCGCCAGATTGAAATGGGGGTTGAGAAAGGACACTCAGAGACTGAAATAGTGGAAGCAGTAATCAGGGCTATTAGCCCAGGAATGCCCCTGAGAGATATGTTGGAGATAAAGTGTGGGTTGACCCTCAGGAAACTCCTCACCATATTAAAGAGACATTATAAGGTAGACAGCCCCACAGAACTTTATCATCAGCTCCTCAACATCTCCCAAGAGCCCAAAGAAACTGCTCTCAATTTTGTATTTCGTGCCATTGAGCTGAAAGAAAAGCTGCTATGGAAGGCCACGAATGAAGAGACTGATGAACTGTACAGCAGAGCCATCATCCAGCGCAAATTTCTACGTTCTAATGAAACTGGGCTGCTCAGTGATTCAATAAAGTATCAGTTACTCCCCCTCCTTCATGACATCAGCACAGCAGATGAGGAACTGATAGAGAGAGTCAATGAAGCTTCAAAGCTGGATGGTGAAAGACTGGAGAAACGTAAGAGGTCAACTGTAGCCAAGATTCCCAAAGTACAGGAGCCCCAAACAGAATGCCAGGTCACTCCAGTGTCTGCTCAGAGCTCCACCGTGCCCAAAGGTTCCCCTACTGCAGTGTCTGTGAAGACAATTAAAGGGAAAGAGACTAAATCAGACAGCCCGAACACACAGCAGATTATAGAAGAACTGCGTAAAGAAATGAAACAGATGTTTCTGGCTGCTCTGGAAACCAGTTCACACCCCATGCAACCAAAACAGAGAGAGAGATAGAGAGGCTGTAGAAGGTGCAGAGAAGGAGAAAACTGTTTGCACTGTTTCAAATGCGGGCGAGAGGGGCACTACTCTCGTGGGTGCCGGACACCAAGACAGCTGCCTGGAAATGGGGAGGGACTGCTGAGAGGGGACCACCAGTAGTCCAAAACCACAAGTCCCAAAACAAACAGTCGAGACCAGCAACAGCCCTGAATGAGACACCAAGTAGCTCATCAGTAGTAAATGAAGTTCAATATCTTACCCCCCAATGCCAGTCACGTTTAGTGAGTCTAGTAGGGAGAAGATGCATGGTGAACTGTTTCATGGATAATCATCTAGTCAAAGCATTGTGGGATACAGGTGCACAGTTGAGTATAGTGAATGACACCTGGTGACAAAACAATCTTCCCCACACAGTCATCTGGCCCATTTCAGAACTATTAGAGGGTGAGACACTGGCAGTTTTTGCTGCTAATGACACACCCATCCCCTACATTGGCTGGATAGAAGTTGGCTTCAGACTAGACAATGACTCTTCCCAAACAACTGAGCTACAAGTCCCGATATTAGTATCAAGTGACCCAGCTATGGCCAATGACCCCATCATTGGCTATATTGTTATAGAGGCTGCTGTTAACATGAAAGATGGAAGGACAAATGGTGGAAGAAAATATCTGGCATACAAACTGAGTAAAGCCTTTGAAATCACTGTGAAAACTGCACACAACATAGTCAAGCTGGTACAAAGCAGCAGCAAAGATCCAGAGACTGGTGTGGTATGTACAGGAGTCAGGAGAGTGTCCTTACCAGCGAACCAAGCAACAGTAGTCTACCTGCAGGCACATGTCAGTCCTCAAGCCAGGGGTCAACACATGCTCTTCTCACCACACATGCCAGACCTACCATCAGAGGGCAAAAGTTATCACGAGGCATTGGTACAAATCCCAGACAGAAAAGTGACACCATCTACTTAGAGATCCGTAAAGTGATGGGACACCTCAAACCACTAAAAATAGTCTACGCTGCAACAGTGGAGACAAAGGTAAATGAACTGACACAAGAATCCGAGAGCAGTGCAGAGCTCAAGTCACACAAGCCATGCAAAGCACAACAGCCAGAGAGCATGCATGGAAATTGGCCAAGGTTATGGGACCCAACTGTTGATCTCCAGCACCTAAGTTCAGGTCAGCAAGCAGCAGTAAGAAAGGTGCAGCAGGAGGAATGTGAGGCTTTTGCATTCAACAGTGATGATGTGGGCCAAATACCATCTCTGAGAATGCACATCACTCTCCATGATATGAACCCAGTGCAGAAGACCTACATGTCTGTCCCAAAGCCCCGGCACAAAGAAGTGAAGGAGTATTTGCAAGACCTGCTACACAAAGGCTGGATTACACCATCACAATCCCCCTACTCATCGCCTGTGGTGTGCATCCAGAAAAAGGATGGTAGTCTCCGCCTCTGCTGTGACTTCAGAGAGCTCAACCGCAAGTCAGTTCCAGACCGCCACCCGATACCCCGGATTCAGGACATGTTGGATGCGTTGGGTGGGAGCTCATGGTTCTCAGTTTTGGACCAGGGGCAGGCATACCACCAGGGTTTTCTAAATGAGGAAAGCCACCCATTGACAGCCTTTATCACACCCTGGGGGCTGTATGAATGGGTGCATATCCCCTTTGGTCTGAGCTCCGCACCTGCGGAGTTCCAGAGGAGCATGGAACATTGGTTGGCTGACTTCAGAGACACTATCTGCCTCCCATATCTGGATGACAACCTTCTGCGCAGCAGTAGTTTTGAAAACCACCTAGAGCACATCCAACTTGTCCTCCAGCGCTACAAGGAGCATGGTGTTAAATTGACCCTGAAGAAGTGTGAATTGTTTAAGCCAAGGGTAAAGTTTCTGGGTAGGCTGGTAACAGAAGAAGGCCAGTGCTCTTGAGCTGATAAAAGACAGAAACAGCAATCAGCCTTTTACTCCAGAACAGATCCGCAGAGCAAGATGAAGGAAGATGAGGTCTTGGCAAGAGTTCTCTGGTACAAGTCTCAGAACCGAAGACCAAGGACAACTGAGGTAAAAGCTGAAACACCTGCTGTAGACACCCTACCATCCTCAGGGCAATGGTCAAGTTGAAAGGTTCAACCGAACTCTGTTGTCCATGCTACGTAACCTGGAGGACAAGGAGAAAGATGACTGGAAAGAGTCGCTGGCTAAAGTTGTTCATGCATACAACTGTACAAAGGGCGAGTCAACGGGTTATGCACCCTATTACCTCATCTTCGGACGTTCCCCATGTTTGCCCATTGATCTCCTGTTTAATCTAAAAAAGGATAAAGAGCATGTAGATTATGATGAGTATGTGGACTGCTGGAAGAAGAGAATGCAGGAGGCATATGCAATCGCTGCTCGGGCAGCTAACAAGGAGGCAGCTCATGGAAAAGTCTATTATGACAAGAAAGTTCAAGGGAGAAATCTTCAACCCTGTGCTTCCTCTGGAACCTCACCCCCAGGGGTGGTCCTGGGAAGATCCAGTCCTGATGACAATCCTGTGTACTAGATCAGCCCTGAAAATAGTAAAGGAAGAGATAAGGTAGTACACAGGAACCTCCTACTCCCCTGTGACTTCCTTCCCCTTGAAACAGTGCCAGTGAAGACTGCTCATCTGCAGAGAGACCCTCAGAAGGTCACACTGAGAAGGTCACGACCAGCACATGGAAAACAGCAGCAGCCAGAGAACAGTGACACTTCAGATGAGGACTACAGTGGTACCTATCAGGGGTACCTCAGACCGGTGCCAGGGAGAACGCAAAGGCATACTCCCCTTAACCCCCTGGTGGAACCTTTCCAGCCCCAACATAGTCGTCAGGAAGCAGAGGAGCCAACGCAGAGCAACGAGGATGTATCCCTGCAGATTGGAGTCCCCCAGCAAGGTCATCAGGAAGCAGAGGAGTCACCAAGGCAGAGTGAGAAGGACACATCCATGCAGATAGGGGTCCCTGAACCTGAGTTTGATAGATTGGAGAGTGGTGAGTCAGAGACAGATGTTTCAGTTGGAGTTGGTGGTGAGACTGACACTGTAAGACAGCGACCTCAACGGTCAATACAGTAGCCACTGATACTGAGTTATGACACTTTAGGTCAGCCGAATTTGGTTCAAAGAGACTGTAAGGTAAATAAGACTCAGGTTATTGAGACAAGGGCCTTTTGGAGACCCTGGGCTGTGGGAGTGTGCTAAAGACACTATGGACTTTGGGACTTGCACAGAAATGTCAGGAGACATTTAATTTTGTGGGGGACAGTGTGGCACCTTACTGGAAATGAAGGTGGAAAAATATATGCACCTGTACACCTATTGTGCCTTGAAAATAACAACTTCTTTTTATTTCCACAGTTCTGGAAAAAATAAATATGTTGCAGGGATCTGACTAGGCCCACCATTTCCTTCTGTGTTACATATACAGTGTTTAAACACTCCAGCAGCACTGCTCTCTGATCCACTCATACCAGCACACACCACCACCATGTCAGTGTCACTGCAGTGCTGAGAATGACCCACCACCCACATAATACATGCTTTGTGGGGGTCCTGTGTGCTCTTGTCTATTAAAGATCAGAGTGAAAGGAGGTTAACATATTATGCAAAGAAACATATGGACTACAGTCTGTAATTACAAAAACTACTACAAAGTGATCCTGTATGGTAAGAGGAGCTGATAAAATGGACAGTGAGTGTAGTAAGGAGGAGGTGGACATAATATTATGGCTCGACTATATTGATAAGTGGCTAGATAGATCCAACATAGCAAGTGCAGAGAAATGCACTCTCCTGGCACAAGGAGCTTGATGAGCTGGACCAGCAGATCCAGCTGCTATTGGTTTGGCAAGCCAAGCTGCACCAGTGGAGGATCAGCCTGGAGGCCACCCAGGATGCCTGCTATGCAGTGGTTTCCACACCAGCCCAGCGGACCCCAGCTGTCGCCATTCCACCTCTGCTCCAGCGTGGGCCTGGGAAAGCCAAGGTTCCCACCACCTCCAGAGCCAGTTTTCACCTCTGCAAACATTTCTAGGTTCTCAAATATTTGCATTCGCCTCAGCCTCCACCCGCAATAAGGACCACCACTAAGGGTTGTGTTCTCATTATTGGTGACTCAAATAGTTTACCACTTAAAGGTTCCTTGTTCAAGGGGTAACACCACTGTCTCCTGTCTTCCAGATGCCCATGTCCTTGATGTCACGTAGCTGTTTACCTCAGCTCTGCAGACTGAAGAGCCATCTGTTTTAGGAATATTTAACTCCATAAAGACATTTGTGTTCAATAGGATCATGTGGAATCTCTAGATTCTACTATCTTAGGATATTTTCTGAGTGAACAGCAAAGCACTTTTGTAAGTCGCTCTGGATAAGAATAAATGCCATAAATGTAAATGTAAATGTAAATGTCCCCCATATAGTTCAGAATCATGCATGCCAGAAATTCTGTTTTAACAACCTAGTTAGAACTGAAACCAAATATCCTAGTTCTCTGAGTATCAAACTAGAGCTGTTAAATTTAAGATCTCTAGCCCCTACAGCAGTGATTGTAAATGAATTGATTACTGAAAACCACCTTAATCCCTGTGTCTCTGTGAAACGTGGGCTAAACCTCTGAATGAATCCTCTCCTCAAGGTTTCAGCCATTACAGTTACCAAAATATGTCTGGCCATGAAAGTGGTGTAGCCACAATCTATGACTCCACTATAGACATAAGCCAAAACTCAGGATATGAAGCTAAATCTTTTGAAGTATGCAGTCTAAAAGTCACTGACCCAGCTCCTGCATATTACAATCTATTGTCCTAGTACTTATACAGATTTTCTTAATCTATGTTCATAAACCTAGATCAAAGAAAATGGAGGACTGTATAAAATATGTAAAATCATGAATGTTACATAATGTTCTCTTTCTAAATAGTGACAAAATGGAGGTTCTGCCCACCTTCTGGACCTGGACTAGTTTTCCACCCTGCCATGGACTAGCTGCCCACCTGCCATCACCAACTATTTGAGTATTAATTTATATATGTAATATGTACAACTCTGATTCCAATGAAGTTGGAACATTGTGTAAAACAGAATACAAAGATTTGCGAATCCTTTTAAACCTATATTCATTTGAATACACTAAAAGGATTTTTCTGTTCTCAATCTTTTGGACTATTTGCTTATGCAGTTATTCACAAAGTGGTGAACCTCTAACAATCCTTGCTTGTGAACAACTGAGCCTTTCAGGCATGATCCTGTTATACGCAAAAATTACACTCACCTGTTTATCTATGGAATATTTTTCAACCGTTACCCAACTTTCCCAGGTTTTTGTTGTCCCTGTCCCAACATTTTTGGAATGTGTTGTAGCCTTGTGACTGGAAGGTCGATGGTTCGATTCCCAGAACTGGCAGTACATGGCTGAAGTGTCCTTGAGCAAGGCACTGATCTCCCCAGCTGAGGATAGTGCTGCCCACCTTGTGTGTGGATGGATACAGAGGTCTAATTACCATGTGTGCATAACACAGTGGGTAAAATGCGTATAATTACTTACATGCTTCATTGGACTTGGAGTTGTAAATGCATAAAGATTATGCAGTTAACTCAGTTAAATCAGAAAGTAGAATCTGCTCATCCCCTTCTTGTACACAGCCACAATGTTGGCTCTCCAGTCCAATTTGTTGTCAAACAGGACACCCAGATATTTGCTATGAGGTTGTGAGACATCTACTGTTATTCCAGGTTGTTGCTTTTGTTTTGTAGAGCACCTATTGCTAGACTTATGCACACTGTTTTGCTAAGCAGTTGCTTTATTGTCCCCTATGGTTGCTACGGGGATGTTAAATTGTTGTTCTGTGCTCCTCAGTGGTTGCTAAGATGTTGCATGGTGGTTATTATGGGGATCACAGGTGGTTCTCCAGTTGATATTTTTTGAATTGGTAAATTTGAACCACAGTAAACAAGAACATTGTCTACTCAGAGGGATATTGATTATGAGTAAAATTATTATTTTAACAAAAACAGCTCTATACTAAAATGTTACACCAGACCATTCAGATAAAGTTCCTGTATCCTCAGCCAGTACTAAACTACAGCAGAGCTGGAGCTCAGTGTGATTTAACTACCATTTATATTCCTTTTCTTTCAGAGCCAGAAAAGTTTAGGGGTGACACAGAGGAAGCAGAGCCTGTGTGTGTGTGTGTGTGTGTGTGTGTGTGTGTGTGTGTGTGTGTGTGTGTGTGTGTGTGTGTGTGTGTGTGTCTGACAGTATCCCAGGCTTTCTCTTCTGACCGTCTGTCACTGTGTTATCCTGGAAACAGGGGCACCATCCAAAAAACACACAAAACATTCAAACACACACATATACACAGACACTCACAGTCCTGCAGAAATACTTTGTTGGCCATTTCCACTGACTTTCCTAAAACAAACCACTCTTCTCCTCCCTTAAAATAACATTATGATAACCTTTTTTTGTAGCTCAGGTCTGAAATTACTTTCTATACTTCATCTGTTTCTCTGCATGCTTTTTTATTCTCCTTTCAACCTGTTCTTCAATGGTCAGGACCACACAGGGCCACCACAGAACAGGTATTATGTGGGTGGTTGGTCATTCTAAGCACTGCAGTGATCTGACATGGTGGTGGTGCGTTACTGTATGTTGCACAGACATGAGTGGATCAGGCACAGCAGTGATACTGGACTATTCAAACCTCTCAGTGTCACTGATGGACTGACAACACTCTACCAACCAGAAATATCCATCCAACAGCATCCTGTGAGCACTGAAGAAGGACTAGAGGTTGACCAACACATATTGTGCAGAAAAAGATGAGCTTCTGTCTCTGAAATTACATCTACAAGGTGGAGCAATTAGGTAGTTGGTAGGATCCACTCATATCAGAGGTGTTGAAAATGTCCCACCTCCCACATAAAACTCTACTCTGTGGTGGTCCTGTGGGGTCCTGATCATTGAAGAACAGGGTGAAAAGAGAACAACAACGTATGCAGAGAAATTGATGGACTACAGTCTGTAATTACAAAGTGCCCAGTATGGTAGAGAAGCAAATAAAATGGACACTGAGTGGAGAGACCAGGGGCTGATTTGGTGTACAAAAAGAGTTCTTTCTGATGCCATAGTCCTCAGACTGAGCAAGAATTCTTTAGTAAAGGCAATAGTTCTGTACTGGACCATGTCAGGTCAAGGAATGTTCAAATGGTTTTCTGCCTCAACTTGCATGTAGAGCAGTTGGCTGTCGCTCTTGTCAATGTCAGTGACTGACATTTGAATTGTGTTACAAAGGTAGGCAAATGTAGAAGGACACTTACTGGTATAGTGTGGTGTGCTTGCCAAGCTTGGGAACTGAACCCTAACCTGCTGGGATTTTGTTGCCCACTACAGTAATCCAACCAAAAAAATCCATTAGTGTGTTATTAAGCATAAAAACAGGCTCAGTGACAGAAAGCAAAATGTAGACTTAAAGCCCTAGGCTTGTCTATCCGTATTTAAAGGGTATTCTAGCACCCCTAACTTGAGCAAAGAGCAGATTTTTTAGACAGCTCAGAGTTTTCATAGGTTTGTCCTAATTTGCTGCTGTTACTGTAGGAAGAATTTTATATAAAAATATCTAAAAATGTGTCCAACCGTTTGCTTACCTTCTTATCTGGTAAAATGTTTATAATGACAGTAACACACCTTTCACCTGTGTGTAATAGTGTGTGTGAAACTGTAACTGGTCTTCATATTATTTACTTCAGATTATTAGAATTAGTTTCTGATCTGACTCTAAATGATTCAAATTCTTCTCTCAGACAAACTCATTCATAATTTCACTCATTCTCCCCTGGTTGACAATCCACAGTCAAGTTTTGGGCTGTTTGGATTCAGCATAATGATGAACACCAGAGCTGTAGATGAAGAGAACTTAATCCTGTTGAAAAGAAATTCAGATTGTTAGTAAACTATTCAATATCTAATGTGTTAAACCAGTGGCTTCCAACAGCTCAGCCAATCAAATTAAACACATATACAGACCAAGGAGAGATGCCTCTGCTCCTCTCTTGGGATATAAACATAATTATAGTCAGAAGTAGTTTTATAAAAGTGGATAAAAGTTACTTACATTTGATTTGACTCTGATATATTTTGCTAAAAAATATTTTTATTAATAATTTTGTTTGTTTGTTTATTCCTCTACTTTACCAAGCAGTGTTTCTGCTTCTAACGTTAATGTAAAAATTTTAATCTGTGGTCCCAATTCTGGTATTTTTTGTCCATTTTGTCCCTAAACAGACACTGATCATTAATATGCATGAGCTCTTTAAAATATAGATTGGACTGGATGATATTGAGGTTAAACATGTCACAGTGGTATGAAGACAGACTTTATGAATAGGACCACATCAATGTGCCACACATTTTACATAGTGTACATGTTTTATCAATCCTGTGCATGATTTGCATCATATACAGTTGTCCTTTAAATATCAAATATATGACTAACAAACTGGACTAATTTCCATTACTCTATTAAACATATGGTAAAGACTTATTTAATAAACCATTAAGTAATGATTAGTAGCTGTAAACCAATCATTAGTTTGTCAGAATTTGAATGTTATCAAATGACAAATGTTAATGTAGTTTCTAATGTGTATAAACATTTTTAACAAATGTTAAAAAAACACTTGTTCATTAAAAATTGAAAATGAACAAATCACTTGTTGCTGAGAATTTAAAAAATGATAAATGTGTATCAGTGACTTTCATGTTGCCAATGTGTGTTTTTATATTTAGAAATGTTAATGACTCATTAGTCCATAAGAATTTCAAAATGTACAAATGATTGACAGCCAGTGTACAGTGGTGTCACCTTAAAACAATAATACCGATAAGGCAGCATTCGTGGTGCTGTTGCAAATGTATTACACCCAATGGTGTTACTGTAGTTACAGATATCTCAGAGAGGTAACTGTCTAATAAAGGCAACTTCTTGTGCATGAAGATAAAAAGAATCGCTGCAACAAATGTCAAAGTTTAGTTGTTAGACAGAATACTGTCTATAACTGCCATATTTATTTTTATGGCAACCATGATCAAATTAATACAACATCAATACTGGTGCTCCTGAAGTTTAGGCTTCTATTTTGCCCAATTCTTAATAATACAATAACTGTGCAATATATAGGTATGTGAATAAATAAGTACATATGCACTATATATACAGTTCATTCACTGTTTCTTCTGAAAGACTAATAAAAATAGTTTATCCTGTTTTGTTGGAGTAACTGTCTCTACTGTCCAGGAAAGACTTTCAACTATATTCTGAAGCATTGCTTTGAGCATTTGATTGGTAGTGGTAGTGAAGTCAGGGTGTTGGATATTCACCATCCCACCTCATCCCCAAATCTCCAGCTCATCCCTCTCAAAGTACTGGAAGGAGCTCTATAATTCCACAGTTACACAGCTCCACAGCTCAGGCTTTATACCCCTCTGGCCCACACCTGGCATTGGACATGGTGCCAATAGGTTCATGTTTGTTTATTTGCTCCACACATTTACATTTACATTTAAGGCATTTGGCAGACACTCTCATCAAGAGCAACTTATAAAAATGCTTTGCTGTTCAATCAGAAGATTTCCTTAGCTAACAGAAGAGGCTAAAATCCAGAGATTCCTCAAGCTTAGATCCTGCTAAAAACAGATTAGAGATCAGTAAGATATAAAATATAAGTTTAAATATAAACTTTAAATGAGTTAAAGCTGTTCAGACCTCAAGGTGAAGTTTGTTACACCATTTTGGTGCCAGGAAAGAAAAGAGTCTGGATGCTTTTCTTCCTTGTGACTTGAGGGATGGTAGGTCAAGCCAAGCTGTACTTGATGTTCAAAGGACTGTTGGTACATATAGAGTTTTGACCATTTCCATCATGTATGGAAGGGCTGGTCGATTTTTGGCTTTGTAGGCCAGCATCAAGGTTTTGAATCTGATGTGGTAACTACAGGAAGCCAATGAAGGGAACGCAGCAGAAGAATTACATAACTGAACTTGGGAACATTGAAGATGAGTTATGCTGCTGCATTTTGGATGAATTGCAAAGGCCTGATAATCTACATAGGAAGTGCTTGTAGTAGTTTCCAGTGGGAGGGAGAAGAAGGAATAAAAGTCTGGAAAGTTAGAATAGAGGAGGTAAGACAAGAGGAAGAGAGAGTGTGAAGATTATGGTGAGTGGTGGAAGAAGTTGAAAAGACAGTCTGTGGAAATGAAGGGAGGGAGAGTGTGAAGGACAAGAAGTGATGGTTAGAAAAGTCAGTAAGTAAGTAGGAGTCAGGAGTAACTGTCAGATCCAAGGCAGGGGCAGTTCTGCTAAAAATTAGGTCCAATGTGTTGCCTACCTTGCGCTCATAGTTGCCGGCTGGGCACCGGCTCACCCGTGACCCTGTTCAGGAATAAGCGGTTTGGAAAAGGAATGAATGAATGAATGAATGTTGCCTACCTTGTGCATTGGACCAGACTGGTTGAAGGTGAGGTCAAACAAAGATATAAGTTGGTGGAGACATGATGACTCCAGTTTCTCAAATGGAAGGTTGAAATAAATGAGGTCTCAACAGAGAGACTACTCAGGAGACTGTCCAATTCATAAGGGAAATCGCCCAATGGACCACGAGGTTGATAGAGAACAATGATGTGGATTTTGGTTAGGAAAAGATATTGCAACAGCATGGAATTCAAAAGAAGAAATTTCAAGATGTGAAAGTGTGAGTGGAGTTGATCGCCATCTCTAAGAAACAAGCAAGCCTGTGCCTCCACCCCTGTCAAACCTTTGTGGAGAATGAGAAAAAGCAAAGGTGGAGGACAGGGCAGCTGGAGTTGCAATGTTCTCAGGGGTGATCCATGTCTCTGTCAGAGCCAAGAAGTTGAGAGATTGGGCAGATGCCAGGGCTATGCAATGGCAATTCCAGCCCCCCCAGTTACCATCACCTGAGAATCTGATAAAGCAGGAGGGTAAATGAGGTTACTGGTATTGTGGTTTCTGCTACCGCATTTACGTCTTCTGATGTTGCACGGGTGACAACTGGAATAGGAAAACACATGTTGGAAACTAGAGATTTTTCAATAGCAATAAATCCCTTAAATTTATCTAGAATTGCAATCTGGAACTCTGGCCCTGCAATTCACACCTTAACTAACCTGAAACCAGGATAAGTACACAGTTAGATAAGTCAGACAAAAGTTACTACAGACTCTAACAAAGTACATCCAAAGAAACAGCCTAGCCCTACAAGCAGAGAATGATTCCAAATAAAACAACTGTAAGCACATTAAATACATACATGCTCTATATTCTCTATATTCACTCACTAAACTGAATTCTTGCTTTCTCTAGCACTCCATACCTAGTTACTTTAAATTCATTCAGTACTCTAACACTCCAAACCTACGTGCTCTAAATTCATGAAGTACACTAACACACCATACCTATCTGCTCTAAATTCATGAAGTACACTAACCCTCTATACCTACCTTCTCTAAATTCACTCAGCAATTTTTATAGCGTGAAAACAGCAGTTTCTGTAGAAACACCTTAATTGGTGAAGTGTCAGGGGGCATATCCTATTTTTACATCAAGCTTTTCATTGGCTTGCCAGACAGATTTAAGGGATTGTCAAATGAAACAGTTCTCACAGTGGCCATTTTTACTGATTGCACATGCAGACAAAAACAAAGACAAGGAAGGTGGAAGTACGTGTAAGGGTTCTCCACCCTCAACTCAGCAATGAAGATGGAAGGCTCCGGCCTCAACTCAGGAATGCAGCTGTCACATCATGTGTCACTGTAGCCGCAGCTGTTGCAATACCTGACACTAAGGCAACTTCGTTGCAGGTTATGGTGCGCCAGGTACTGCATCACAGCTGGGAGTGACTCTGCCGACCAACCTGTCCCAGGCTCAGCAGTTGCCCCTGCTGTAGCTTGGACACCTGACACTGCTAAGGCTGCTGGGGCATGTGTGCTGGGCTTGTCAGTCCTGTATATATAGCTCAGGAACCGCCACATATCTGCCATGTCTTTCAGCACAGACACCCCATTAACTTCGTCCCAGCACGCCTCGCCTCTCCCCTCCCCATACTGGTCTTGAGGCTAGCAGTGCCAACCCTTAATGAGCCCCCAAACGAACAAAGGAATCGCATGATAAAAGACATACAAACAAACCAACACAATCTCTACAGAAACAAAGGGTCTTAAATACAGGGACAACATTACATGCACCTGGAGCTACATGCATTATTTAATTTCCTTTGAGCTACAGCTTAGCCAAAATGTAGGTACGTCTCCTCATTACTGAATGAAGCGTTTAATAAGATCAGCTACAGCCCAACAAAATTACTGAAAATCTACCTGATTTTTTAACACCAGATTACTATTCAACAGATCCAGAGGAGTTAGATAAATTAACCAACTGTTTACATAATAACCCCAGATCAACATTGGACAATGTAGCACCACTTAAATATAAAAAATTAAGACAGAAGAAAATCACCCCATGGTACAATGATCAGACTTGTACCTTAAAACAGTCAGCACGAAGGGTAGAACGTAAATGGCATTCCACTAAACTGGAAGTATTCCACTCAGCTTGGAAGGACAGCCTAATTGACTATAGAAGGGCTCTCACTAGACTTTGTTTATTTAGATTATTTATCCACAATGATCGAAGAACAAAAACAATCCCAGAGTACTTTTCAGTGCAATCTCAAAACTTACAAAAAATCAGGCAGGTACACCACCTCAGATTCCATCAAATTTCAAAGGAATATCTTTATGGACTTTTTCAATCATAAAATAGAAAATATTAGACAGAAAATTCAAACCATCATATTAAATCCAAACAGTATGTCTTCTGGTCTGGCTGATATTGAACAAAATATAGATCTAAAAGAAAAGTTGGAAACTTTTCACCCACTACCACAGTCTTAGAGAATATTATTTACTCCTCAAATTCTGCCACCTGCTGTCTAGATGCAATTCCATCAAACCTACTTAAAGAAGTGCTGCCAGCTATAATCAAACCTCTCTTAACAATAGTAAACTCTTCTCTTAGTTTAGGTTACATACCTAAAGCTTTTAAAGTAGCAGTTATTAAACCTCTGCTCAAGAAAGCAAATCTGGAACAGAGTGTACTGGATAATTATAGACCTATTTCTAATTTACCATTTATATCTAATATTTAAATAGATTTTAGAAAAAAGGGTGTTGGCCCATCAACTGTGCAGATACCTGCACAAGAATCACATATATGAAAAATTCCAATCTGGATTCAGGCCTCATCATAGTACTGAGACAGCCCTAGTTAGGATTACAAATGATCTCCTTCTTGCCTCTGATCAAGGCTGTGTGTCCCTGCTTGTGCTGCTAGATTTACGTGCAGCATTTGATACAATAGATCACACTATTCTCCTAGAAAGATTACAAAGCGTGGTTGGAATCACAGGGACAGCCCTCTCATGGTTCAGATCTTACCTAACTGATCGGTTTCAATTTGTAAATGTAAAGGATGTGTCTTCCAATCACACTGAAATGAGATATGGAATCCCAAAAGGCTCTATTTTAGGACCACTACTGTTCACTCTTTACATGCTACCCCTTGGCACAGTAATAAACAGACATGGCATTAACTTCCACTGTTACGCAGATGATACTCAATTGTATATATCAGCCAAACCTAATAATAAAACTAGATTAAAGAAAATGGAAGACTGTATAAAAGACATAAAATCTTGGATGTTGTGTAACTTCCTCCTTCTAAATAGTAACAAAACAGAGGTCCTTCTTTTGGGTCCTAAAATTGCAAGGAAAAAATTACGAGACTTAATGCTAAATCTGGCCGATTTCTCAGTTGTATTTAGTTCAGTAGCCAAAAGCCTTGGCGTCATAATTGATTCAGATTCAGATTGAGTCCAGGTCTAGTCTATTGTCTCCTGTTCATATCTAGTCCCACACATCCTCTTGGCTCACTTTTAAATCCTTCTCCTTCAACAGGAGTTGCGCATCAGGGAGGGGCCTACTGTAATGAATCTGTCCTGGTCATCTCCTGTCTCATCATTGTTTTATCTCCCATCATGCTTCTGAGCACATGTCCTGTCTCTGCCCATTCCCAGCTGTGTCTTGTTTGTAACCCTGTCCTGTCATGATTGTGTTCCAGGTGTGTCCTATGCTCCCCTTCTATTTAAGACCCTCTGTCTCAGTCACCCTTTGTCAGTCTTTGAATGTGTAACCATGTAAGTGTATTTTGTGTATCTCTTGTATGTTTTGTTAGTGTTCTTCAAGTTCTGTTTGTTTAGTTTAGTAATTAAATCCTCAACCCCTTTGATTAGCTCTGCTTCCCTAGTCTTGTCTATTAGTATGTTCAACCCAGCAAATGTTACAGATTAATTTTAAGTAATTCTTAAAATAATGCTTAAGTAACTCTTACATAGTCCCAACAAAGAGCTAAATACATACACAGTCTGCTGCATAAATGAGAACACACATACAGTGTGCATAAATAAGTGCTTTCCTCAAACTACTGGATGATCAGCTGCTGAATAAAGAAGCCATCCGTATTCAATTTCTTGGGATGGCCTGTGGTGCCACTTCCCCAGAGCATTCTGACCAGCCTCCTCCACACTCCAGCTGTGAGAGAATTCAAAGATGTTTTCCAAAAGCCCATCACACACTCTTTTCTACTCCCCAAAGTTGTCATCTCTCTCTCTCTCTCTCTCTCTCTCTCTCTCTCTCTCTCTCTCTCTCTCTCTCTCCCAGAGTTGCTGTTTGGAGAATGGCTCATGCCAACTAAAACACTTAGACATCCTATTGGAAATTGATTGTACAGAGTATTTTTTAGGATATCCATAATAAAAAAATAGCAAATAGGCCCTCCCTTCTCATTTTCCTCTATAAACCAAAATCTGTGTCAGTGATGTCATTAGCCCCACCCCCTGTAACTGATCAGTTGGAGTATACATGTAAGTTGAGCATGTAGATGTGAACAGAGCAGTAAACCTGCACTGGAAATTCGTTGGCATTTAAACTGGGAATTAATTCAGTTGGAAGTAAGGGAATGTAAGCTGCTCTGCTGTGTGTGATCCACTCATACTAGAGCAACACACAATAACACACCACCACTACTGTTACTGCAGTGCTGAGAATGACCTACCAGCTACATAATACCTGCTCTGTGGTGATCCTGTGGGGTCACAGGATCAACTAAAGTTGATTCAGATGTTGATTGTCAATTGCTAATAGCTGACTAGCTATGTAACAATCTGGAACATTTTCTGCAAGATTAAGAGTGTGAATTGCATTTGTAAATTTATGCTATTTTTATTACACTGATAATGGGGCTAGATTTCAAGTGTGAGTGAATCTCTACTATCTCAGTGAAACAGTTGTGGATCCAAACGTAAATGACAGACTGAAAGTAGGGAGACTGATCTTATTTCAGCTGATCTGTAACACTCTGGGATTATCTTCATGATAAACAATCTCCTTAGTGTCTTGGGCTGGGGAATTACCCTTTACTCAACATAAAATTATCTGATATTTTATTTAAGGTGTCATAATTACCCAAATGTCTCTCTGTAAATATTCATCCCTTCTGATTGATGTGATTGATAGTCAGTCATCTTAATAAAAACAGGATCCCTCTTCGACATTCCCTTGTCATCAATCTGTATGATTCAGGAACTGAGACAGAATCCAAAATGTAAAGTAACATCTACATTAACATGTTTATGTGAAGTGAAATTGTGAAGTGTAGAAATTAATTGGGGACTTTGAGGGTAATGTGAGGACCTTGGTTATAATCACTGAATAACTGTGCTGGGAAATTGGGGTTAAAGAGAGAGGCAGGAGCAATTAAAATGTGTTTAAGCATGAGATGTCCCCTGAGCCTCAGCACATTCATCTACCATTCATCATACTGCTCAGCAGAATGCATCACATTGATTTCCTCCTTAGTATGAATGAAGTGTTGAAGCCCACTGGCTGAGATTAGCTTTACTGAGGAGACTGCACTAATGTAATTATGACCTAAGCAATTCACTGACTGTACTCATATGAGAGTCATCCATGATCGTGAGTCACCCATGATATTTTCGAAAATGCAGGTATTATGTGGTTGGTGTGTCATTTTCACTGCAGTGACACATGGTGGGGGTTGTTAGTGTGTGTTGTGCTGGTACAAGTGGATCAGACACAGTAGCTGCTGGAGTATTTAAACATGGTCTCCACTTTCTATCTACACTCTCATATATATATAGAGGAGCTGCTGGCTCTGAGAACAAAGGGACAAGCCGGCATATGACACCAATCCCGGTGGAGCTAAGCTAAAGGCTAAGCTAATGGACAACCGGCGGCACTGCAAACCACCCATTCCCTCCGTCATCATGGGGAATGTGAACTCGCTGCCGAACAAGATCGACGAGCTGTCTGCCCTCAACAACCAGCGGATTTATAAAGAGAGCAGCGTGTTAATCTTTACAGAGACATGGCTATCCCAGCTCGTACTAGATGCTAACGTGGATCTGCGGGGTTTCATTGCCGTGAGAGCCAACAGAGACACTAAAGCCTGCTGGAAAAGCAAAGGTGGGGGGCTGTCCTACAAGAAACAACAGGACAATTGATCTGCTGTATGCTAATGTAAAAGAGTCATACAGCGTCACACCCCTCCCCCCAATGGGGAAGTCGGACCTTCAGCCAAAGTACACCCCCATGGTCCAAACACAGCCTGCAACCACCAGAACCATCAGGAGGTCGTCTCCAGAAGTGGAAGAAACTCTCAGAGACTGTTACGGGATGACTGGGATGTTCTGCTGTGCCCACATGGTGAGGACATTGAGGGGATGACACACTGTCTGACAGACTATCTCAACTTCTGTGCAGACGTGGTCTCCCCTGCAAAGACTGTACGGTGTTACCCCAACAACAAGCCATGGGTAACACAGAAAGTCAAAACTGTCCTCAACAAGAAGAAGGCCGCCTTTCGGAGCAGGGACAGGGAGGCCATGAAAGCAGCACAGAAAGAGGGTAAAGCACTGTCTGTGGAAGGCCAAAGACAGCTACAGGAGGAAGGTGGAACAAAAGCTGGAGGAGAACAGTATGAGGGAGGTCTGCGAAAGTGTGAAAACCATCACAGGCCAAAAATACCAAGACAGAGTTGTGGGGGGAACAGTGGAGAAGGCGAACGAAATGAACATCTTCAACCGGTTCAACCAGCCCATGTACCCCCCCACCCTCTCCCTCGCTGCATCCATCTCTCCTTTACACCCACCCACCACAGCAAAGGACTCCCCCTACACCTCCTCCCTCTCATCCACCACAACAACACAGACCTCTTTCTTCACTGCGGACAAGGTCAGAGGTCAACTGAAGAGGCTTCACCCCAGGAAAGCAGCAGGCCCTGACAAAGTATGTCCCTGACTGCTGAAGACCTGTGCTGCAGAACTGGAAGACATTGTGCATTGTTCCAGTGCCAAATAAAACCGACCAAGTGACCTGTACTGCGGCTGGAACCTTAATTTCCCTGAGGGAACCCTCCCAAGGGATCAATAAAATTCTATCCTTTCCTATCCTAGATAATTTTCTATATTTCTGAGAAATAAAAAAATCTAAAAAATTGCTAAAGGTACTGTCTACACAGCAACAATGTCAATGGTAAAGCTTAAAAAAAGAGAACATAACTAGAAGTTGGTGATGGGATGCTGGCCATATCATAGTAATGTATTTATTGAAAAAAATGAATAATTGAATGAATAAATAATGAATGAATAATTCATTCAATCAATGTAATATTCTTAGCATGATAAAGATTATTCCCATTTAGTAAAGATTTAGAACAGAGGCATTGTATGGATTGGAACATGCTTTTGTTTGCATTAGCAATAAGTGGTATTTTTCAAGGTTAAGACAGAGAAAGTTAAGATTTGCTCATTTCAGAATCTCTCCAAAACATCATAATTTTGTGAAATGTAAAAATATTTTGTTTTTATATGGTCCACTGAGCTGGACAAGAACATTGTTGCTTATCCAACTCACACTGTTGTCGAATCTTTGATCCTTTAAGTCTGCTGTGCAGTCACACTACCAAACTACCTGAACTACCTCACCTCTTTGGGAATGTACTGAACTGGCCCTCTTCCACATGAGCCTCGGGCCAGCTCTAGGCCTTTCCTCACATTTCAGCACCCTAAGGCCTACTTCTCTAACATCACTTTTAGCTCTAAAAAGTGCAGATCTGCTTTGTTCCACCATGATGTTTATCCCAATTGAGTCAAGATCTAGATCAGTTTGGGGGAATAAAAATGAAATCTAGAAACAAAATTATTGACTGTTCTGAAGCAGAACTTTAACTTATTTAATAAATAATATTGCTTTTGTTTTGTGGAGCTTGAAAACTTATTATATGTGCCTTACTGGCCATAGGAGTTTTTTTGATTGTTTTGGTCTACTGTTGTGTTTTTCTGTCTTGTCTCCTCCCTAGCTTTGTCATGTCATTATTGATCCCGCCTATACCTCCTTTGTAGCCTTGCCCTCTCATTGTCTTCTCCAGGTCTGTGTACATGTAGTCATGTGTTCCAGTGTCTTTTTGTATGTTACCCTGCTTTTACATGATCCTCCTGCTCCCCCTTCAAAGTGGCAATCTGGGAAGTGATATGTTACCGTTGTCCTTTGCTTTACATATTATAAGTGAATATTGATTATTTCACAGTGTTTATGACCTAATTAATAAGCATTACTGAAACATCCATGACCTTTTATTAGGCTCACTGGTACCTGGTACTGAGTGCCTGTGCCTTCTTGTGTGGAACAGAATATTTGATGCCTATTTTAAGCCTAAAATGCTGTTTATGTACAGACTGTTTTCTCACCATTTAAATGGCACTTATGAACTAATAAACGCAAATAAAATATTAGGGTTTTTATGTTGTTGTTGCTGCTGTTTTTTTAATACCCCACTGGCCAGTGGTTTTGCTAAACATTTCCATCTCATTTGCACCATGTTTTTATGAATTAATTTTTCACAGTACACAAAAGACAGTTTAAGGCTCTCTCCTATAATATAAATATGATTGAGTCATGTTTTAGCTGAATTGATTGATAGTGTAAATTAATGTATTATCTGAGAAAGGAGTGGCATTTTAGCTCCAACTTTAATTAACAGGAAGCTATATTCCCTACAAATTACAAGGTAATTACTGCCAACAAAACCTCTGCCTCTCCACTATTAAGGGGTATTAAGGATAACCTGAAGGAGAGAATTTTTAGGTCATTAATTACAGTCCATCAAACATTACACTCTAGTGCCCGGAGAGCTTTTCTGGACCAATGAACAAACTAGTTTGAAAAACAGTTTGAAAAAAATAACTGTAGATAATGGGTGTTTCCCATTACAGCAACATTAATCATGACTGTTATATAGGTGTTTTACAACATACAACTGATTTAAAGGTCCACTTAATCATACAATTTTTTATTTTACTTAAATAATTATCAGATTGAAGGTTTACTACATAATTAATGAATGCTTTATTTCAATCTTTACTGAGATTTACTTCCCTGTGATCACCTCAGGAAAATAAATGTCAAGATCTGAAGTTTTTTTCTTTTTTCATCTCCATTAAACAGTGCATCACATATGCAGGTATAAGGATTTTCTTCACTCAGGACCTCTTAGTTGAGACCACGCAACAGCAAGTTCAACGCAGTCAACTGTTTCTCAAAAAAGAATTGATTCCTGTCTTGAAAATATCGATATCATTTGTTTAAATTTTAGGATGGATGTCTTTCATATGCCTTAAATAATGATAGGAACTACTTTTCCATTCTCCTTCATCTTCTCCTCCCACAGATAAATTGTGACAGGTTCACTCAAAAAATGTCAATATGCTGTTATTTATTAACAAACCTTTGAACCATAAAACCTCTAAATTTACCTATTGAATTTACAGACGGTTTATTAAACATGACAGATAGAATACACTACCTTGTATTCTCACCACAGCTCTGCTGTGACTGAATTTTCAGTTCAAACTGTAAGTTTAACAGAACATACTGAACATAAAATCTAAACATCACTCATTTTAATTAAGTGATATTTTAACCCTTGTGCATGACAACATGAATCAAGATTTTTCCCGGTCAATTTTATTCTCCTTTCAGGCTGAAAAAACTCTTGAATTGTGTTGGTCTGTGGGATTATTCATGTGTTCAACTTGTTGTTTAATAATAAAAGAATTAAAATTAAAAATTTGCTGTAGAACAAATATAATAGTAAATATAGCCGCAAGCAGAAATCGTTGGGATCCAAGCATGTATTAGCCCAATCAGGACCAATGAGTATGTGACCCATTCTTGGAATAGAAGCCACATTATGTGTAGTTTATGTACATGTACCTTTTACATATGTGTATGTAAGATTTGTAAACCAAAATTGAGCTCTTTGGCCTCAACTTAACTCGACATGTTTGGAGGAATATAAATACAGAATTTGACCCAAAGAACACCATCTCCACCGTCAAGCATGGTGGTGGAAGTATTATGTTTTGGGGGTGTTTTTCTTCTAAGGGCACAGGCCAACTTCACCGCATCGACGTGAAGATGAACGGGCCATGCAAAATCCTGGGTGACAACCTCCTTGCCTTGCCAGGGCACTGAAAATGGGTCGTGGACAGGTCGTCCAGCACAACATCGACCCAAAACATACAGCCAAGAAACAAAGGAGTGTCTTCATAAGAAGCATATGAAGGTCACGGAATGGCCTAGCCAGTCTCCTGACCTCAATCCCATTGAAAATCTATAGAGAGAGCTGAAGCTTCGCATTTCTACATGCATGCCTAAAAAGCTTAAGAGTTTGAAGATGATCTACAGAAATTAGTGGGCCAAAATTACTCCTGAAGTGTGTGGAAACCTTATTAAAAACTACTGATTACTGTGGTTGTCAACAATGGTTTTGCCACCAAGTAATTAAATTATGTTTTACTAGGGGGTCAAACACTTATTTCCTTCAATGAAATTCAAATTGATTTTTATTTCTCATTTCATGTAATTTTCTAATTTTTTCTTTTGAAATTGTATGTGTTACTGTTAAAATAAAGCTGGCATCAAATTATGAGACATTTCATTTATTCATTTCATTTTTTGTATAAAAAATTTTTAAGTCAGAGGGGGATCAAATACTTATATCCTCCATTGTATATATCTGCATGTTTTAGTGCCTCCAATTTACTGAAGATACCATTCCAGATTTACGGCCAGATGTGTAAATCTGTGAACATGTTGGGGTATCATGAAATATTTTGGACTAATACAATTCAATTGGTTTCAAATATTTAGCCAATTATGATGCATTATTAGTGCTACTAGTACTATTGCGACTACTGTTATTAATAGTAGTGTTACTGCTACAGCTAAAACTACTAGTATTACTATTACTACTACTGTCATGTCTTTCTCTTGTCAGTCCTGTCTCCTCTGTCAGTTACCCTATGTGCTCTTTAGCACATGGTTTGCATTTGTTTAGTCCTTGTCTCCTCCCTTGTTCCTCCCATTACCACCTGTGTCTAATCTATGTACTTGCCCCCTCATTAGTTTGTCCCAGCTTAGTCACTTAGTATTTAAGACATTGTCTTTGTTGTATTCCTCTGTTGTAGTTGCTGTTGTATTGTTTTGTTGTAGTCCTCTGTTGTAGTTCACTGTTAAATTTACCTGTTATACTTTGTTAGTTCTTGTTATCCAGTTTTCCTGTTATAGTTAATGTTACTGCTTTTGTTTACATTTGCTTTGTAAGTCCATGTCATGTTTTACTTTCCATCAACTACTGATATTACTACTACTAACACTAGTATTGTTAGCATTGCTACTACTAGTACTATTTCTACTACTATGACGACTACTACTACTACTACTACTACTACTAATAATAATAATAATAATAATAGTGATACTATTAGTATTGCTTCTATCAATTCTACTAATATTACTACTACTAATTATATTGCTACTACTACTACTAGTAGTAGTAGTAGTAGTAGTAGTAGTATTACAACTACTATTAATAGTTGATTTACTATTAATAGTACTGCTACTATTGGTATTTCTATTACTAGTACTATTAATAATACTAGTGGTATCACTGCTAACTACTACATGTAGTAGTAGTAGTAGTAGAATTAGTAGTAATACGACAACTATTGAAACCTACTACTTGTTCTATTATTACTCATTCTACTACTACTACTACTACTACTAGTAGTAGTAGTAGTAGTAATAGAAGTAGTAGTATTACAATTACTACTACTAATGATACTACTACTTGTTCTATTATTAATCAATCCTACCATTACTACTATTACTCATAATAATAATAATAATAATAATAATAATAATAATAGTGGCAGTAGTAGTTATTGCTACTACCCAACTACTAATAATAATACTACTATTACTATTGCTACTATGACGTGTACTTTTATTACAGCTTCTACTACTAATACTACTACTAGTACAATGACTGGTACTACAACTCATAGCAGTAATAGCTGATACTACTACTGCTTCTAGAACTACTACTAATAATAATATTAGTAGTACTACAACTATTAGTATTGTTTCTAATAATAGTACTTATAATACTACTAGTAATACTACCACAACTAATACTACTAGTACTACTACCACTACTATTACAAATAAAAATACTACTATGACAACTGTTACTATTAGTAGCTATCAGTATTACTGCTGTTTCTACCTCTAGTAGTAGAGGTATTACTACTACTGCTGATAACTTCCTATAACTACTAGTAATAGTTATCTTCCCTCCCAAAGGCATCAATAAAGTTTCCAATAATATTAATAGTAGTGGTGGTGGTGGTAGTAGTAGTTGTAGTAGTACTGCTGCTACTATTATTATTTCTACTCCTAACCTTCCAGATAATGTTTGGGACTCAAAGTCTCAATCTTCAAGTCATGGCTGAAAGCTTACTTGTTCAATGTAGCATTTTGTAACTAATGTCTTAGCTTATTTACAGTTACTTACATACCCACTGGCCTGGGCTGATGAAATGCTAACCTTGAGCTCCTCTGCCCCATCTGAGAAGGACCCCGAGCTCCCTGTCCATCACTTTACATTGGCTTCCCACCTTCCAGCTATTGGCCCAGGACTAGTTGCCACTCACCATCAGCAATTTTGTAGAAATTTACAACTACTAGTAGTATTATTGGTACTACTGCTAATAGAAGTTCTACTTCTACTACTATTACTACTGCTGCTTCTAATAGTACTACTATTAATAATTCTGCTAGTAGTGCTATTACTACTAATATTAGTACTACTGCTAGTGCTACTATTAATACTACTACTGCTATTACTACTACTATTGCTACTACTATTAATACTATTAGTATTGCTACAAATAGTTGTACTTTTGCTACTACCCTACTTCTACTAGCCCTACAAATACTGCCCCTACTGCTAATATTAGTATTATTACAAGTATTATTATTATTATTATTATTATTATTATTATTATTATTATTATTATTATTATTATTATTATTATCATCATCATTATTACTACTACTACTATTAGTACAACTACTTTTGCTACAACTACTAAAAGTACTGGTAATGCTGCTACTACTAATAGTACTTCAACTACTACTTAGTATTGCTACTATCATACTACTAGCACTACTACTACTACTAATGCTAATACTACTAGTACTATTTGTATGACTGCTATGGCTAGTACTATTGCTATTAGAACTGGTACTGATAAAATTAATAGTAGTATTGCCTCAACTGCTAATATCAGTATTGTGACTAGTAATCCTATTACTTCCACTAATAGGAGTAGTAATGGTAATGCTACAACTGCTACAATCATTTCTATTTCTCCTGGACCTATTACTACTACTACTACTACTACTACTACTACTACTAATAATAATAATAATAATAATAATAATAATAATAATAATACTTCTGCCTCTACTATTACTACAAATATTAGTACTACTGTTACTACTACTAATAAGAGTACTTTTTCTAAAGCTACTATTAGTATTGCTATGATTGGTACTGCTATGATTAGTACTATTATTGATATGTGTAGTACTTCTACTACTACTACTACTACTACTACTACTACAACTAATACTAATAATAATAATATAAAATAATACAATAAAATAATAGTACTATTGTGACTAGTATTAGTACTATTATTACTGCTACTACTACTGATACTACTACGTTTACTATTAATACTACTGCTAATAGTACAACTACTACTAATACTACTACTACCACAGCTGTTACTATTATTATTGGGGAATGTGAACTCACTGCCGAACAAGATTGATGAACTGTCTGCCCTGAACAACCAGCATATTTACCAAGAGAGCAGCCTGTTAATCTTTACAGAGACATGGCTAACGCAGCTTGTACCGGACGCTAACATGAATTTGCAGGGCTTCACTGCTGTGAGAGCCAACAGAGACACTAAAGCCTGTGGGAAGAGCAGAGGTGGGGGGCTGATCATTTATGTGAACAGTTGCTGGTATAACCATATCACTATAAAGACGATCTTATGTTGTCCAGGAACTGTTAGCGATTAGCCTCCAGCCTTACAATGTCCCCCTGCAAATTCAGTCATGTGATCGCCATCTGCCTTTACATCGCTCCAAGAGCAGACTCAGCCACTGCATGTGAGCAGATACATTCTGTCACAGCAAAGCTGTAGACAAAGCACCCTGAGGTGTTCACAATAATTTCTGGAGATGTTAATCACGCTACTTTGGACTCTACTTTGGCTGGTTTTCACCAGTGTGTGGACTGTCCTACACGAAACAACAGGACAATTGATCTGCTATATGCCAATGTGAAAGAGGCATACAGTGTCATTCCCCTCCCCCTACTGGGGAAGTCGAACCACAACCTGGTCCACCTTCAGCCAAAGACAGCCTGCAACCACCAGATCCATCAGGAGGTGGTCTCCAGAAATTGAAGAAGCTTTCAGAGACTGTTATGACACCACTGACTGGGATGTGCTGCTTAGCCCACACTGTGAGGACATAGAGGGTATGACACACTGTCTGACAGATTATCTCAACTTCTGTGCAGATGTGTTGTCCTTCACTAAGACTGTATGGTGTTACACAAACAACAAGCCATGGATAACACAGAAAGTCAAAGCTGTCCTGAACAGGAAGAAGCCACCTTCCAGAGCAAGGACAGGGAGTGATGAGAGCAGCAGAGGAGGACGTGAAACACTGTGTGAAAGAAGCCAAAGACAGATACAGGAGGACGGAACAGAATGAGGGAAGAAGTCTGGTAAGGTCTGAAAACCATCACAGGCCACAATACCAAGACCAGAGTCATGGGGGAACAGTGGAGAAGGCGAACAAAATGAACAGCCAATGCCCCCCCACCCTCTCCCTCGCTGCATCCATCTCTCCTTCTTCAACACACCCTCCCCCAGCCACCACAGCAGTCACCTCCTCCTCCTCCTCCTCCTCCTCCTACCCAGCATCCACCACAACACTGACTCACCCTTTTTCACTGTGGACCAGGTCAGAGGTAAACTGATAAGGGGAATGGCACTGTGAGGATCCTGTTTCTGGACTTCTCAAGTCATCCAACCCCTTATGCTTCAGGACAAATTGAATGGAATGCAAGGGAACTCCTGCCTGGTCACCTGGATCTCCAGCTACGTCACAGACAGGCTGCAGTATATCAGGCTGAAAGACGTCATGTCTGACACTGTGATCAGTAGCACTGGAGCACCAGGGTGTGGTGTTGCCCACCTTCTCTTCACCCTGTACACATCAGACTTCTGCTACAACTCAGAGCTGTGTCACATCCAGATGTTTGCTGATGATACAGCCATAGTTGGGTGTATCAGGGATGATAGAGTGGAGGAGTATCAGATCCTGGTGAGGAATTTGCAGTTTGGTGCCATTCTGCAGCTCAACACCTCAAAGACCAAGGAGCTGGTAATTGACTTTGGGAGGTCCAGACCAAAGTCACAACCAGTTCTGATTAAGGGAGATGAGGTGGAGGCTGTGGACTCCTATAAGTACCTTGGGCTGTGGCTGGACAGCAAATTGGACTGGTCATGTAACATTGACAAACTATACAGAAAAGGACAGAGCAGGCTGTAATTTCTGAGGAGGCTATAGTCCTTCAACATCTGCAGGAAGCTCTTGGGGGATGTTTTATCGGTCCATGGTCCCCAGTGTCCTGTTCTACACCGTGGTGTGCTGGGGGGGGGGTCAGCATATCCAAGGACACATACAGGCTGGACAAATTGATCGGGCTGGCTGGCTCTGTGGTTGGCACTAAACTGGACTCTCTGGTGTCAGTGGCAGAGAAGAGGACTGGACATTATGGACAATGTCAATCACCATCTGCACACTGTCATCAGCCACCAGAGGAGCCTATTCAGAGAGAGACTGCTCCTTCCTAAGTGCAGGACTAATAGAACTAAAACTCTTTTGTCCTGCTTCTACTACTAGTACTATTACTTCTGTGACTACTATTAACAGTAGTAGTAATTATAGTTCTTGTATGGTGAAAAGAGTTTATTAAAGTGGACATTGCTAGTGGTTATTTCATAAAGAACAAATGTTTCCCTCCTTTTTCTAAAATATCTGCTACCCTACTTTCACCCAAAAAAAGACACCTGCAAATAATGGAGATGTGCAGCTACAAGATGCAAAAAATCTATTTGGTAGAAAATGTTCCACTGAAGGAGAAGTGGATATACAATGTGTGAATGAGTTTTATTAGACTATGAGAGTATTACACATGTGAATTCCTGCTCTTGTTGACTGACAGTCATGTTGGAGCTATCATTAGATGATTCCTAGTGATAGAAGAATTACAAAGAAACCTTTTTATTTCAGATGTTATCACTCCTTTGCTCTTGCTCACATTTCCACTGGATTTACAGAAGTGCATTTGCATACAAGCTTGCATCACACAAATATTCATGCAGAACATTGGCTTTTTATGTTCAGAAATAAGCCTTGTCCCAGTTCCACCACCTCAGATGATGAGGAGCAGAAAATATCACCAACCTTCAACTAAATTTGCATGGGGCTATTTCACATCACCTTGTTCTCTGGCAGTGTTTGCAGCTTCCGAAGTGAATTCCTGCTGTTTTTGAATGTAATTTATTATATTGGTACTGTGGAAGGAAACAGACATGGTAGGATCATGATGTGACATCTGACATATGATCAGAGATGACATTTTTTATTAGAGAGGCGTTGAAATGTTCATTATGAATCCCTTCAACCATCACACACAGAAAGCACCACTGTCAGCTGCACCAGCAACAACAAGGCCAGCCTTAATCTGATTGGAAAGATTACACAAACATATTTTTATCTGTGAAGGTCATGCTTGTAAAAGAGCAGGTTTGACAGTAAATTCTTTTGTTATATTATTTCTGTCACGAACTCACTGATAGTAGCTGTGGAAAAGGAGGGAAAAAGAAAGGTCACCTAAACTGGGGTGTTTCATTATGTGATTGTGGTGGACTGTGAAATATGATATCTTCACAAGATTAAAAATAATTCTGATATGTAACTACATAAACATAAGTTATGTGACTACATTCAAAAAAGAAATTGTGGAATTGTAGTATGCAATTGCATAAATGTAATATTTTTTGTAATTCTGGTTGGTAACTACATAAATGTAACAAACTATGGATTTCTGGTATGTAATTTATATACATGTAACAAGATTCTGGAGTATAACTACATAAATGTAGGAAGTTATGGAATGGTGGTATGTACTAACATACAAGATACAAGTTGTGGAATTGTGGTATGCAATTACATAAAAGTAATCATTTTTGTAATTCTGGCAATTATATGAACAGGTTGTGTAATTCTGGTATGTAATAAATGTGACAAGTTGTCTTATTCTTGTATGTAATTACATAAATGTAACAAATTGCAGAATTCTGATATATATGTATATAATTGTAACAAGTTATGAAATTCTGAAATGTAAAATGTATATATTTTGTTTAAATAATTGTATAAATAAATGTAATTATATGAATATAAACTTTTAGAAATTATGTAATTTTGGTATGGAATAACATAAATGTAACAAGTTGTGCAATTATGATATGAAATTGCATAATTTAAATAATTATGAATTCAGATCTGTGAATACATTAATGTAACAAGTTTTGTAATTTTGGTATGTAATTACATAAATTTAACAAGTTGTGAAAGTTGTGGAAATCTAGTATCTACTAAAATAAATATAACAACTGTTGTGTAACTTGGGTATGTAACTTCATAAATGTAACAAATTTTGTCATTCTGATATTGAAATATATAAACATAACAAGTTGTGGGAGTAGTGGTTTTGTGGTATGTACTAACATAAATGTAACAAGTTGTTTAATTCAAGTATGTAATTATACAGCCATAACAAGTTGTGGAATTCTAGTGTGTAATTACATCAATGTAACAAGTTGTGTTATTCTGGTATGTAACTACATAATGTAAGACGTTGTGTAGTTCTGGTATGAACTATATAAATGTAAAAAGTAGTGGAATTCTGTTATGTAATGTAGACCTGGACATGAATTACAATTGAGGTACAGATGGGAATGGGCAGAGCAAGGGCAGAGACAGGATCAAAACAAACAGCCCTGATGGGAGCAAGTGCTAAGGATTATGGTGGATGAGGAGATGTTATGGATCATCATGGACTTTTGGTCAGGAAGTCCAGGACCAAATTACAGAGGGAGGAGCTCAGTCTGAACATGAGGAGTTTGTGAGCCAGGGTCTAGGGAATCAAGGTGTTAAAATCAAATGAGAATCCTTTTGCTTTAAGTGGTTGAGGGCATTGTGGACCATAGATGAGATGTGGTGGGATGAGTCTGGTGGGGGGGTGCAGGTTTGTGTCCTCAAAGCAGGCATAGAACCTGTTGAGAGCATGAGGATGTGAGGGGTCCCTAGGGCATTGTGAATCTCTGGTGTTATAGTGATGCATAAATGTCCCTGGATCTTCTGTGTATATGTGGATTTAGCTCTCTGCATTCAGCTGTCTTCTAGCCCTCCTGTGAATTGCCTGACCTGAAGGCAGCATCCCTAGCTTCCAGCAGAGTACAGACCTCTGCATTCATCCAGGATTTCTGGTTTGGGTAGCATGTCACAGTCCTGGTTGTAGTGATACCTTCAACACACTTTCTGATGTATCCAATGATAGCAGATCCAGATCCATCCAGATCCAGCTCCCCTTTATTCACAGCAGCATCCCTGAAGACCTGCCAGTTTGTGCATTCAAAGCAGTCCTGTGGTAAAGAGCCATTGTCACTGGGCCACACAGAGATAGTCTTCAGTGTTGGTCTTGGGGGTGGTAGGCAGGAATCAGCATAATGGAGATGTAATCAGAGAGGCCCAGGCGTGGGCAGGGGGTGGCTCTGTATACATATTGTATGCTGGTATAAACACAGTCCAGTGTGCTATTTCCCCTTGTTGGTATGGTGACATATTAATACAACATTGGCAAAGTGTCCATCAGGTTTATGTGGTTAAAATCCCAAGCCACCACATATGAAGCCTCCGATGTGCAAGCGTGGTTACCTTTAGTATCTAGTGCTATGTAGACACCAATGATGTACACCACAGTAAACTCATATGGTAAATAGAGTGGCTGACGCTTCACAGCCTTGGAGCAGTAACTGTTTATCATCATGCAGTTTGTCCCCCACCCCCAATCCGGAAGGCCAGCATGGTGAAAGGCCATGAAACCTCTATTAAGATATACTCATCATCAGCTGCAGAAGGTCCAGCTAGAGAGCTCTAGAGAGCAGATGCTGATGAGGAACAGGGACAAAATTGATGGTCTAGACAAGAATTGGAATTTAGTCTCGCTAGCACTCCACCTATGATCATTATAGAGTACTACAGTGTGCTGTCTACACTTTCTGTACTTCCTACGGTTTGTCTACATGAGTGTATGGATCATATGAACATCAACAAGCATTATAAAGCAGTACAAGAAGACTATATAAACTTCCTGTCTTTTTTATTAACAAGAGACTGTAAGGATTATGTGAATATTAAATAGCATCACAAGAGCTTTTATATGTTTTTAATTGCAAAAATATAATCTTTGCAGTGTATGAGTGTGTGAATGCAGGGAAAAAGAATAAATGACTTTGAGACAATCCAGATAAAACCGTCACATATACAGCACACAGGGATCAGTTGGCTAACCCCGTCCACCTTCGTCCACTCTCCAGCAGAGTGTTGAGATTGCTTCAGCTTTCTGAAATGTCAAGGGCAGGATGATGTTGGACTCTCTGTGGGAAACAGCCTGCTACCAGCCTTGGGGGAATGGACTGGCCTCCAGGGGCCAGGGAGAGACTTTGTTTTTAAGATTAGAGGCCAGAAAGATGACAAGCCTAGAGCAGAATCTGGTTTTCTGAAAGGCCAACTCCACAGCTTCCCAGTGTATCTATGTGTAACAGGATGGTTGGTGTGTGTCCAAAAGTATGTGGACATTTAGTTATTTAAGGTGCACACAGTTCTGACATGTATTCAACTGCGTACTAACAGCATTGAAAAATAGGAAAGGACAATCTGGAGCATTTGCAGTTATACATTTAACCTGGGTCTGATGTTGCAACAAAAATTACCGTATCACAATAATTACTGCATTCCAACCACTACTTTCAGCCCTACAAAATGGCCTGCTAAGATGAGTTCAGTAATGATCTTGTTAGCATCAGGAGAAAAGGTTAAGAAGGACAAGACAGCTGATATCACTCTGTTATGCAGAACAGAAGTGCAGACTGATTGCTTTAAAAAAAAGGTGATAGTGGTGCTTTTAAGGTTTCTTCTGTTAACCATGGTTACCTCCAAGGAAATGTGCAGTCATGGTAGAGAGCAGTGTGGCTGCACCTAAGTACACAGTGAGACAAATATTTGAAGGATGGCCTGGTGTCAAAAAGCCACATCTCTCCATTAAGGACAGACTGACATTCACCAAAAGTAAAGGGATTTTACTGCAGAGGACTGGGATAAATTGCCCCCAAACTGTTTGAGACATCTGGAAAAATGATTGACTGGAGAAGAAAGGGTGAGTGCTGTGCCAACTGTGAAGTAACCCAAGACCATTCATGTGTGTGGTGGGCAGTGGATTCGCTCAAAATTTTGCCATAAATAAGGAATGGTATCAATACAATGATTTTTCCATGTCAAAAGTGATCAGCAGTTTGAAAACAGTTTGAAAAATAGTCAAAAGTGACACTTTAGACCATTTTGTACGCTGATATTTTGAGTCTGTATACACAGATTACCAAGAACATTATGACCTTTTTTATCCTCCTTTCACCCTGTTATTCAATGGTCAGGACCCAACAGGATCACCACAGATCCGGTATTATGAGGGTGGTGGGTCATTCTCAGCACTGCAGTGACACTGACATGGTGATGGTGCTGCTATGCTGCTCCTCAGTGTTACTGCTGGACAGTCCACCAACCAGGTAACCAATTTCATGGTGGATCAATGTAAATGTAAAATATATGCCCTTTGCAGTGCAGCATCATTGTAAGTTGTGACTCGGTATAAGTAGTAAGTTGGGACTGGAAGGTTGCTGGTTCAATTCCCTGAACTGGCAGGACACTGCCCCTCAGAGGCATGTGTGTTCACTGCCCCATAAAGTGAATTCATTACTGTGTATGTGTGTGTTTCACTGTGTGGATGGATTAAATGCATTAGATAAATTCCCCTGTGTGCAAGCACAGTAAATTTATATGCATGTTTGCATTTAGGAATAACATATTTCAGATTCATACTAGTGTGTCACAACTTATATAGAGAATAAGATATAGAGAATAAAACATAAAAAAATAGGAAAATGGCAGTAACTCTAGACTTCTGAGAGCTCACAGTCTTGTTCTGAGTGAAATTAGGTAGAGGAATAGAAGGACATGGCCAGCTCCTGTTCAAACCCCCACCATGCTCAACAAATCTGCCGTGCCTCAGTGCCTTACTTAATACCCACAGTCTACAGAGCATGGCAGCAGGCTTTTCTAAAATCTCCAGTGATATACCCTCCTCCTGCTTTCATGACCTTAACACTGTAACAGAGATGAAAGTATAGATAGCCCAAATGCACTGACCTTCATAGGACTGAAGATTCCTGAATATGTGACCTTTTACTGGTGGTTGGGTGAGGATGATGGAGTCACTGCTATCTCAGAGTATAAAGGTGCATCAGGAAGGGTTGAGAGAAACATCTTGTCCGATTTTTACACCTATCACTTACATTCACATATTAATTTTGTGTGCACCTTACATGCAACTGCCCTTTATTCTCTCCAAAGCAACTCAATTTGAGATTCAATAATATCCTCATCTCATTTCAGAGCATCAATACAAAGAATGAAACATGGCAATGAGGAGAGCATCACACTCTTCTTCTCTTGCTGTGTTTTAATGTGAATAGGCTGATCTGAAAAAAGCTATAATGGCCAATCTCATTTCCTTATGCCTGCCTGTATTATTAACACCAACTGCAGATGACTGCTGTAACTCCTCAGATGTTGGTGTACAGTGGGTATGGAAAGTATTCCGATTTTGCACTCTTTGTTTCATTGCAGCCATTTGCTAAAATAAAAAAATAAAAAACATTTTATTTCTCATTAATGTACACCCACAACCCCATCTTGACAGAAAAATTTATTAAAAAAGAAAAACTGAAATTTCACATGATCATAAGTATTCAGACCCTTTGCTGTGACACTCATATTTAACCCAAATGCTGTCCATTTCTTCTGATCCTCCTTGAGATGGTTAGATTCCTTCATTGGAGTTCATTTGTGTTTAATTAAACTGATTGGACTTGATTAGGAAAGGCACAAACCTGTCTATATATGACCTCACAGCTCACAGTGCATCTGAGAATCATGAGGTCAAAGGAACTGTCCAAGGTGACAGAATTCATTGACAGAATTGTGGCAAGGCACAGATCTGGCCAAGGTTACAAAAGAATTTCTGCAGCACTCAAGGTTCCTAAGAGCACATCCAGCCAAACTGAGCAATCGTGGGAGAAGAGCCTTGGTGAGAGAACCCAAAGAAGAACCTAAAGATCACTGTGGCTGAGCTCCAGAGATGCAGTAGGGAGATGGGAGAAAGTTCCACAAAGTCAACTATCACTGCAGCTCTCCATCAGTTGGGGCTTTATGGCAGAGTGCACCAATGGAAGCCTCTCCTCAGTGCAAGACATATGAAAGCCCACATGAAGGACTCCCAGACTATGAGAAATAAGATTCGCTGGTCTGACGAGATGAAGATTTAACTTTTTTGGTGTTAATTCTAAGTGGTATGTGAGGTGAAAACCGGGCACTGCTCATCACCTGCCCAATACAATCCCAACAGTGAAGCATGGTGGTGGCAGCATCATGCTATGGGGGTGTTTTGTAGCTGCAGGGACAGGATGACTGGTTGCAATTGAAGGAACGATGAATGCAGCCAAGTACAGAGATATCCTGGACAGAAACCTCTTCCAGAGTGCTCTGGACTTCAGACTGGGCCGAAGGTTCACCTTCCAACAAGACAATGACCCTAAGCACGCAGCTAAGCCCAGCCAGACCCCTGACCTAAACCCAATTGAGCATCTCTGGAGAGACCTGAAAATGGCTGTCCACCAACGTTGACCATCCAACCTTACAGAACTGGAGAGGATCTGCAAGGAAGAATGGCAGAGGATCCCCAAATCCAGGTGTGAAAAACTTGTTGCATCATTCCCAAGAAGACTCATGGCTGTACTAGCTCAAAAGGGTGCTTCTACTCAATACTGAGCAGTCAAAGGGTCTGAATACTTATGAACATGTGAAATTTCAGTTTTCCTTTTTTAATAAATTTGCAATTTTTCTGACAAGATGGGGTGGTGAGTGAACATTAATGAGAAATAAAATGAACTTTTTTGATTTTAGCAAATGGCTGCAATGAAACAAAGAGTGAAAATTTTAAAGGGGTCTGAATACTTTCTGTACCCACTGTATGTATCTCTAACAGCAGAAAGTCTATATATTTAAATGGTAAATACAAATCACTGGTATTAAATATTACACATATGGTAACCTATATAACATATGTAATATTACAATATGGTAATTCTTTATGTTTTTTACAAAATATATTATGATCTATTGATACAATATATTTCCCAGACCTACTGTAAATCCAAATAAATTCTTAAACTCTGAGGCAACTCATTGCCTTAAATAAATAAATTAAGCATTGTTTTGTGTCTGTTTAAAACTCACATCTCCCTACAGGCTCCTTGCATCAATTATTTGCTTACTAGGCATGTCTTTCCTCACTCACTCCACTGTCAGTGTGTAATTCGTCCAGGCTACCTTCTCTTAGGTTAGCAGTTATTTAATGTTATGGTCAACTGCCTGTCTTCTAAGACTGTAAAACCATCATTTGCTTAAACTCAATGAATTCAAATGTGATCTTTAGGAACTTCTAATATTGGAGAGTAATTAATAATATTTGGCACACTCAAAAATAGAAACTGCACTGGTGCTGAATTAATCATTTCTGATCAAGTTCAGTGTACCTGAGTGTGCTGTGCTGTTTTAATAATATACAGAAATCGGTTAAGGTTATTTGTGCATTACAAGCTCTTGACTGTCATCGAGTCACTGACACTCATCCTCACTGTGTTGTTGTGTCTCCCAGGCTACCTTCTTTTGGGCATCTTTATTATTTTATATAACATTTGACAAAGCTTAACTTAACATGAATAAACATTGGGACACACAATCTGAAAAATGCTAATTCTTTAGGACTTGCACAGCAATAGGGCCACGAAGTGCAGTGGCAACATTACAGCTGACGCCCTGCTCATGCTGAATGATGCTTTTTCTCAATGACATTCTTTTTAACTATAAGAACTAATTTCCAGTTAAACCTCATTTTGATAAAACTGGAAAAAAATGGCCAATGGCATTTAAATAAAAAAATAGGATTTTTCTTGAGTGGTAGTCCACTGATTAACCATAATTTTATGTCCAATTATTTCATGATTCAAAGTTTCATTGTCATAAACAAAGAACAGGTAATTACAGTGTGCAACAAAACTCTTACTCTTCAATCTCCTGGACTTCAAGTACTAACTAACAGTTACTACAAGTACCATTAAAATGCACATGCACACATACAATAAGAATACACAATATAGTGGAACCTGTATAGTCTGTGGGTGTTGTTACCATGTCACGTTCAAAAGGCATGTTTCAAGAATATTTATGTCCATAAAGAAATGGTCTTGTTTTCAACAGGCTCTAAGCATGAGCATCTCTAGATTCTAGCCTAGTTTTGTAAGTGTGTGTAAGTCGCTCTGCATAAGGGCATCGGCTAAACACCATAAATGCAAATGTAAAAATCTTAGGAATGGCACTCCTTCACCCATTGAAGACATTTACCCCACCAGCCTATATATATATATATATATATACATATATATATATATACATATATATATATATGTTTACTTTCCCTGGGATTTCTTCTGGAGTTGACTCTCACTAAACTCTGTTTAGTGTTTTTCAGGCTGGAGTTTCTGCTCTTCAGTCTGTAAACCTGTTTGTATATTCTACTGGGCTGTATCATATGATGACATACAGTTTGTTGTCTATAAAATAAACAGAATATGAAATAAAATTGCTCAGGAAAATTAGTCATTTATATTATTTGACTATATAAAATTGTCAATAGCTGGATCAATAGAAAAATAGCCATTAGTGGCAGCCCTAAACCATAGTCTCTAATCACTATTCTCTGCAATGAGATGAGGGAGGTGTCTTATTTATGAAAATTTTGACTCAGAAACTGTGCAGTGGGTTTCAACGTGTAGCTCAGTTAGAACTCTTGGTCTTTTTCTTGTTCTGAATGCAGGAGTGCTTGTCTTGAGCAGATTTAGAACTTAATTTGAATGCCTGGTATTGATTTGAGTGGTGGATCCTCAGGCCTGCGAGGCAGGAGGTGGACAAAAGTGCAGAAGCCTACATGAGGACACACAGCATGTGGTTAATGACCACTGATTGGACGTCTGTGAAATGTGGCTTGAATCATGGGGCCAATCGGCCAGGCCTTTTCAGATGGGCAGGCAGCACCAGGCTCCTGCAGAGAGGGTTCAGTGTGACATTTTCAGGTGAATGGACAATATCAGACGTCCAGAAGGTTCCAGAAATGTTATAGCTTCAGGACTGCATTTCCCATATTCTTTTTTAAAATCTAGTATAGTGATGTTTCATATAGAAATCGAACACATTGCAACATGGCTTATAGTTCTGACAGACATGATTTTTATGAAATGTGGACAATAATATGTTTGCACTCGGTTATTGTGATACCTGAATTTGCTAAACTTCCACTGTTGGGCTCTTAAGGAAGGCCTCTAACCCTCTATCTCCAGGAATGGCTTCCTAGCTGGGACATGCAACAAGAAGAATTCAATTCGGGGATGTGTGTGTGGACATATGAGTGACACTTTTCTGAGTACCGGTTCCAGTGAAGCTGCCGACTCATTGCATTGTGGGCCTGTGTGTAGATTCACACATGTGCCCCAGTGAATTGGTCCCCAATAGTGCCATTTTAAACTTTGTTCCAGACCTTTGCTATGTGCTGGGTTATATGTTGTCTTTTACTTTAAGTTCATATGTTCATTTATTTTGTTTTTGTTACTGATGTTATGATTTATGTATGATATGGTTGTTTTCTTTTAAGTTAATATTATTATTGTTGGATTAGCCTTAGTGAGTAATTAAGAATCATTGCCCATAGGGACTGTGAACATTTATGGAGGCACCGCTGTTTTGCTATTTCCTCACTGTTATCCATAACTTATGAACTGTTTGAGGTAAGCTGTTTATGTACCGAGATGTACTTTACATGTGTAAACTTAAATACAACAAATACAAAAAAAAATTCATGGATCTTCATCCTCATGTTGCCCATAGAATAGTTTATTGTGAGTGTTTTACATAAAAATGTACATTTATGTACTGGGAATTGGCAGAGTTTAATTAATTAAGACTGCTGTTATTTAAAGTAAGAAGAAATTAATAAAAAAAACTGTGTTTAGGCCTTTTAACACATGGCCTCTTATGGCTTACTGCTTTAGTAATACCAACCAGATTCCAAAAAAGTTGGGAGACTAAACAAATTGTGAATAAAAACTGTATGCAATGATGTGGAGATGGCAAATGTGAATATTTTATTCGTAATAGAACATAGATGACAGATCAAAAGTTTAACCTGAGTAAATGTAACATTAAAAAAATATCACAGCGTCAACAAATCCCCAAAAAGTTGGGACAAGTACAAATAAGTGGCTGGAAAAAGGAAATTGAGCATATAACGAACAGCTGGAAGACCAATTAACACTAATTAGGTCAATTGACAACATGATTGGGTATAAAAAGAGCTTCTCATTGTGTCAGTATCTCTCTGAAGCCAAGATGGTAAGAGGATCACCAATTTCATTGTTGCGCAGAAAGATAGTGCAGCAATACCAGAATGGTGTTACCCAGCGTAAAATAGCAAAGACTTTTAAGTTATCATCATCAAACCTGCATAACATCATCAAAAGATTCTGAGAATCTGGAACAATCGTAAGGGTCTAGGCCATAAAACTCTACTGGATGCTCGTTTGGCACATCATAAAGAGGAAGGTGCGACAAAGAAGGCCCAAGACGATTGAACAGTTAGAGGCCTGTATTAGACATGAAAGGGAGAGCATTCCTATTTCTAAACTTGAGAAACTGGTCTCCTTTGTCCCCAGACGTCAGTCGAGTGTTGTAGGAAGAAGGGGGGATGCCACACAGTGGTAAAAATGGCCTTGTCCCATCTTTTTTGTTGACACCATGAAATTTTGAAACATATATTTCCCTTAAAATGATACATTCTCTCAGTTTAAACTTTTGATCTGTGATTTGTGTTCTATTCTGAATAAAATATTAGATGTTGGCACCTCCACATCATTGCATTATTTTTATTCACAATTTGTTTAGTGTCCCAATTTTGGAATCTGGTTTGTATATAAATAATTTGTTTTTAAATGTTTTCTGATTTGTGTTGTCAGGTAGAGGGTTGGGTTTCCCTCAAAGCATAAATTAAATATGGTAGTTAGACAATGATCACATGAAACATTCTCTTGAGCTTCAGGAGTGAGGTCAGTGCAGTCTGAGCAGTTTTATTATTTTTTCATTTCACTGCTGCTGTCTTTTTACTCTTATCAATATCCTCCAGACCAGCAGTTCAATTTTTGTTCAAAGTTTAGACTTAAACAACATCCATACACACTGATGAGAACTTTTGTTCTGTAAAGAGAACATTTAGAACTTTTGAATGATACCAGTTATAAGATTCTGGCAACTAACTAAAAAAAATGGTATCCATTAGCACAAGCTGCTTTTATGGAAAGAAGAAAAGTAAGCACTTATTAAATTTTGTCTTCAAATGTTATGTTTTGTTTTATATGTATTGTTATATGCTGTTAGGAGATTCATATAACAATATATTATGATGAGAGGAGACCTTTGGACATTTGTTTACTTTACTTACATTTTGCTCCCTGTGTTTTTAATTGAGAAGGAAGGGACTCATTGAGAGCTCGGTGGATAAAACTGAGAAGGCAAACAGAGGTAGAAAAGTTTCAGCAAGCAAAACCATCCACATCCAATCATCCACCACTCTAGGGCAGGACTACAATGTACAAATTGCCTTTGTATTCTCAAGAAAATATATTACCTGTTTCATATATACATACAAATTTTTTTTCTTTTACAAAAAAAATAATCTGACAATTCATTGTAACAAATAGAGACTATATTCATTTTCTAACTTTATTATTTTCCTAAGAATCAACCCTAAACTGGAAAAGTGTTGCCAGAACATGCCAAAATCGGACACCAATTAATTGTTTTCAACAATGCATTGATGATTCTGTGTTTGAAAAAAATACCCATGTGCACAAATCAATGTGAAATCCTTGTTTCTAGAGAAGCACTAAACACCACTCTTGAAGAGTTGAAAACATTGTTTGACAGTTCTGTCTGCATGACCTGTCTAGGGTATCCAAATATACAGACATATTGGGCAACCAACGCCAGAGTTCAATTCTATAAACTAAGCAATTCCATTAAAATTGTTAATAACCTTGATATTTCTGATGAGGACAAAAGCAGTCTGGTGGAAAGTCAGACCCCTTCTTCACCAAGTGAGGCAAGAATGTCTAAATCAGCTTAGAACAGGAAAATCCAATGACAAGCAAATTATTCCATTTACTGGTCACTTCCTAATGTGCCAGTATGTATGGGGACACCACACCCAACTGGATTGAAGGTTTTTGTCTTGGCCACACTAATTGTCTAAGTGTACTGTCTTAGATTTTGCAATTTACCAACATAAGTCCACCTTCAGGGTCACAGAGGGATTGGGCATTGGAGAACAATCTGTCCTTCATCGGGCAGAGACTGTTCCCAGTGGAATCCACCTGAATTCCAAAGGAATGCAACATTATAGGGGATCATGCAATCAAAAAGAAAGGAAGAGGGGCTTCTGAGATGGTGGTCAGATATGATCCTGAACTTGCTGTCTTGAAGTGGTTTGATAAGTGGTCATGGCATCCTCTGCCAGGGGGGCAGGAGGACAGAGGAAAGGAAGGAGCAGTAGCAGTAGCCAGTAACCTGCAACCCTATGACAACACAACTGGACTATGTTCAACAGCACTTTAAGTGCAATAAAAATAATAATGTGCAATTCCCCCTCCTAGAGGACTTTTTCATCTATACCATCTGAACCACAGAATACATGCAATAGATGGACTAATAAGGAGAAAACATAAGTCCAGGTGTCAAGACAAGTGGCAAATACTGAGTATAACAAAAAACATAGGTGGTGTGGACATGGCCAACGGGATGCTAAATTTCTATGGGATGGCCATTCGCACTTGGACATGGACAGGACATGGACACAATAATTCAAATTTTGATTTGGTGATCCCCAATGCCTGGCTTCAGTATAAAACTGACTGCCAAGTTCTGGGAAAGAAACTACTGAAGTTCCAAACTACTTCTTGGTGAGCAGATGATTACTCCCAATTACCAATTAGGAATCTCCATTGAAGGTGAAGATGATTACACTTCCCCACATCTAATGTGGAGACCTCGGCCAAATGAGGCACTGGAGCCATCCATTTCTCAAGGATGGTGGATGAAATACATGCATCAAGATGTCACAGGCATGGCTGCAACAGCAAAATGTATGTGATGTCTACAAAGTGCAAGCTCTTTCTTTGTGTTTCAAAGAGGGCAAATTGCTTTTGAAATATCAAACTCCATAAACATGACTCCATAATGTCAATACACAAACACTAGACATACACTAGAAAAGAGTAATATATAGCTGTTGGTAGTTTTCATCATAAATCGTATGACAACTTGGGATTTATTTACTGTGATTGTGATTCAGTTTGATATATTCAGTATGCTCATTGTCCATTGCCTTCCAAACAATTATGGAAGTAAAAAAAAAAAAAAAATTGGCAGAAAAAGTGATGCATTTTTTCCTGGTAGTTAAGAGGCTGTAACCTTATAGATCGAACAAGCTGATGCCAGAGAGCCCCATTTCAGAGTAAATAAAATTGCAGTATAGAGCCACCGCAGGGGACAGGAACATTGATGGCCTGTTTCACAAAGACACATTACAGAAGGAAGAAACTTCTTGAGAAGGTGTTGAGAGGTGACTCTTGAGAGTTAGCAGGCACTTCCAGCACATTTGCTTTATATTCAGTCTAGATGTCAGTAATCATATTAAACTTAATTCTTATTGTATGTTGGACAAAAGATTCACATATGATACTTATTTTAATGTAATTTTCATTCATAGTTACACAATTTATGCACTGATTAGCCATAACATTATGACTTGTATCATCATCCAATTTCTCAGCTCCTCTTACCATACAAGAACACTTTGTAGTTCTTAGCAGCAGGTATTATTTTGGTCATTCTCAGCACTGCAGTGTCACAGACACTCCAACTCCAAGATAGCACAGAGAATGGCTGCCATGTTGTGAGCTCCCTCTAGTTTCTGTAGTTTTTGTTAACTGTGTGTCTGTCACTTTTATTGCACAGAATATTGTCATCACCCTCATCTATGACCAACAAACACTTCTATAAATCAGATTTATGGTCATTCACCACAAACAAAAAGAGGTAAAAAAGCCGGCATTCTGTTCAGGCTGAGACAGCAAACTTACTTGGTACTGGAAACTGAACAAGGCTATCAGCAATTCGCGCACCCAGAAGCTGCAATCATTATTGCCGGGGACTTTAATCCAGCCAACTTGAAGGAAGTCACTCTGAAGTACTTCCAAGACATCATGTGTACCCTGTACGTAACCTCCAGGGAGGTGTACAGAGACCCACTTGTTCTAAAAACAGCTAAAATCACTTGCTTAAATGACTCGTGGTTGTTTGCTCTGACCTACTGCAATTTGCATACAGGCACAACAGGTCCACTGATGATGCAATTGCCCTCACTCTGCACAATGGAAGACCAACACAAACTGTGCGAAACTGACGAGCGTCTGCCTCTGACTTTACATCAACAATGAGCAACTAGGTAGGAATGTTTAATAGAGTGGACTGTTAGTGGAAACAAGTGTTTAAACTAGCAGCACTGCTGCGTCTGGACCAATCAGTGTATTTATACATTTGTTTGTCCACACTTTTGACAGTAGTCAATGTTTTTATGTATTATATTGAAGCAATCTCAAAATTGTTACTTATTATTCCAGAAGACATTTAGATATTATTTTAGTTAAAATTATTATAAAAGTCAATAATTCAATAAACTAATAAAAAAAAATCATGACCCTGAAAAAAGTAATTCAAAAATAAAACCCCTTTCACACAAGCATGGTAACCCAGTTACCCAGGCAAACCAGTACCCAGGGCCAAATTTGTTCTACCAGATTTTATCCTGTCAGCCCTCAAGTACAAAGTCCAAGTGAGCCTATGATTGGAAAGATTGAGTAAATTTCTAGGGAATTCACAATGGGACATACTCTGCCCCTACACATGCTACACAGACAGGGGTGTCATCTGGCCTTTGCTTGAGGGCTTCAAGACTATAGCCCTGAATATTTTTAATGGGCTGAATGTTCTAATGAAACCTTACACAGCAATCTGAAAGCTGAATTGATATCCAATCGAATCATTGCATCCTGCCACCATAGACATTCAGTCAAAAATTGTTTACTAGTACAATAGAGAGTTCTGTATACTGCTTTGACGGCTGCCATGAAAACCATAGTTCAAACAATCTTTCTTTAAAAAAAAAAGGTGTCTCACAGAGTTTAAAAACATTGTCTTATTAGAGTGCTCTACAGCAAGAATCAATAACACCAAGGTCCGAACAATCAGTGACTGGTCAGATATTCTGAATGGACTTTAGTTATGTTATTCTATATAACTTATCTACTTTGTGTAAAGTATGCCTGTATCCATGTACTGCCTAGTACACCTAACAGTCCTTGGCCTTAAAAAAGTTTTTATAGTGACAATTTTTAAGTGATTTGTTTTATACAATAAAATAAAATTGTTTAAAAAAAGTTTATTAATGATTTCGTTTTTATTTTTGTAATTATTTGTTTGTTTGAGAAAGTACCACATTACATGTCCAAAGAGACTCCAAGTATGAGAAAAGGCTTTTAGTGGTCAGCAAGTTTACTTGTTCACTATAACTTTCCAATTAGCAGTTTCAGCATTTTTTTCTCTTTCCACTAAAATGGTTCTCTGTTCATAAATCATTTGGCCACTTTAAGGCTGTCAAAAAGTCTTCTCATGTCTAATCCTGTTTAACAGTTCTAAGAATAGTTTGTACAAGTCCTACAGAAATGTCCAAACATCACCCTGAGCCATGCCTCCCACACTCCAGTAATAGCAAGCTTTGTCAGGTAGCTGGAAGATAAATCTGTCATAAAATCGCTCTCCATTCCCCTGAGTCTTAACCACCATGATCTCTCAGGATATTCAGGTGAAGTAGGATCCAGATGAATCTTACTGACATCTGGCCCAGAATGGTGTTCCAGAAATAGCCTGACTGAATAAATGAAAAGAGAGAAATGTCTTTTGGATCAGTGGAAACAAAATCAGTATTATCCACTGGTCTGATCGCACTACTGGAAGTCATGTCACTGAGTTTCAGAAATGCCGTCATAAAAACCTTCCATAACTTTACAAAACACAATTCTGCAACCATGTAAAGAACATAGTTTACATTTTTTGGGTGAAAAGTAGATCAAAACAGATGACAGGATCAATACCATTTACACTGATCAACCATAACATTGTGACCATCTCCTTACTGTCCATTTATCTGCTTCTTTTACCATAGAGGAGCACTTTAAAGTTCCAAAACTACAGGCTCTAGTTCATCTTTTTCTCTGCATACATATCCTCATTTAACCTAGTTATTCAATGGTCAGGACCCCACAGGACCACCACAGAGCAGGTATTACATAATTCTCAGCACTGCAGTGACACTGACATGGTGATGGTGTGTTAGTGTGTTTTGTGTTGGTATTAATGGATCACACACAGCAGTGTCCACTCACTGTCCACTCTATTAGACATTCCTACCTTGTTGCTCCACATTGTAGATGTAAAGTCAGTGACAGAAGCTCATCTGTTTCTGCACAGTTTGTTTTGGTCATCCTCTAATCCTTCATCAGTGCTTAGAGGATGCTGCCCACAGGACACTGTTGGCTGGATATTTCTGGTTGGTGGACTGTTCTCAGCCCAGTGTCAGGTTGGTGTGTTGAACAGACAAGGACTAGGGAGGAGACAAGACCAAAACAAACACAGAGCATGTGCTCCTAGGGAAAAAACAACAACTGAGACAAAAATTGAACAGGACTAGAACCACAGAGACATGACACACAGCAGTTACACTGAGGGATTTAAACACTTCTGTGTCTGATCCACTAAATTTAGAACTGTGCTTCTGTATGGTAAGAGAAGCTGATAAAATGGACAGTGAGAGTCGAAACAAGGAAGTGGTCATAATGTTATGGTTGATTTGTGGTGTATGAATTGTTTGAGAGGTTTTACTGACGTGGGACTAAAATCATAGAGAAGCTTTGTAAATAAATAAATAAATAAATAAATAAATAAATAAATAAATAAATAAATAAATAAATAAATAAAAATCCAATGATTGTATCCCAGGCAATACTGGTGAGAAATTTTGTACTTTTACTCACCGCTTTCATATTAGGTTTGCTCATTATTTTGCTAATAATGACTGGGCAGACTGAGCCTCCCAGACTGTGACTAGCTGGACCTGAAAAATCCACTTCTGACTGAGATTGTAATACAAGGGAAAGTTTATGGGCATGGTACAGCTTAGTCAAGTAGCCTTAAATATTTGTTTGAAACATTTATCTTCAACTTACTGGTTGTGAACTAAAGTATGGCAGATGTTATTTTTCATATTATGTAACAGCTGTGTGATTGATGGCATAATTAATTTTTCAAATCCTGAAGATGAATAAGTGTGAGGACTGCAGCTCAGAGTGACGGACAAATCCATATCTGCTCTCTGCCGTCCAGGTTCATTTAGAGCCATTTTCTCCTATGATGAGGCGCCCCCCTCATGAGACAAGCTGATTAAATTAAACCAGCTTACAGGCAATCATGCCAAGGTCAAAGGCTGATGGAGCAAACTGCTTCTGGCAAGACGTTTCTCCCACGCGAATCTCTCATCTGCTGCATTCCAATGCAAAGGCTTGTGAAATGTAGAAAATTGAGCTGTCTAAATCGATTTACTCCCATTTTTACAAACAACGTGGAGAAGGCCCATCAGAAAATAGCAGGGGGTCTTTTGTTTGACCTTCATCATCACCAGCTTTGAGGGAGGAAGACGATCATCAGTAATAATTGAACACTTTCATATTTAACTGTGCCTTCAGAAAGCATAAGCTGTTTATTATGACTTTTATCCTTTTATTCACACTGTCCTCATTAATGCTGTTTCGGATTTTTACACCTTTACATCAACTGAACCACATACAAACACACACACACACACACACACACACACACACACACACACACACACACACACACACACACACACACACACTCACACACACACACACTCTAGAGGTCTGAAAAAATACAGGTACTCTAACCACAACATCATAGGCTTACACACCTTAAAACATCACATTTAATGAAGTCTTCACCATGTTTTCACTATGTTAAAATATGGGTATGCATATAATTAAATACAGTGGTAGAACCTAATTAACAACATAGTGTTTTAATTTAGCTTTGCACAGTTGGTCATGGTTACAATCGAATTAAATTTATAAGAGATGTTGTTCCAAAATAGTGTAAAGCATGACTCTTCCATAGAACACCTAATGTTGCGCATGTAGTCATCTACATGACAAAGCAGAATTTTGATTGGTTGATATTGACTTGATAGGTACTTTACAATAAAGTTCTATCCTATCCTATCCTATCCTATCCTAAAAAAATAAAGGCATCTGTGTTCCTTTCAGATAACTGGTATTTTATAAGTAAAACAATCTGAAACTTACTGTTTAAATGCTTTTTAAAGGTAGAACATAAAGGACCACATGTTCAGTATACATTTAGAACATTTACAGGGTGCTTTGCTGAGACAAAAGATGCCGTTCCAGAGAGTTGGCGATTTTCACATTATCTATGTTGAAATTTCCTTTTGTAGGCTGTAGTTTGATTGTGAACATAGAATTTCTTTCAGTTTCTTCCAGTCGCATTTTTTAAGGTTCTGGTCCAGCCCTTACACTATGGTACAATATAAGATTGATTCATTTACCTTTCCACCACCTACACCAGGTGTTTTATTCTGTGTAGCCTTACCTGAAAGTGGTTAGAACAACAGATTTTAATTGAAAGAATAAGGAAGAGTGTGTCAAGGAAATATGATAAAAAATCTGAATATTATAGTGGTAAATATGTCAACATCTTGAGTACAAATAAAAATGGAAACACTTATTTTCATTTATATTTCACTTATATTTCATTCTGTCACTTAAACTGGAAGTTGTTGACAGAAGACTAGGTACAGTGGTAGAAGTATAGCTAGACAATGTGGTAGAGGTATGGGTAGACAGTACGGTAGAGAAATAGTTAGATAGTGAGGTAGAGGTATAGCTAGATAGTGTAGTAGAAATATAGCTAGCTACAGTGGTAACGGGATGGCTAGATAGTGTGGAAGATGTCATGAATGTGATTGTACCTGTTGAGATGCGTTATTTGGACATGTAGCATGATCCATCTGGATCTCTGACTGGAGGGAAGGACACTAATCATCCATTGCAATGGTATTACCACTAATGCTGGTTGATAGCAAATATTTTAATCACAAATTTCTTACTGGGCTCTCTGTTTCAAATAAGCAGACTTAATGTATAATGTACTAGACTTTTTCTTGAAAATGTAATTCCATATTTTCTTTCAGTAATATAATTTTTAATTCTTATTTTGTCATCTGCATTTTTACTTAAACACTGTAGTCCATCTGTTTCTCTGTACAATTTATTTCCCTCTTCTTCAATGGCCAGGAGGAGTTTAAACTCTTCAGCTGCACTGCTGGGCTGATCTACTCATTCCAGCACCATGTCAGTGTCACTACAGTGCTAAGAATTTTATTTATTACATTTTTCCAACTTTTACAACAACATAAATCATATTTACAAATAGTTAGCATCATAGAAGGAAAAATAAATGTTTAATAAAAAACAGAAACAAAACAACATTAAAGAAAGAGAAAAAAAAAACAATCAGAAAGTTGAAATATAAATCCTATGCATCTTGTACACCTTGCTGGCTTTTCAAGAAGTCTGTAAATTGTTCCCATATTTTGTAGAAACTCTGAAGCTTCCCCTTTTTAGCATAAGTCATTTTTTCCATGGCTAGTGTTGGAAAGGGACTTGAACCAAACATTGACAGAAGGTGCCTCCATAGCTTTCCATGAGATGGCAATACAGTGTTTAGCTTGTAATGAGCACATATAGACCAACTTTTTATCTGCATTAGACAATCTTAGGTCAGTTGGGACCAGTGCATGATTGCTTTAATCTGGGCTGCCCAGTAATACCACAGAAAGTTTGGCACTTGTAGACCCCCTCTGTCATATGGCAAATAAAGTAAGGACATCCTAAGTCTTGTTATTCCAAATAAAATTAGTTATTAATTCCTTCAGTTTAGGAAATAGGGTAGGTGGGGGACTAAGTGGAATAGATTGAAAAAGATACAAGAATTTTGGTAAAATATTCATTTTAACTATGTTTGCACGACCAATTAGAGATATGGGGAGATCTGACCATCTCTTCAGTGTATTACTGATAGAAGATAGAATAGGGTTAAAATGTTCTGAGACCATGTCATTTATTTTGGAGGTGACCTGTATCCCCAAGTAATTAAAGCCCTTGGATGCATTATGAAGTTCATTCCCCACTGTTTGGTTATTTCTTTCTTTGTCATTTAGGAACATAATATTAAACTTGGTTTTGTTGACTTTATATACAGAGATTTTACCAAAGGTTGCTATTATGTATAGAATGGCAAGAAGGGATTGTGTCAGATTTTTCAAAAAGAGTATGATGTCATCTACAAAAAGGCTAATTCTGTTTTCACAGTTTCCTATAGATATTCCCCTTATCAGAGGGTGTGATCTAATTGTTAGGGCCAATGATTCTATGGACAATACAAACAAAAGGGGCGACAGTGGACATCCTTGACGTGTTCCTCTGGTAAGTTTGAATGGTTTGGACGTCATAGAGTTTGTCAAGACTGCTGCACTGGGTCTAATGTATAATAACTTCACCCATTTGTTAATGCTTTGTCCCAAGCCAAATCTAGGGAGTATATCAAATAGATATTGCCATTCCAAATAGAATCCATTTTAGAATCCATCTTCGTGAATCAGGCTCCGTGCAATGACTTTAGCAATAAGTTTCGTATCTGAGTTTAAGAGGGAAATGTTTGGTAGGATTCACATTTTGTAGGTGGCTTACCAGGTTTCAATATTGTAGTGATGAGGGTTGTAGAGAAGGAAGGTGGTAAGGAGTCTGTTCTAAAGGCTTCTTCAAGCATATTGAAAAAGTGGGGTATCAACATATCTTTAAAGGTCTTATATACTGTATTTCAGTGGGGAGCCCATCTGGGCCAGCAGTTTTCCCACTTTGCATAGACATAAGGGCACTATAAAACTCCTCTAACTCTAACGGCCTCTCCAGAGTTTCCATGTCTTCTTGTGAAAGAGTAGGAAAGTCCAGGGCCTCAAGAAAACCATTTAAAGATGTTTTATCAGCTGAGAAATCAGATTTGTAAAGTGTTTCATAGAATGTCTGAAATGTTTCATTTATTTCTTTGGGGTCTGAAGTAATTGTTCCATTTAATCTCATGTATTGATCTCTCATTTTGTAGAGTTAAGTAATTTGCCTGCCTTTTCCCCCTGCTCATAGAATTGTTGTTATAATTTATTTAGATTATGTAAGGCCTTATTTACTGATATTTCATTATACTGGGCTCTAAGTGTGGTTAATCTTTGATTACAGATGGTGTCTTATTAGTTACAATTTGGTCTAATTTCTTTTTCAATTTCTAATAGCTTCTTTTTAAATTCTTTAGATTTAAAACTGGTATAGCTTATTATTTGCACTCTGATATAAGCCTTAAAGGCATCCCATCTGATTAGCGATGACGTTTCATTTTTGTTGAGCTTGAAAAACACCTCTATATTTGCATTAAGGAACTGTACAAACTCAGGATCTTGGAGCCATTTGTTATCAAATCTCTATCTAGGAGGTCCATTATATTCTTTATACTCTAAAGATACTGCTGCATGATCAGATATTATTATGCTATTGTAATGACAACTCTTGATTTTGAATAGTGAGGTATTAGAAATGAGAAAATAATCAAGTCTGGAATAGGTATTGTATGTCGTAGAGTGGCATGAGAATTCTCTCTTATCTGGGTTATGTTTCCTAAATATATCACACAGCCCCAGCTCTGCCATGAAGTGGTGAATTACCTTTCTTGTATGACTATGAGATGAATCTTGACCACCCTCTCGGTCTATATTAGGTTTCAAAACGCAATTGAAATCTCCCCCCATTATAAATTCCCCCCTTAAAATTGTTAAAAAAAATTCTTGTAAAAATCCGGATCATGGGGTGGCATGGTGGCACGGTGGATATCGCTGTTGCCTCACAGCAAGAAGGACCTGGGTTCGATCCCTGGGTGGGGAGACCTGGAAAGTTTCTGTGTGGAGTTTGCATGTTCTCCCTGTGTTCGCGTGGGTCTCCTCCGGGTACTCCGGTTTCCCCCACAGTCCAAAGACATGCATTGGTGACTCTAAAGTGTGTGCGCGTGTGCCCTACGATGGACTAGCGCCCTGTCTAGGGTTGTTTCCCGCCCTTACACTCAGAGTTGCAGGCTAGGCCCTGGCTCACCTGTGACTCTATTCAGGAATAAGCGGTTCAGAAAATGGATGGATGTAAATCAGGATCATCAGACATTAACTAAAGATTTGGTGATTTTAGATAATTTCCAAATAAACTGCCCTGTAGAATTATATATGGACCCCCAGGTCCATGATAGTTGAGATAATCTGGATTGGAATAGATTTATGAATTAAGATAGCTACTCCTCTAGAATCAGAGGAGAAGTTAGCAGCAAACACTTGTCCCTGCCACCTTCTTTGTATTCTGATGACTTCAGTGGAGACTAAGTGTGTTTCCTGTAGAAATATAATTCTAGAGCCCAAGTGTTTTAGTCTAGTCATCACCTGTTTTATTTTTACCAAACTGCCTAAGCCTCTTATGTTCGATGATGTTAATTTCCATACCTGGGTATCTGCCATTAGGGGATTCTATGGGGAGCCTTAACAAAGAGCATGAGCTGTGCTGCAGTGTTGGGTAATATGAGGGGAAACAGAGAAAAGAAAAATACAAAAAAAATAATAATAAGAATTAAAATAGGATAGGATAGGATAGGATAGGATAGGATAGGATAGGATAGGATAGAACTTTATTGATCCCTTGGGAGGGTTCCCTCAGGGAAATTAAGATTCCAGCCGCAATATAAGTACAGTACAGAAAGGTAGAACGAGATAATTTAGTAAAGAAACACTATATAAATATAAAGAATATGATGAGAAAAAGTAGAAAAAGAGAAAAAGAGTCCAGTAGAACGGGGTATTGCACATTATTATTGTTATTGCACTTGAAACTGTGTATTGCATTGTTATGACAATATACTTGAAATAATGAAAACCCACACAAAAACCACACAAAGAACATTTTGCTAGAACATGCAAAAGTTTACATTTGCACATATAGCAATAAATTACCCTGACTCATCAATACTGTGAGGAAACTTATTGTTCATCAGTGGTCATTCTGCTTTTGATAGCATCCAAATCCGATCTAATGTCGGCTATGCCATCAATAACTTCCCTGTGACGCACCAAGCTTTCAGTCTTTAGGCAACATCTTGATTTTGGAAATCCCTTTGGCCACAGTTAGTAGTGTCCATCTTCTCACAATCCTACACTGGAGGGGCTGCTAGTACGGGGCTAGCATGAAGTTTGCTACTTGGCGAAGATTTTGTAGGCTTGTTAGATTGATTATCTGGTTTAGTTTTGTCCTTTCTTGTGCCTGACATAGTTAACTTTGTTCTTAAACATCTGTGTGTTCTATTTGAGTTTGTTGTACGGATTTTTAAGGGAGTAGAGTTTGTTCTTAATTCAGAGACTAAAAAGCAGTGTCTGTCTAGCTCGTCGCCATTACTGGAAGTGAGGAGAACATTTCTAAACTACACTCAGGCTGAAGTTGTTGGAGTGGAGGCCAGTCAGCTGGTCTGTCTCTCTAAGGTGTTTCTGAAGGCCTGGCATTGAGCAATGAGTGAACATTGGAGGGTCTCCATGTTTTTCAGTGTGGTGTGTCTGATCTGCAGCCCAAGCTTGAGTGCTATCAGATGCCTGTATCTGAGTGCAGGGCCATTTAACAGCACATGCCTAATTGGCAGTTTGAGTCTTTGCTCCATTGTCCACAGTCCAAGTCATTAGCGTGTAATGTGTGCTCAGGTTTTCCAGCCTGTGAGCACTCACCACAAAGCTGTTTATTACCATAAGCACTACAAACAGTTGTACATGGCACCACTCACTAGAGGTCTTGCACACATGAGTTTACTGTTGTTACTGTCAGTGAGTACTTCACTAAAACATATCTAAGAAAATATTGTTGAAGAATCTATGTAAAATAGAGTAGAAATTAAATGAAAGAGGTCAAAAAAAGAGGTTTGTCAAAAACACAAAATCTGTTAAGTAGATTAAATTGTACTGAATATAAAAGTCCAATTTTTGCAATTAAACACGATCATAAAAAATAAAGATAATGTTAAGTCAGTGTATCTGATAAACTGACTCAATTTAAAACAATTTCTCTCACCAAGATAGTTTTTGCAGTAACAAATTAATTAATTAGTAATTAATTAAATAATTAAATAATTAAATAACAATTAATTTTAATATATAACATTATTACTATTATTACTATTATTATTATTATTATATTATTATTATTATTATTATTATTATTATATTAACATTTTTATATTATAAAGTGCATTTACATTATATATTATAAAATATATATATTTTTTTCATATACTGAGGATTCAAAACATGATTTTCTGTAACACACATGTTGTTGCACATGAATACAAGACCACAGTCTTGAATTAAATAGTGTTCCTGTATGGTAAAAGAAGCTGAAAAAACTGCCATTAGTGTAGAAACAAGGAGTTGGTTAAAATGTTATGACTGATTGGTGCAATAATAAAATAGTATGACTATGAAAAATACTAGCTTTTTTAATAACGTACTATCTAGTTTTAAGATAATTTCAGTGATTATTTTAATGTTATGACATTGCTCGCATATGAGCTCAGTTTTTCTGAGCCATAAATCATTTCTGTCCAATGAAAAACATGGACAGGAGAAGGCAATAATTATATTATCTTTGTGTGAAAATTAATCTAAAATTAGATCTTATTGATTCTTCAGCTGATTCTGAAAGGGCTGCGACCTTCTGTGTTTTTGGGAAATCTTGGCTTCATCCAGCTGTCCTGCTTTTCTTGTGTTGCTATTGCAGTATTAAAGCCTTCAGAAAAAATGAGTGCTCTGCAGAGTGCTGCTGACTGAATGAACACTAATTATGAATTAAAAAACAGACTTTTGCATTGTCTCCTTTTCTAATTTTTTTTTTTAATGTGGGACAATGGTTGGAAATTAGTTGAATGCTGTTGAGAAAAAATGAAACACAATGGAGAACTGGGGTGACTCTCTGCAGACAACAGCTCTGAATCTCATTTCAGAAAACCACACACTTCAGTTCAGAAGGAGTTTTGCGTGATTTAGCCTTGACTTCAATGGAGAAGTAGAAAAACACATCAGGCTTTAATATTACTTGTGAATTGTTCATCATGAGCTGCACAACGAGGCACGATTGTCAGAAAGGATATTGCAGATGCATTTTATTTTCCAGAAAGAAATAATTGTCTCTTCAAGAGCAGAAATGGCTTTGATGTGAAGTTCAGCTGAACTGTGAGTGTCTACAGTGCATAAATTCTAAGATCTAGAACTGATTTCTCTCTCTCTCTCTCTCTCTCTCTCTCTCTCTCTCTCTCACACACACACACACACACACACACACACACACACACACACACACACACACACACAAAAGTTGTATTTACTCTAGGGACCTGAGGTCCATGCTTTGAGGGCAGTTACACTCTTTTTTCTTAATATCTCAGCATCAGAGTAACCTACAGACATGATACACATATCATAACAACCAAACAAGACTTGACATCACTGACCCAGATGTTGGGTTTTGGAGGAAAACAAGAAGGCAGGGACTCTTTGCTCTGTTTCTTTGCTTACACACTGTTCAGATTAGAGAATAAAATTCTGAGAAAACATAATACTGATAAATACATAAATAACAAAAATAGTAAAGGACTTTCAGGTTTTTGTTTTATTTAGACTAATGTGAAGTATTTTGAAGAAATTCTTATACATATCCTTATCAAGTTAATAATTAAAAATGACAAATATAATATTATAATAGGCACAAAAAGGTCAAATTAATATTCAATTATCTAAATTCTTAATTAATTAGTTCATTAGTTAAATTAGTTCATTCTTGCATCTCAAATGAAGACAAATTTGAGGAGTCTAGGATCTCCTGAAAATAAATATATCTGGTGTGTGACTTTAAATACTTTTCTAATGTGTTGGTGAGTAAAAGTTTATTAAACTATGAAAACATCCTACAAAATTAGCCTTGAGTTCTAAAGGTTAAGTAGCAAAAATTGCTGACAGATTTGCAAATACACACACAGCTTGCCTAGTCCCTGTAGAGAAGTACTGCCTATAGAATAGGACTCTATGGAGCAGATAAACAAACACGAACCTATTAGCACCATGTCTAATGACAGGTGTGGGCTAGAGCATTGAGCTGTGGAGCAGTGGAACTATGTTCTCTGGAATGATATGAGATAATAATGAATGATCTCTACACTCACCAACCACCTGCACATGGTTTGAGGTGAATTAGTTTCACCAGTTCACTGTCTAAACCAACATGACTTGGCTGATCAATTACATTGGGAGAAAGCAGTAACTGGGGCTAAATTGGATTTTTTGCTGAGCTACTGTTTTAACATCTCATTATTGATCAGCACTGAGGTCATATATAGTAACAGTTAGTCGGTCCCATGGGTTGGTTGACCTTTACCACAGGAGTGGGCCACAAGTATGTGAGGACATTGGAAGGTGGATCCATTTTGCCACGTCTGTGGATGGGGTATGACAGCTGGTAGGTTAATGATGCAGGTGGTTCGTCACATCGTGTTTAACAGCCGATTACTTTTTCATTAGACAAAATTGAAGAGGGGGAATAGAGGCCAGTCTCACAGAAGGAACTCCCAGACTATTAGTCTAGTGGTTTTTGTGATGATGTTTGCAACGTGGTACATTTTGCGCATTAGTCCTGTACCAACTTAAAGACTCATGATTATGAATGTGGTGCTGAAGAGTGGAATTCTGTGGCTATCACACAGCCGATGCTTTGTAGACACTAAACAGGAAAGGCCCATTATTTGAGAACTGAATTTCCTACCTGAATAAAGTCTAAATTATTCTCATATATATATATATATTTGAATATTGTTAAAGTTTCAAAATGTGAGTATTACAAAACACACTGATTTATTGCGGTAAACCTCTTACATATTTACACAGTTCAGTTTGTAGCAGTTTAGCCTTTCCAATTCACACAGAAGATTCATCAGTTAGTCATATAAATAACATGAATAACATTATAACCATTATATTATGTACATTATTTTCTTGTCTCTACTTTCAGCTCCTCTTAGATGCATTGACAAAGGCATTTGGAAAACTTATTATCATTAATTGTTTTTTCTAAAGTTGGATTGGGTGTTGGGTGAGTGCTGAGCGCAAAGCATCCTTGGGTGTCCTGAAAGGTGCTATATAAGTGATTCATTCATTTATAATTATTTTGCTTTCAGATCGCTGTCAGATGGTTTGACAGAGGTATTGTCCATTTTGCTCTGTCAAATTCAGAGGGGGTGATATCATAAGGTTTGGGCCTTGTTCAAAATTCTTCAGGTGTATAGCAAAAGCCCAGACCAGGCAATGCCCCTGGTGTGCTGGGGTCTTGCATGTGCAATTCCTGGGTTAATCTAATCCAGTTCCAATATGGCTCTAGTGGAATGATCTCATAATATTCTTACAGTAATTTCATAATTAGAAATATTACATATATTCACTCACCAAGATCCTGAGCAGATAACCAAGATCGTGACATGCAGAAACATTATTTTTGTCACAGTTAATTAGTTTGATGAATAAGAGCCTATTAAGATGTTTCCAAAAAACAGTCCTGGAATCTCACTATTATACCAGAACAGTGTTTGTCAGATTAAACAATGTGAAATGAATCATGGTGTGATCATCTATAATAATTATCTTTAACTAAATTACATATGCATGTACCACTGCAGCAGCCTTGCTGGTTAATTATGTGGAGAGAGAGAGAGAGAGAGAGAGAGAGAGAGAGAGAGAGAGAGAGAGAGAGAGAGAGAGAGAGAGAGGTGTGTGGGGTGTGTGTGTGTGTGTGTGTGTGTGTGTGTGTGTGTGGTGTGTGTGTGTGTGTGTGTGTGTGTGTGTGTGAGAGAGAGAGAGAGAGAGAGAGAGAGAGAGAGAGAGTTTTCCTCCAAGAAAACCTCTGAGTTAAACCTAATTAGTGTATAGAATAAAGAGTGTAAATGCAGGTTAACACCCTGAGCCACAGAATCAGAGCAAGCAGTTCTCAGTGTTCAGCTCATTAAGAAAGTAATTTTGCTGTTGTGGTTTCTGTGAAGATCCTTTAACTCAACTGTGCTGACCCGTGGAAAACTGGGCTCAACTATTTGTGTCTTAATTAAAGAACACAATGAGGTTGAACCCACTGGATCTTCTTTACCACCAATGTTAAAGCATTCTGTAAGAAACAAACACTGATCTTATTCTTCACTTTAACTTCGATTATCGTGGTCCAGATAGTCCAGGTTGTCCAGTTATGATGCAATGTAAGAGGCTTGTTAAAAAATATTCAGGCCAGGTGATGCTCCTGTACAGAATGGATACGGTGAAACTTTTGAGTGGAAGTTTTACATTTAGGACAGTATTGACATTCAGTCAGATGCTGCTTCGTTCAAACTGTTACACAATAGCTTGTGGACACATAATACTTCTGACAGCTGACACTGGATAAAAAATTGATTTCAGTATCAAACACAATCCATTCATATTGTTCAGATCTTAGTATTAATCATTTTACTGTATTTTTATTAAATGTTTATTCTGACATCATAATCTGTAGTGCAGAAGATGCTGGGTGGTAAAACTGCCAGAAAATCCACAAACCCTCAAACTATTCTGTGCAGTGAAGGTGTCAGTGCAGTTTCAGAGCAGAGGAGCATAAAATTACACTTCTGCATTCTGGTGTGGAACTTTAAAGCTGCAGTTAGTTAGAGACAGGGATTAAGATTGGAGCTCATCTTCATTGTTCAACATTAAGAACACTAACTAACCCTGGCATGAGGTGTTAAGAGAAATTTTCACTGAAACTGATTAAACTGTGTTTAGACTGCCTGTTCAAAAGTCAAAGAGGAAGAAGCAGCTTTGAGACATCAAATGTCAAACAGAGCACAAGCATTGTATTTTCTTTACGGGTAAATAAATCAAATTAGCATAACTCTGAGCCCACTCAATTCTGCAGAGCTGCTTTAACTGAGACACTGGACAAACACCACTTATCTCAAAAATGCAACTTTACAGACAACATAACAATGTGTGTGGCTAACTGTTTTATCTGCTGTTTCTTAAATTTACAACTTTTAAACAAAGAAAAAAATAAATTTAAACAAATTCTTATTAACTAATTTTGAATAAACAAGTTTCAAGCTACAAGCTACACTGCATTTCATTGGCTCCGTACTGGTACTTTGCACAATGACAATAAAGTTGAATCTAATCTAAAAAAAAAACAAGAACCCATAATACACTACAAGACTTTCCCCTACATAACCATGTTGGCGGTTTCTACTCTGTCCACATGTACATGCTCAACCTGCCTGCAGACCCTGACTGATCAGCAAAAGGGGGTGGGGCTAACAGTGTCACTGTTATAGAAGAAAATGAGAAAGCAGGGCTGTTTTAGAATAAAAGTCTTGAGAAGCGATAATACCGATACACACAAGAATAAGAAAAATAATGATCATTCAGTCTGTTTAAAATTTCGTTTATATTACTGTCAAGTCCTTATAAGCAAAACATAAATAAATAATTAATATAAATTAATATAAAATAAATAAAAATAAAAAAATAGGCATGAAGTAAATATAACCATTTTAATTTGGTTAATGTTTACATCTCAAAACAAATTTGAGTAGTCTAGGATCTGAAAATACCAATAATTGGTATGTGTGACTGTCTCCTATAAATACTATTGTAATGTTCCTGGTGTATAAAAATACATTAAACTTCCCACATCAAAATGAAAGAAGAGAGTTCTAAAGGTTAACTCATCTTTAACATATAACCTTTTACAATCTTTTTCACTTTTGAATTATTGAATTATTACCTGCAGCTGTATTCTGAACAAATAATATAGCCTGAAATTTTCTCACCATTGTTTCCACTTCAGTCAGCTTTTAGGTCAGAATTAGATGTCTAGACGAGAGTGTTAGGGAAAATGGAACTGCTGCTATTTCCTTTAAAAACAGGACAGAAATGAAATGAGTGAAGGAGCTGACGGGCCTACAGCCACTGGGGAATCCTCAAAGAGACACATTTAGATGAGCTAGAAAAGTACCTTTTATCCCAATTAGGTGCATCCGAGCATTCCTCAGCTTGTTCAGAGTCAAAGGAGGATAAACAGTCATCCATTTTTCAGGAGTGTATGTTTGTGGAGAGAGAAAAAAACATTAGCAAAAAAGCAAAAAAGATGCAAGAGCAAAAAAAAAAATATGCTACACGATTTCAAATTTAGTGTCTCTGAGGAAAATGAAACTTGCTCAGAGAAGATGTGTTTGTAGTTTTAAATATAGTGCATGGTTCAGCATCTGTTTCTGTGGCTAGTGTCTGGAAACCACAGTTCAAATAAATGGAACACACACACACACACACACACACACACACACATACACACACACAATTTTGTGTTTACTGTATTTTTGTATTTATTTGTTGGCATGAGCCTGAAGAGAATGGAACAGTCATGCCAAGTGTTCTGCTCTAGTATCCTGTTGTTATGCAAGCCAGAGATTTTTTAGCTGTTAGTGGCATCTGTTATTCAGTCGGAGCCATTGAAGCCTGAATTCAGAGAGATTTGTTGGGTGTACATAATGTTTACACTGCATCTTTAATTCTCTTTGGTTTCAGTTGAACATTTTCCAGCAAGCTGAGAGTTCACAACCCCCAATGTTCCCCAGTGATTTTATTCACTCTGTTGTACATGTTGTGCAAACTATGGATTATAAACTTTAAATCATCACACATCTGTGCCTGAGAGTATAAGAAGATGTTTTTTTTTATGATCAGTCTTGTTTTGTAACATTCTGACACAAAAACAAACAGTAAGTCAAGAGTACAGATCTTTACTTTAGACTTAATGTTAGGGCTAAAGAAAGGGTTAGGTTTAGGCTTAACGGTTAATTTAGAGATAGAGAAAGGCTTAGGATTTATGGTTACAGTTAGGAATAGAGAAAGGGTTGGGTTTAAGTTTCATAGTTAAGGTTACTGTTAGAGTAAGAATAAGGTTTTATAGTTAAGGTTATAGTAAGGGTTGGATTTTATGATTAGGGTTAGTTTTAGAGTTGGGGTAAGATCATGGAGTAAGGATTAGGTTTAGGTTTTATGGCTAAGGTTAGGGTTAGAGTAAGTGTTAGGTTTAGGTTTAAAGGTTAATGTTAGGAATAGAGTATGGGTTAGGTAAATGTTTGGGTTAGAGTAAAGGCTAAGTTTATATATATATATATATATATATATATATATATATATATATATATATATATATATATATATGCCAACAAATAAACAAATAAATAGTTTAGATTACATTGTCTATTTATTTACGTTGTCTATTTATATTTAGATTTAGCCTAGTCTTACACTACGGAGTATTCTGAATGGTGATTCTCCATTGAAAGTTAAATTTAGTCTAGGACTAGGCTTAATCACTGTGTGAGAAATCTTCCCGTAGTGTAGGTCAATTATTATTCCTGTTGTTATTTATAGGTAGAGAGAACACTGCTGCTTCTCCAAAGATTTATTACTCAAATACTTAGTTATGCTTAATAATGTTTGAATATTAGTTAATAATTAGTTCAGACTTTACTAAACTATTAAGTAATGTTTATTACTGTGAAGAGTACTGTTCATTACTGTACCCTTATAATAACGTGTTACCTTAAGAACCTATATTTAATAACACACACACACACACACACACACACACACACACACGCATGCATGCACGCGCACACACACAAGCATGCACATACATGCGCACACATACACACACACACACACAAACACACACACACACATGCAAGTACTCTAGGGAAAGATATCTAAGTTAGCTCTCAGCCTTTGGAGAGTGAGCGCACCCTCAGGCTAAAGGCACTGTGCTCTGGAAGTTTGGTCTGCATTGAATTATCTGAGTACTGACCCTGCTGAAAAAGTGCTGACTATTGTATCAGCAATGACATTACCATCTGCATCCAGGCTCGGAGGCATTACAGAGAACACCACTGTCTACATGAAGCAAGAAAAAAGCTCGAGGCAGCAGTCTGCTTCCTTGACTCATAAAGCAGCCACAGCCTGTAAGGTTAGAGGAATACTTCAGCATTTATGTTGAATCGGTAGCAGATGATCAATTACAGTAACAGAATAATTCTTAACAGAACAGAAACCTCTGTGGCTCATGTTCATGAAACTTGTGTAAAAATACACCCACCAAGGTATGACCAAGGATGTGCCATACCAAAATGAAGATTAGTGAGCAATTAATAGAAGGCATTCAATAAATCAATATTTATTTGTAATGTGCTTTTTACAACTGTCACAGAAAAGCTTTACAGAAATAATAAAAATAAGGTGAACAAGCAGGGACCCATCCTCCTCTGGTCAACTACTTATACATAGTTAGTTAGGGGACACTAGACCTACACACATCTGAGTCCCAAACATTATCTGGAAGGTTATTCCAGAGCTGGTGGGCTTTGTGAGAAAAGGCTCTTCCCCCTGCTGAAGCCTTCTGAATTCTGGGAACTAATAGGAAGCCAGCACCCTGTGATCTGAGTGATCGCGATGGCTAATATAAGTAGATTAAATCTTGTAAGTATTTAGGAGCAAGCCTGTGTAGGGCTTTATATGTAAATGAAAGAATTTTATACTCAATACAGAATTTGACCAGAACCCAGTGCAGTGCTGATAGTATTGGACTGATGTGGTCAATTTTTCTAGTTTTAGTTAGAGGACACTGGACCCCTCTAATACTCAGGTATACTGAACTAATGTTAGTTCACTGGTAGACATAATAGTAACAATAGATTTCCACATAGTTAGTGATGGTGGGTGAGCAACTAGTCCATGGCAGGGTGGGCTCAAGGTTAGCACCTAATCAGCTAAGATTACCAGAGTGTGGTGAGTGACAGCTGATCTGACTATAACAGCCTAACTGTGTATAAGTAGTTTGACCAGAGGAGGATGGGTTCTCCCACTTGTGAGCCTGGTTCCTCCCAAGGTTTCCTCCTCCAGCTATGAGGGATTATTTCCTTGTCAATGTCACCCTTTGGCTTGCTCACTAGGGGCTCTATCTCTTATCCTTTGTTCATCTGTTGGGCAAACATTTCTTTAAGACAGTTTGCTACTCTATTGAGACAATGGTCCTCATTTGGTTTAGCTGATATGTAAAGGATTATGTTACCCAGCAGCAGGTAAAGACAGAACAGTAATGGACACAGTGCAGACCCCTGCGGAACATTGTATTTCACTACGGTGTGAAGAGAGTATTCATTATTAACAATAACATTCTGGTAGCAGTCAGTAAGTTATATGACTTAAACCAGTTAAGGACTGATCCTTTAATTTTCTAGTCTGTCAAGCTGAATTGAATGATCTATAGTGTCAAATGCAGCACTAAGATCCAGCACCACTGAAATAGCATTGAAATTGCTATCAAGTGAGAGACTTTTAATAAAGCTGTTTTGGTGCTATGACTGGGGCTAAATCCAGATGGGAAAACCTCACTTTATATCTCAGAATTTCTGTTGGAAATTGATCATCCAGAATGTTTACAAGCTGAAAATGTTATTTTTTAAATAATGAATTATTTGTAATGATTAAATTGATAAGAATATTTATAATAGGTTCTTCTCATCAGCATCAATATAATCCCTTCTCAGGACATCTATTGTGAAATTTGTGTCATCACTGAGTAAGTGATGTCATTAGCCCACCCCTTCTCGCTGATCAGAATCTGTACACAGGTTAAGCATGTCCAAAAGTCTAGGATATAAAATAGCAATATCTGGTATGTGTGACTGTAAATACATTTTAAATGTGTTAATGAATAAAAGTACAAACTACAAAAATACCCCACAGAATTGGCTGAGAGTTCTAAAGGTTAAAACAAAAAAGGCTTGAAATACATATAAAATACGACTTGACCACCCATAGGAATTGTTGTCTGTAGGGATCTAAAGCAACAGAAGCAATCAAGAGAGATTAGAGAAAATTAAAGAGAAAATGATGCTGCAATATTCCTCTAAAATCACCAAATGCTCGTTTTCAGTGCCAGACACAAAAATCACCATCTGTATTTTTTGATGATCATCCTCACCTGCATTGTCTCATGACTGATGTGTATAACGGTTTTATAATCACAATAAGTGGAGACATACATCTCAGTTTATACAGTATTATAACTGTACAGTATTTAGAGTTTATACAGTATTTATGAGCCTGAGTGCTTCTATTTAAACATCCTGGACATGTAAAGCTGACTTATCCGTCAATGAAAGCACAGAGGATGAAGCATCAGAGGCATTCCACTGAGAATAAGCCTATCCTCCACACACACCCATATTAACTCTAAAGCTCCGGAGCTGCTGCGGAGATAAACACTGTCTGAGCATTCACAGTGTTTACAGCTCTCATAAGACATGTATTAAGACATATTTAAAAATGGACTAAACACAAATTAAACTCCAGCTCTAACTATACCATCAGCTCAGTTATATACATTATCAGCCATGACATTAGGATCACCTCCTTGTTTTTTCACTCACTGTCCATTTCACCAAATAAGAGCACTTTGTAGTTTTATAATTACAGACTGTAGTCCATCTGTTTCTCTGCATACTTTATCCTAATTTCACCCTGATTTTACTGATGTGATTTCACTTATATAATATTTCACTGATCTGCAGCTGATATTTCACTAATCTGATTGATCACTGATTCGCTGCTGATCCATAACTTCGCACTGAACCATAACTATCTGATCTCTGCCTTCAGTTCTGGCCACATCAGTCCCATCTTTTTTTGGAACATGTTGCAGGCATCAAATTCAAAATGAGTGAATATTTGCAAAAAACAATAAAGTTTATCCTTTTGAACATTAAATATCTTGTCTTGTAGTGTAGTCAATTAAATATAGGTTGAAAAAGATTTGCAAATCACATTCAGTTTCTATTTATGATTTTCTCAATGTCCCAACTTCATTCGAATTCAGGTTTTAAAGCAGGGTTAGGTCATAAAAAATACCCCAAGCTGTTCAATCCATCATGTGGAAAATGAAGGAGTATGACACAACTGCAAACCTACCAAGACATGGCTGTCCACCTTAACCTACAGCCCAGGCAAGGAGAGCACTTAGAGAAGCAGGCAAGAGGCATATGGTCACTTTGGAGGGGCTGCAGAGAGCCACAGCTCAGGTAGGAGATTATGTCCACAGGACAAGTATTAACCATGTTCTCCACAAATTTGACCTTTACAAAAGAGTGGCAGTTTGTCACAAGCCATATTGGTGGCACAGCAAACATTTGGAAGAAGGTGCTCTGGTTAGATGAAACCAACGTTTAACTTTTTGGCCTAAATGCAGAACACTATGTGTGGCCACCACATCACCTTGAACACACGTGAAACATGGTGGTGGCAGCAACATGCTGTGTGGATGCTTTTCTTCTGCTGGGACAGGGAAGCTGATCAGAATTGATGGGAAGATTGAGCTAATACAGGGCAATCCTGGAGGAACACCTGAAACTGGGGCTTGAGTGAATACAAATGCATGTTGCACTTTTAAATTTGTATTTATTAAAAATGTTGTTTCTCTGGATTCTAGCCTCTTCTACTAGCCAAGGATATCTGAGTGAATAGCAAAGTGCTTTTGAAAGTCACTCTGGATAAGGTTGTCTGCTAAATGCCATAAATGTAAATGTAAATGTTGAAAATATGTATAATTTTCTTTTCACTTCACAATTATTTGCTATGTTTTGTTAGTCTGTCACATAAAATCCCAATAAAGCACATTTAAGAATGTGGGTGTTCCATAAAAAATGTGAAAGTTCAATAGGTATGAATACTTCTGATAGGCACTGTATTATATAATAAACTAATGTATAGTATCAGTGTACTGGTGCAACCAGTAATCCAGCATCCATTATATTATTTATAAAAACAGCTTCCCGGGTTGGTTTTCACAGGAGTTTGTCTGGACATGTCAGGTTTTCATGTATTTAAGTACTGTCCTCTTGCACCTTTCACTTCAGATTCTGGTTCTGTGTCTCTCATCTAGTCCAGAAATGCATGTTGAAAAGAATCTTTTATTGGTTTCTCAAGCTGTGAATTAGACTACCTGCTGAAATGCACACTTGAAAGTTCTTGAACATTCTCCACCACAGTGTATCATTTAAAATAAATGGACCGGGCCTCTCTGGGCCATTTTGCACTGCTGATAAAATTCAACATAAACTGGATTTCACTTGAGCAATACATTTCTGAGCATGCATATTTAATATGCCATTGTGCAAATGGTGGAAAGAGATGTGTGGTAGGGAATTGAAAAATGACATTCATGAGCACATTTATGTGGTTTCAGACAGCAACTTTAAATGTTCCATTCAGTCATGAACTGGGCAAAACCCAAGACATTCTGTAACGATCCAAATCCAACATCTCCTTTATTTTTTTCAAAAAAAAAAAAAAAAAAAAAAAAAGAAAAGAAAAAAAGAAAAAAAGTTCAGTTCTCTATATACATAATTTTGTGCAAAAACATTAAAGGTTTCAAAGACTACATTGTAAATTCATTTCAAGGCACATACATGGGACAATGACAACAGGTTTGTAATGTGATAAAAATAAAACAGAGAATAAAAGATTGCTTTGGTTCCTATGCATCTCCCTGGATTATCCAGTTAACCCAGTCTACAACCAAAACATGGCATATTGAAGAATGCAGATTTGACGGGAGCTGTCATCATATGTTAGAAAAACTCTGTGAGAGATGAAACTTGAGAAGTTCTCCACATACATAAATGTATTATGGCTTCTCCTCAATTTGCCCTTAAAATGACCAAGCAGATGCACTGGAATCTCTCCTGCCTGCTTTTCTGCGACTGAACTAAATGGGTCTGATATCTCAATCTAATTATGCAAAGCTAACCAAGCATGTGTTCTTCATCAGAATAAAATAAGTGTCAATTATAGATATTTGGCCCAGTCTTACAAATGGTGTGACCTTCTCAAATGGGACGGAAGTAACCAGGCACACAGAAGTGTTAAATGTGTTCAGACTCATTTGAAAAAGATTTCTTTTTCCAGATAGACCTCACTGCCATTTACAGTGATTATTCTAATCTGAATCAATGTGCTTATTCAGTAAAAGGCCTGTGTGCTGAATACAGATGCCAGCCAGAACCGCACAGTGCCCATTGAGAAACGTGTCACAGACACACTACTGTGTTTTTCAGGTCATCCGCAGAACATGTAGAACAATGTTCACTCCACAAAAACCAGCCAGTAACTCACTGAGACTCATTACTATGCAAAACGATGTCTCTTCACTAATGTCATCCATTGTTGTCTCACTAGTTGTCGGCGGTAATTACCATTCCTGAATGTGTCATTTCCATTCATTTTGCTGCACCGTTCATAACGAATGCTGCGATCACCAAATCCCCATCTTTAGGGCCCACATAAAGCAGCCTGACATTTTCTAAAACAACCACAGTGAAGAACTTTTTCACCTCCCTCACAAAGAAGCCCTAGATTTGAGAACTGTCAAGTGCCTGGATTTGATCAGTGCACTTAAAGGGGAACAGTTTGGCAAAAATCTCAAACTGACCCAGTTTTCCCTCCCTTCCCTCAAATGAAGTCAAACAACCAAGGCATGTTTGGTGTCTGAAGATTCTAAAGGCCACATCATTATGACTATACTCACTGTCAAATATATCAGCTCCATAGTTGTAGTCCATTTTTTTCCCTGCGTACTTTGTTATCCTCATTATATAAGTCAGAGACAGAGGCTCATGTTGGTCATCCTCTAGTCCTTCATCAGTGCACACAGGATGCTGCACACAACAATGTTGGCTGGATATTTCTTGTTGGTGAACTGTTCTCAGTCCAGCAGTGTCAGAGGGGTTTAAAACTTTTAAAAACAGCAGTACAACTGTGCAGAGAGTATGTAAAAACAAAAAAAAAAACAAAAAAAAAAAACAGATGGACTACAGTCTGTAATTACAGAACTATAATATGGTCCTGTATGGTAAGAGGAGTTGATAAAATGGCAGTAAGTGTAGAAACAAGTAGGTGGTCATAGTTTTATGGCTGATCAGTGTGAACACAAATATTTAAATGAATGTCTCTGTTTAAATCATCATTTTCTGGTAGATGGAAAATATGTTGTATATGGCTCTTTAAAAAGAACCCGTTCTACATAGCACTGCACTCTGAGTTATAGAGTACCATCTTCTCATAAGGAACATGCTTTAACAGAAAGAATACTTTTGCAGTGCAATATATATATATATATATATATATATATATATATATATATATATATATATATATATATATATATATATATAATTTAAATCCATGAGAATCATCTAAATCAAGTTATGTGTAATATTTCTCATTTTGAGGTTTCTGTTAGAAATTTGTCTTGAAAATACAGAATAAGAGAATAAGACACCTAAACTAAATAAACTTATTTAAAAATGTAAAACATACAAATACATGAAATAATCATATTACATACTTACAGTAGTCTCATAATGGGAAATATTACACACTGACCAGATTTAAGGTGTTTTAATTTTTTGAAGTGTTTCCCCAGACAGCTCCATTTGTAGTGAACCAGGTGCGTAGTTCAGCCTGGGCTTCCGGGGCTCTGATTATCTTTTAACGAGACCCCATCACACCCCTCCATTTGATGGAATGAATGCAGGGGACATATGCCCACCCCAAAGTCCCCCAACCCAACCCCCTGTCAGAGGAAATCGTGGGATGAGTCCCTGGAATCTATATAGGCATCTCTGGCGTGATCCCATTTAGAATCATTTCGGCCACTCAGAATGCTGTTAGTTTGCCTGTTGTCTACATCTATGGCATTGTAGAGATGTATATCCCTGATGGATTAAATCCACCACTATTTGATCCCCATCACCTCCTCCATATGTCTGTACTTCTGTGTTTGTTAAAGTACCTCTGTGCACAAGAGTTAGTGTGAGTGTAGTTAAGAATAGTAAATGGGCTACACATCAGTTAAAAACCCATAAACCAGAGAGAGAATAAAGGCCTTCTTCAATCTTATGGCTTACGACACACAAAATAACCACGATGAAGGTGATGATGCAATGTGGAAGCGGCCGGTACGAAGCTTGAGAAATACTTCGATGACCACAAAAGTAGCCCTTTTTAATCCTCAGTTTCCACCATATGTACAGGTCATCATGGGTTTGGAGCTAACATGAAGGAATGAAGCCTACACTGTTGAAAATCTGTACAGAACCATATACATACTGGTTGAGAAATTTAAGCAAAAATAAATGCAGGAACTAGTTGTGGAAATTGGTACAGACTGTTATTTTATAGTTTAAGCTCACATATGCACTGCAAAAAATTGTATACAAGCAAGTGAGATCTTAAATCTATTGTAAGTATCTAACAATTACTGTTTTCTGGGAAAATTTGTAAATTATATCTAGATATTATTTGTATTTCATCATTATCTCTTCTTACAAGTAAAAACCTAATATAATATATATATACTTTTTTAGACAGTTTTAAGAGTGAAATGAGAATGATAAACACAAATGATCTCACAAAAATTTCATTTCTTGCAATTTGAATGTTTACACATATGCTATTGAAACTTATTTACTTATTTTTATTATTTTAGATAACCTGTGTAAATGTCTGAGAAAGGTTAAACTGTGTATCTCTACCTCTCACACCAACACGTCTGGAATTTAGACAAAACCAAAAACCAACCCTGGGTTCATCTAAACATTCTTCTAACCAGCAGTAGTATATTCCAACTGACTTTATGTTCATTTGAGCTTATTTTAGGGCTGGGCACTTAACTCAAAATTAACCAATTCCAAACGAGATTAACAGACCACTGTTGCGAGGCGGTTCTTTTAGAGACTCTGACACAGACCAATCTCACAAAAATGCCTCTGTACTCACTTTCTGTTAACCTGTCTCTCTCTCTCTCTCTCTCTCTTTCTCTCTCTCTCACACACACACACACACACACACACACAAACACACAACCACATACACACCTCATCTCCATACTCTCTCACTTGCTCCACTGCAGTGCAGTAATATTTACAACCATACTTTAAAGGAACTAATGTGGGCAAATCTACCCATTGTAAAGTTCAGTCTCACACACTAGAGTAATGACAGATTTACCTAATTTTGCAAATTAAAATATTAATTTGACTTATTTTTTAATTATATTTATTAGTAGTACAAGAAGCCATGTTTTATATCTGAAGACAGACTGACCGCCTTCTAACAGGTTTCAGTCAGCTGAGTAGAAAGTTGTATAAAATTTTGGTTCATACCATCATCCTGAAATACATACCAAAGAGTTACAGATGAGTCTGAGTATACTGATTTATATATTTGGGCCAAACAAACCTAATATTGCAAACTAATGTAAAAGTAAAGACTAGGTCTGACATAAAACGTTTTTTTATTGAAACTGCTTATGCTGTGATGGATTAAATTGATTAACTCCACTAATTTACAGCAGAAATGAAAGAAAGATAAATTAATAAATTTGTCTCTAAGTGGAAACTGAACCAATAAAAAGTGGCATTTGTTAATTATCTTCATAACCACCAGTGGACAACCAACTCTGCCATTAGTGGTTTAACAGTGGTCAGCTATCCTCTCACTATCATTGATTTTATTTTCAATGTAGAAATGTCCTGAGTATACCCCAGATCTGAGAATAACTCACTTATTTAGTTTAGAAGATTTAAAATGACGTTTTATAGTTTTTAATATATTATAATCCAAACTGACCAACACTGCAGTCTAATCTGTTTGTGTGTGTGTGTGTGTGTGTGTGTGTGTGTGTGTGTGTGTGTGTGTGTGTGTGTGTGTGTGTGGTTTAGTACCCACTCTGGACTAATATTTGTGGTACTGGTCTGTAATAACTGGTTTATATATAGAGGGTGAACGTGCTGATATACAGCTTTAGCTGCATTTATGCCTGAATATGATTTTTGCACAGAACTGAAGTTTTACTGATTGTCTTGCTGTCAAATCAAGACATTCCTTTTTAACAATAATTGAATAAATAAGAATTAAGAATACTTTTTTCTTCTCCAAATGTTACTGTTTTATACAATAGATAAAACATTCTACATGGGAAATCACAAACCCTGACACACACGTAAAAAATCCCTGCAAATAAAGCCTGGAATTATCTTGGAATACTCTGGTAGCTGGAAGCAAGTGAGAAAAGTTAGCGCTGTTAGTGAATCTGATTTCCACAGCTACATTCCTGCAGCCACCAGTGCTGAAAGTCCCCAACCATAACCTTTTTCCAAGCCTTGATGTCTGCAACATGGAATTTTAGCTTTCTTTGAAACTACTTGCAAAGGGTTAACTCCATCAATTGCCCTTTCCCCTTTTTGTCCCCCTCTTTCTGATTCTTCCTGCCAAGCGAAAATAACGTCTGCATATTTCTCTTCCTTTTTTGGAGCAGGATTATGACTGAGGGAAGGCAAAGAGCCGGAGAGGGTTCTTTGAACTCGGCCCACAAAATAAAATCTTGTCAAAGCAAATAAAGTCTATGAGTAACAGTGCATAATAAAGACTCCACTATGGTGAGGCTGCATTCCTAACTAGGCGCTCAGGCTCAGAAAACCAGCACAGCATTAAAAATAGTTTTAATTGCGATCATGCGGGGTTCTGAAGAGCTTTTTTGGTAGACGGATCTCTGTGGCATGTGCCGGTTCCTTGGGTTTCAGAAAAAATTTTCTGGTTGGGGCCCTTGATTCATCACCGTATGTGAGCTGTTCCCTGATTAAACAGAATCTTGATCAGGACCAGACTACAGAAAAATAAAAAGCATGCAGGACTGTGTATGCAAGCGTACGTGCCGTGCCTCTAGAGGCTTCTTAATCACAGATATTTGAAAGAACACGAAAAGAGTGTTGTCTCTATGTGACAGAGTTACAAAGAGTCAGAGAGAAAGAGAGACCTACTTGCATCTCAAGCCTAATTCATAAACCCTCCAAAATAATTAGGACACACACAAGAGAGATGCAGAGAGTATTAACACTAAGGATTGATGAAAAAGGAAAAGAAAGTCTTAGTACATTGCTTAACACCATGTAGACCCAAGACAAAATCAGAACTCAAACCAGTGACTTCCAGCCACTTCAGAAGTACACCATGTATCAGCCATAACATTATGTCAATTTTATTAGCACTTTGTTGTTCTATAATTACAGACAGTGCTCCATCTGTTTCTCTGCATACTTTGTATCCTCATTTCACCCTGATCTTCCAATGGTCAGGACCCCACAGAGCAGGTATTATGTGGGTGGTGGGTCATTCTCAGCACTGCAGTGACACAGTGACAATGAGGGGATTAAACACTCAGTAGCACTGCTGTATCTATCTCCACTCATACCAGCACAACACACACGAACACACCACCACCATGTCAGAATGATTCACCATCCACATAATACCTGCTGTGTAGCAGTCCTGACCAATACAGTCTGTAATTATAGAATTACAAAGGGCTCCTATATGATCACAATGATATGGTAACGTTATGATAACCCTCAGTGAAGAATCACTGATCTAGCCACTGGCTGAAAGAATCAATTTAATTTGCTGTGAAAGCTAGAGAGAGAAAAAATTTGGTGGCAACAACCAAAAAAAAAACAAAAAACACCTGCCCGGGTGAATGCTGGCCTGTAAATGCTGGCATTCTCACAAGCTAATTCAGTGTTGTTCCCTACATCCTGTGTGAGCTCTGGAGCACTGGAAAATGAGTAACCTTCTCCCGTCACAATTTGAGTTTCACAAAAGCACATATCCTCTACTGTTGCTTGCACTCTCTCTCTCATATTTAAAAGTGCACTTAATTTCTTTAAGAGAAGAAAGTGTTTAGTTTTCATGTTGTCTTTACTACTGTTGCTGTGTTTCAGAGCAAAGGGCATATTGAGATTCTGTGGTTAGTACCCAGTCTTGTGTTAAACACCTAAGAAGCAGAAAACCTGGGGTGGACCCATATACCAGATATCTGACGTGCCATGATTGTACAAATACAACTGTGCCCTTGAGAAAAACCATGGTAAGCCCCATTAATTACAAACCCATTTATGTTATATTTACTAAGAATTAAAAAAAAAAAATCTGATTCCACATAATTGTCCACAGTATAAATTACTATGTCAACTCAACCTGGAAATATATATATATATATATGTACAGTATATGTTGAACTACATGTCCTCTTAAAAGGTTGTAGCATCACGTGTGGCAGAAGTCCACACTCGGAACATTGCTGCTTTTACAATAAGCAATGCTATTGTTACTGAGATGACAGTCTCTGTATCCAATGCCACCATTGGGAGTGTAGATGGGCTGAATTCTGAAATCACCCTTTAAGAGCTGCTCATTGTTCAGCGAAACTATCTGAAAGCTGGTTTCAGTCATTTCCAGGATAGAGTTATCCTTTTTGGTGCCGGCTTCACAGTAGTCGTCTTTTCTCCTCCCCCTGTTATATTTCCATTTGGACGAGGACGACCGGCTCTTCTTGTGCATGTGCCAGCAAAACAGGCTGAGAAGAGTCACCAAGACCACAAAAACCACTCCACCTATCACTCCAGCCAAAAGCAGTGTGGAAGTGCTGTCTTGCTGGGCTGCCTGCTCAGACTCCCCTACCTTATTAGAATTGCTTGAAGCTGACTTGGTCTTGACTTCTGAGCAAATTGTATCTTCTCCTGGTCTGTAACTGTTAAGGGTATCCAGAACATAGACACAGATACGGTACATGGATCTAGGCTCCAAGTTGGTCAAAGTAAGCCTCCGCTGCTCTCCTGGGACTGTCCTTTCTTGACTCATGTCTGTCCTCAGTCCCTGGCTTCTCCTGATCCAGGTGATTTTGTAAGCTGTGACAGTGAAATAGGACTCCCAACTCACCTCAATGCAGGTGGAGTTCACCACATTCAAGGACATTTTCAAGGGGTCATCATAGGGAGGATAGGGACCAGCTGGGAAATGCAGTGTAGGTGGTGTGGAACTGGATGTTGTTGGGTGAAAAGTTGTGAATGTGGTAATGGTTGTGTGGGTCTTTCTGGGAGATTTGGTGGTTCTGTGAGGTGTTGATGGAGATAGAGGTACCTGAGTGACCCATAGGTGGAGTTCTGTGCCAGGTGGGCACTGGAGAGCTTCCAAAGAGAGTTCTCGAATCACCATCCCCCGTACTCTTTCTGGTTTGTGACACGTGAACCCCCGGACATTCAACGAGGATGGCAGGGACTTGAGCCAGGCAATAACCCACTTCACTGAGCAATCACAGAGCCAGTGGTTGTTCCGTACACTGAGATGTGTTAAACTAACCAGGCCATCAAAGACTCCCTGTGGCAAAGTCTGAAGCAAGTTACTTGAAATATCAAGTTTCTCTAACTTCCCAAGCCCAAAGAAAGCTGTCACTGGGATGTCTTGCATCTGGTTCTCCTGTAGGTTGAGCTTGACCAGGGATTCCCTAGGAAGAAGTGGTGGTGGAGTTGTCAAGGAGTTCCTGGACAAGGACAGCTCTCTCAGGTTGTCTAGGTTCTGGAAAGTTCCAGGAGCAATGGCCTCATCTTCTAAAAGGTTGCCATCTAAAAGGAGTCTCTGCAGACTGCTTACATTCTGAAAAGCCTCTTCATCTATTTCTGCAATACGATTCTCATCCAAGCGCAGTTCCTTCAGGTCTACTGGTAATCCAATGGGGATGCTGCTCAGGTGATTCTTGGTGAGGAAGAGGAGTTTGAGACTGACTGCTTCTCGAAAAGCCCCTTCCTCTACTCCTACGGTGGAGATGGAGTTATCGTCCAGATGCAGTTCTTCCAGCATTGGCAGCTGGGCCAGGGCTGCCCTGGAAATTGTCTGGATATTGTTCTCCTGCAGGTGGAGTACTCTTACATTCCTCGGCAAGTTGAGGGGGAACTCATCCAGCTGATTCCCATACAAGTAGACAGTCTCCACAGAAGCCACATTGTGCAGCTCCAGCGGAAAACCAGCATTGTTGATCTGGTTGTTGTGGAGGAAGAGAGTTTTGTATCCCTCCTGCACCCCCAGAGGTACAGATGTCAGACTCCTCTCATTACAGTAAACAAATGTTTTGTCGCAGCGGCACTCTTTGGGACAGGAGATCACAGGGCCAAACTGCACTTGCAGGCTCAGTAGCACAGTAAACCAAAACCGAACAAATGAGGTCCAATCGTTATTCCACAACCCCACCTGGATCTCCATTGTGGGACAGGTGGGATAAGAAGAAGAAAAAAAAATAATGCTAAACACAAGATCTGTGTACTGAGGAAAGAGAATGGAGATGAAGTAAATCCAAAAGAAGGAAGTCCTTTAAAAGATTACGCTAATACAAAGTTCAACGGACGTTGGACACCTAATCCTTCTGTAATTGCTATTCCTCCACCTCAGTAGTCCAGTAGATTTGTTAGTGTGCACAGGTTCTGCTGCTGGTGCCATCCATGCTATATCAGAACATGGCAGGACTCATGGTGTCCAGCACCAAGCCCATGCCTCCTCCAGCCCAGCCGTCACAGACCACTGGGGCTGAACCCAGGAGAACTCCAGGGGACCAGACATCTGGAGTCTGAGACCTGTGAAAACAAAAATGAAATGAAGGTAATATTAGTTTTCAATGGCTGGTGGACCTTTTTTTCTCTCTGAAGCAAATGTGCACATACATAAACACACATTTGGGGACTTTCCCCTGACAAGACTGCAATTGTCAGAAAATACTGCTATGGTTAAATCAATGTATAATTGAAAAACACACATTATCCAAATACAGAATCATTACATCATAGGTTCAAAGACCATATCATGATCAACATCAAGGTCTACATCATCACTATTTCTGGTATTAAAACAAGTTTGATCTGTTCTTTCAAACCTAAAATCTTTTTGTTTCAGTATTATAGCACTATTCTGAGAGTTAGCACTTCAGCTACAGAGAACATACAATGAACACTCAATACTCTAGAACAGAAAAACTAGCCCATAAAACACTTCTTCATGTAAATTTCCAGGCCTGTCATTATAAGAAAATGTATATTATGTTCAAGAAATAATTGCAATAAACAATATTGTTTACATTTAAAAACTATTTTATGCTATTGACACTACCATAATAATTAATTCAGATCCTACTAAAGAAGTTGAACATTGAAAACTGAAATTATTATAAACAACATTTAAAAATATTTGAAATAAATAAAACAAAGAAATTCAACTGCTCATCATAAATTCTTCTTAAACAAAGTCAACATACTTCATGATAATTCATGATAATGTGCCCTTCTTGCTAAAAAAACATAAGAGTAATATTAGGGTCCACAGAAAAATTGTAGAATGTCATCAATAATTTCTCCTATGCAATAGAATAGTACAGGGGTTCTTAACCTGGGGGTCGCGAATGTACTTCTAGGGGGGTTGCGAATGTGACACTAATTAAGATGTTTTGTCAGGTAAATGTGCGATAAATCAGATTTAAGTGCTAAACTTTTTCTTGACTTCTTTGTACATCCACTGTTACTTAAAATAGAGCATTTTTAGAATGTTTTTTTTTCACTGAATCAAACTGATTCACTCTTCGATCTGAATCTTGATTCAAGTTCGTGCATGCGCATTGTGGCTCAGCATGTCATCCAGGCTGGATTAAGATGGAGCGTTTGGTCGAATTGGATGTGGGGACGAAACGGCAAAACGGCTGCCTCCAGGAACATCAGAACAGAAAAAATAGTGATGGCAAACTGAGGCTTTCTGAAGCACTGAAGCCTTTTTCCTAACTGTATTGAAAAAAGATTCATTATTCGGCGTTCCATAACACAGTGGACATTAGCAGCATCTTGTGGCCAAAACCTGAAAGTGCTTTGTGTTTTTAGTGGACGAGGGCCTTTTTTTTCTTTTTTTTTAAATTACAGCTCTTAATACTGTTCCAGTGAATTAACATGACATTTGAGGTTTAAATAAAAAAATGATAAAACAAATGGCAGAATACTTTGATGTCTGGATAATTTAATGTAATATATTAAAAAACATTACACCCAAATATATTTTGAATTAATATGTAATACACTCAGAATGTATCTTAATAAGGCACACCGGAGAAACTACACTTATAATTCTAATTGCACATTGCTGCTTGTTTCCCTTCACCATGTTATTGTTCTGTTAAAATAAACCAAATTCTAAAATGATATCATTCACTATTATTCACATCCTACCAAGCTGGGTTTGTATCACTAGTCCATTATTCTCTCTCTCTCTCTCTCTCTCTCTCTCTCTCTCTCTCTCTCTCTCTCTCTCTCTCTGTCAGTCTGTCCGCCTTTCTCACTCGATCTATCTATCTATCTCTCTATCTCTGTCTCACTCTCTACCTCTATCTCTCTGTGTATCTCTATATCTCCGCTAACGACCCTCGAAGTGCATGCCATGTTTTGCTGCTTTTGAATCGTTCCCCTAAAGCAGTCACGTGATTGTGTGCCGAAATGAAGCTTTGGACGTCATTGGTCACGTGATCAATGTAGAAGGGGGGGTCGCGAAATTTACTGGAGCCCAAAAAGGGGTCGCACAGTGAAAAAGGTTAAGATTAAAAGGTTAAGGTTAATCAACCCTTTCTGTCTAGAGAGGCTGCTCGGGTGCTTGTTCAGTCTCTTATCATTTCAAGATGAGACTACTGCAACTCCCTTCTAGCTGGCATTCCTATGCGACCATCAGACCCTTGCATCTCATCCAGAATGCAGCAGCGTGACTTCTCCACAAATTCAGTCACGTAACTCCTCTGCTGCGCTCCCTTCATTGGCTTCCTGTAGGTGCCTGCATCAGATTCAAAAACTTGATGCTGGCCTACAAGGCCAAAAATGGACCAGCCCCTCAGCACATGATGGCAATGGTCAAAACTCAAGCTGTACCCTTCGAACTTCAAGAACAGCTTGGCTTGACCCACCATCCCTCAAGATGCATGGAAAACATGCATCCACTCTTTTCTGTTCTGGCACCAAAATGATGAAACAAACTTCCCCTGGGGATCCAAACAGCCCTCATTTTGTTCAAACGCAGACTGAAGACCCTGTTTCGAGAATATTTAACTCCATAAAGATTTATTCTGAATCTTGTTAGTCCCCAATTTGACATTTGTTTTAGACAGGATCTAAGAGAGAAATCTCTGGATTCTAAGCCTCTTCTACTAGCTAAGAATATTTTCTGAGTGAACAGCAAAGCACTTTAGTATGTCGCTCTGGATAAGGATGTCTGCTAAATTCCATAAATGTAAATGTAAATGTAGTCCAGGTTTTTACCCTTTTTTGTATTTTAATAGTAATTATTTGTGAAACATGGAAGAAGATGGAGAAGTTATGGAAGAGTACAGTGCTGTTACCCTTATATAAACATATAAACTAGTAATAATGTGTGGTTGAACTGTGTGTTAGAAGTGCTTGTTGGTAAACATCCTCAGCTCACAGCAAACACAGAGCATTACACCTGTGACGTATTTCACACGACAGGGACTGACAGCAGCTCTGACGGATACAAATCAGAGATGGAGGAGGAAGGGGTGGGGGGTTAAGATCAGGGTGAAGAACACTGCCTGTCAAATGAAATAGGATTGGAGGATAATTTAGGCCCTCCAGCCACGATAAATGATCAATATAGGCTATTCCTCTCAGCACTCAGCCTCTGAGCCTGCTCAAGGCCACCACTCTGGAGTTGACACAAGAGCCGTTATTGAGGTTTAACCGCTTATCCTATGGCCCTGATTCACATTTCAGACTTGCTACAAATTTACTTTAAGGTCATAACACACACACACACACACACACACACACACACACACACACACACACACACACACACCATGTTAAACCCATGCCTCACTCAGTTTCAGGCTGGAATGGGATGAGGTTCCCAAAAACTTTGCAATGCTAATTACTTTGTTAACTAGTACTTAAGATTGTGTCCCAAAGCTTTACGTAAGTTACTACGTGAACTCGCTTGTAAATTAACAAGTAACCCAAACTAATAATTATTCATAAAGCATTTATTAAGGAGGATTTTTTCAGCACCTAAACACCAGAGAAGGGATTGTGATCTTTAATATAACAATATTATATAATAAGTGAAAAATATAAAAAAATAAGACAATCATTGATCATTTTCTATTGCTATTATTGATTATGTAATTTTATATACTCATTCATTCACTTTACCCTATGACAACACTTGTCTCTACTCCAAGGGTGGGCAAACTACGGCCCACGGGCCACATCCGGCCCATGGGTCTTTTTAATCCGGCCTGCAGAAGAATTGACCAAATCAACTCATGTCATAATTCTGACTGCATTAATTTGACCTTGTCATGTAATGTCTGGTGGTCCACCAGGTGGCGTGGTGGCACATTAGGTGCAGTGATACAGTATGAGTTAATTTTGCGAGCAAGTCTCTGTTATTACTCTGCTGCTGCTCTGAATCCGTCTGCAGCAATGAGTGGGGCAAAGAAAAGAAAAGTCGACAGTGCATGCCAAGTTTTTAATGAATGGACAACTAAATAATTTTTCACTGAATCCAGTCAAAGGCTGTATGTCTTATTTGCAAAGAAATTGTTGCTGTTTTAAAGGAGTACAACATCAGCCGTCACTGTTCCACCAAGCACGCTAATTACGTGAATAACCAGTTAACGCAAGAACGGACCGCTACCACTCATAGGTTGGTAGCTAGTTTGTAGGCTCAGCAAAACACCTTTACCCAACAAACTACCATCCAAAAATCCAAGAGCTACAAGGGAAAGACCAGTTTGTGCATGAAATGTACACAAACGTCAAAGCCTTCAAAACCAAGCTAGCTTTATTCTCAAAGCAAATGTCGAATGCATCATTGGCTCATTTCCCAACACTGGCTACGTTGAAAGAGGCCCCTCGACATGTGAAAGAATACAGGAATTCACTGGACGAACTGGGGAATTCTGCCGTCGGTTCTCTGATTTTGGGAACATTGACAAGTCACTTCAGCTGGTGTCATGTCCCTTCAAACAAGACCCTGAAACAGTGCCACAGGAGGAGCAGTTGGAACTGAATGATATCCAGTGTGACACAGTCTTAAAGGAGAAGTTCATCTCTGTTAAATTGGATGAGTTCTATGCTAAATTTCCAAACATCCAGAACATGGCACAGAAGATGCTAGTATTGTTTGGCTCTAGGTATGTGTGTGAACAGACATTTAGTGTGATGAACACCAAGAACGCATCCCACAGATTCCAGTTGAATGAGATCTGTTCTGAGAATTTCCACAACAAAACTAACACCAGACTTTAATGCCCTGGCAAAAAGGGTGATCAACAACATTGTTCCCACTAAAAGTGACTGTAAGTATTAACATTGTAATGCCTTTTTATGTTTATTTTTGATATATATGCATCTGGTGTTGGCCTGGGCAAATTTTTTAAAATCAATGTGGCCCCAGAGCCAAAAAGTTTGCCCACTCCTGCTCTAGTCTGTAGTCTAATCAAACTTGCAGATAAATCAGTAAAATCAATTAACAGCCCAGAAGTCTGGTGGTTGTGAGAGCTCAAACCTCCGGTTTTATATCACAGGAGGTTTCCTGGAGACAGTCAATGAGGCCCACGTACAACAAAGCCACTGACTTTAGGTCTGTGCTTTCTGTCAGCAAAGCTTTACTGCACGATGTACATACCTATAAAATACTCCAGATTTACAATAATCTAAATTAGTTTTCATGCTGTTGGAATAATATCTGGGGTTGTAGGTGCAGTAGATAAAACACTTATTCCCATACACACTCCCAGAATCCCTTCTACATAGGTGCAAATACTGTCTCTGTGGCAAATGTACAGGCTTGGGCACTGGTTTTTTGCCCAAATGGCCTGTGAGTATGACACATTCATCTGGGCATAAAGGAAAAGGATGGTGATTGCTGGTGGTAACGGTATCCTTTCCCTGTGTTCCTGCTCCTGTGCTGAATGCCAAAACTGCAGCTGAGTTGAGTTAACAGCACAAACAGGCAGAAGGCCTTCCTCAAGATACAGAGGAAAATGATAAGGAGAACACAAAAGAATGCATCACATGTGTGTTAAAATGCCCAAAATATTATTTAGAAATGTGTTTTCTTCAACATTTTTTATTTCAGAAAAATATTTAACAATGAAATAAAATACAAATAAAATAGACACAATCAAAATTAACATGATTAATGAAAAAACTAATAAAAAGAAAATTTATATTTAGTGCTCATGTCTGTAAAATATATTTTTTTTATTTCTGTTGTGTGATTTCAACAAAGACGTTCTTTGGGAAATGCTTGTTGACTTGTTCTTTTGTCATGTTCTTGATTTTGCTCTTTATTTGTTAAAATTGACAGCTTTTGGGAAACTCACTCATGTTCAGTGCTGGATCCTAGCCCCCTGCAGCACTCTTTCTGCTGTTGTTGTTTTGGATCATCAGTAACTCTCCACCGCTGTTTCCATAATAAACAAGTTCAGTCTGCTCTTTCATGCCGTTAATGAGGGGGGCAGAAGTTCTAAACTGCCATTTACAATCATTATTAACCTCACCACACTAAACGATCAGTGCTCTGTAGAATATGAGGCTCGCTAGTGCACTGCTTATGATTTATAATTCAAAAATTTGGAATCAATGATTACAATAAAATTAAACCAGCAGTTTCTGACATAAAAAGCAGTGTTCTGACCTAATAGAACTTTGAATAAAAATAAAGCATCTGGATTTTTAAATAAAATGTTGTTTCTGTGCATTTATTATCACACATCACATTTTTCCCTGATATGTTCAATTATGCTGCTAAACAGTAATTGAATGTATCTGAAGTGAATTTGATTTATTAATACTAATCACACATGTGTGTAAGCATTGGTGTAAGGATTTCATTGCATTCAGCTCTCCATATACAAGACATAGTTGTTGTTGGGATTTTTTTTAGTCATTTTAAATGGTTCTCTACTGCAGTTAAATACTGCTACATTATATACTATATGCTGATTTAGTCCAAAAACATGTACCATATTTCCTGTATTTTCTGGAGTATGTTGTAGCTGTAGACATATATACATGTTTATGTCTCATGCTTTTTTTGTGTTTTTTTGGTGGTCTTGTTGTTTGTTGCTTTTTTTATGTTTTAAAATTGTTTGCTCTTTGTTTCACAGCAGAATCACATTAAAATTCTCTGTCTGAGATAAGACAGACGGCTGCTGGTCTGTGTGTGTGTGTGTGTGTGTGTGTGTGGGCGGGTGGTTGGGTGTGTGTGTGTGTGTGTGTGTGTGTGTTCGTGGGTGGTGGAATGGGTGTATATATATATATGTGTGTGTGTGTGTGTGTGTGTGTGTGTGTGTGTGTGTATGTGTGTAACACTGGAACCACATACAGAGTGTTTTGATTTTGTTGATCTAGCACCAAGATGTTACAGCAGATCTGTAAATTCTGTAAGCTGAGAGGTCGGTTCTTCAAGGACTACTGCTTCCCACAAGATCTGCTGATTTTTTGGAGATGTTCTGACGTCTAGATATCTTGTCAAAGTCTCAGATTCTTGTTTTCAACACATCAACCGACCGTTCACTTACCCAAACTCTCTCACCTGTGAGAGACTCTGCAAGGCTGTAATGGAAATGTAAGAAACAAATGCGCCCCCTACTGCTGGAAAACAGACCTTCACCTCATTCTCTATATCGTATCAGCGCGGCACTGAAACTTTAAACAGCGCTCTGCTGTGGAGCTGCAGAGAGAACACACACACACACACACACACACCTTCACTCACCCTCACACAGACACATACACACACACACACACACACATATATATATATATATATATATATATATATATATATATATATATATATATATATATACACACACAAACACACACCCTCACATTCACACACACACACACACACACTACAGAAAAACAACTACACAAACAGACATTCACACACACACACACACACACACACACACACACACACTACAGAAAAACAACTACACAAACAGACATTCACACACACACATACTCACACACAGTAAGCAGAAATGCCCCTAAAACTACCCAGTTTTACTCAGTACTTTCTCACCCCTCCGTGTGTCCATTCTGGCCTCCTCCTCCTCCTGTCCTTTCTGTTCTTCATGCACGCGCGCTTTTATCCATTACAGCAGAGTTATTCCAACAGCAGTGAGACTCTTATTCCAGCTCATCTGTCCCCAGCTGCCCCAGGCGCTTCTCCCCCTTTCTGCCCCTGTCTCCTACCGCCTCCTCAGTGCTGCATTAGGACAGAGGGAACAAAATTCCTCATTTATTCCACCTCTCACTCTTTTCCCATACTCGCCTCTCGGCCATGGTGCTCGCGCTCCAGCTCAGCGGAGAGCAGAGCTACTGACAGACAAGCCTGCCGAAGCCCCGCCCCCTTCCCTCTGTCTCCACCTCCTCTCTCTCCACATTCACTCTCTACCCTCTCTCTCTCACACACTCATTCACCTCCTTCTCTCTTCCATATCGCTCTCTCTCTCTCTAAATTCAACACATGCATTGCACACACACACACACACAGACACACACACACACACACACACACACACACAGCTTTTTATTTATTATATTTATTTATAGTATGAGTGTTAAAACACAGACTGAATGCAGTGACTGACACTAATACAGGTGTGAAAAATGTATCAACAAAAATAAACTGACAGAATATGAAACAGCACATTTAATTTTAACTGTTGCGTTTAACAAACCGTAATTTGAAAAGTAAATATAAATGAAATTATCATTATATATATATATATAATTTCATTTATATTTATTTTATATATATTCTTCAGTAGTCCTTCATCACAGAAACACTTTTTGCCACACTGGTTTAACTAGCCTAAACATGCTCTTTTGCTGAGAAAAGGAGCCGTGTCTGTTGTCTGGAGGTATTTCGGGTATAAAAGCTCAAATGTGGACCAAACATTCACTTTCTGCATATGCTGTAAAGCTAAAGTCGCAGGAGGTGGTAACACAATTTAGCAATTTGCTGCATCGCAAACATGCTTTAGAGAAATAAAATCAATGCCTCCACTCCATCAGGTAAAATTGGCAAAGGTAAAGGACAGGTGTGTCAGACTTCACTTGTTGAAGCGTTTGCTAAAGGTAAATAGATAGATAGCCAAAGATGTGTTTACGAAAACACAGTTGTAAAAAATGGATTTAAGACTATGATAAAGATACTTGATTGTAGATATACGACATCCCAAGTCAGAAATAGTTTAGTGATCCCCATGTTGTACCATAAACACATATGGAAGATACAAGCTGAGGTGGCTACAGTACTATTAGACAACTGCAAATTTGTGTTCAAATGGAACTTTGTCTGAGCTTGACAATTCATTATATAAACAATGACTGGCAACTGAAGAGTCACTGCCTCCAAACAAGATACTTCCCAGATGACCACATTGACCACACTTGATGCCATCACTACATACAATGGGGCTAGCATCAAGAAGGTTATGAAGATTAACAATTGGACAAGCTTTACATTGCCATACCCTCCTGACTACCAGCAGTTCAATTTTGTCCTCTCTAGAGGACACCATACACCATACCATGAAGAGATAACTTTTGTTCTGTAAAGAGAACATTTAGAAATTTTCAATGATACCAGTGTTATGGGGGTTGGGTTTTGGCAACTAACTAAGAAAATGGTGTCCATCAGAACAACACTTCTTTTATTGAAAGAAGAAAAGTAAGCGCTTATTAATTATCATTGTGCAAATTTTATGTTCAATTTTTGTCATGTGTTCTATGAATCACCTAAGAACATTTAAGCCATTTTCCAAAGACATATAACAATATATTACAACAATAGGGGAGTGTTTAAAAATGTCCTCCTCAGTGGACATTTGTATTTATTACCTACATTTTGCTCCCTGTGTTTTCAACTGAGAAGGAAGGGACTCATTTTCAGAGGCTGAGAAAATGTTACTGTCAATTTTTGTTGAAAACTCAGATATTGACTTGTCTCATGAGCAAAATAAAGATGCAGTGATTAAGGCAAAGGACTCAGAGACCTGTGTGAATGAAACTGAGATCGCAAAACCCTCCACATCCAGTCATCAAACACTCTGGGGCAGGACTACAATCTACACATTGCCTTTGTATTCTCAAGAAAATATATTACCATTTTCATATATACATATAGATCTTTACTTCCTTTTTTTACAAAAACAATTAATTCTGAGAATTCACTGTAACAACAATTGTGACTAATATTCATTTTCTACCTTTATTATTTTCTTAAGATTCAACCCTAAACTTGATAATTCATCCTATATTCAGAGTGTTGCCAGAACATGCCTAAATTGGACACCAATGAATTATTTCCAACAATACATTGATGATTCTGATGAATCCTTGTTTCTAGAGCAGCACTAAAAACCACTCCTGAAGAGTTGCATACATTGTTTGGCAGTTCTGTCTGCATGGCCTGTCTAGGTTATCCAAATTTACAGATATATTGGGCCAACACCAGAGTTCAAGTAGGGGCAGAATCCATAACAAAAAATCTAAATAAACTCCATTAAGATTAACAACCTTGATATTTCTGATGAGGACAAAAGCAGAGACCTCTTGTGGAAAGTCAGACCCATCTGAGCAAAGTGAGGGATGTCTAAATCAGCTTAGAACAGGAAAATTGTCCATTGACAATCAAATGATTCCATTCACTGGTCGCTGCCTAATGTGCCAGTATATATCGGGCAAACCATACCCGGCTGGATTTAGATTTTGTGATTTAACAAGGTAAGACCAAAGTCAAAGGAGTCAAGGAGGGATTGAGCAACTGTCTTTCATTTGGCAGAGACTGTTCCCAAAGTTACCCATCTGTATCTGCCAGGTTCTTTACAAATGTCAATTTCCTGGATAAAACGAGAAAGGCTTGGAACTGGGGATCAGGCCATAAAAAGAAAGAAAGAGGGGCATCTGAGATGGTGGTCAGATGAGATTGTGAACTTGCTGTCATCAAGTGGTTCGATAACCAACTAGTGGTCATGGCATCCTCTGCCTATGGCATTGAGTCACAGGACACATATAATAGATGGTATAAGAAGGAGAAATGACAGTGGCAATTGCTGAGTATAACAAAAACATGGGTAGTGTTGACATGGCTGACAGGATGTTAAATTTCAGTAGGATGGCTACTCGTACTCCAAAATGGACAGTGCATACAGTTTTCAACTTTTGTGATTTGGCTATTGCCAAATGCAGATCTGAGACATGGGGCCATCCATTTCCCAAAGATGGCAAATGAAATACATACACCAAATACATCAAGGTGTCGCAGGTCTGGTTGCAACAGCAAAACGTATGTGATGTGTACAAAGTGCAAGATCTTCCTCTGTGTTTCAAAGAAGGGGAATTGTTTTTAGAAATATCATACTCCATAAACATGACTCCATAATGTCAAAATACACTAGACATGCATGGTAGTTTTCAACATAAATCTAATGTCAACCTGGTATATTTTCTGGGATTGAAAGTTGATATGTAATGTTCAAAGTTTGATATGTAATGTTCAAATGTCCAATGTCATGGACACATTTTATTTAAGAACTGCATAAAAAGTGTGTATAATAATTTTTTATCATCTCATCATTCAGTGTTTCCATTTGTGCATTACATAGTGTTATATTTAACTTACTTTATGTGGGCTTATGGAAATTATTTGTACTTGAGTTTAAAAATTAGATCCTTTAAGTCTATCCATAAATTAACCCATTGCAATCATCATGTAGATTAGCCTAGAAAATATATAAAAATGATTGTCTGCAAAAAGAAGTCTTCCTTCTTATACTCCTAGAAGAAACAGAGGGAACTGGGCCTGCCAAAGCGCATGTTCACACCTGAGACACCTTTCAGGTGGGGGGTCACATCAAAAGATGACAGAAAGAGTACTTGTACAGGAGAGGGGCATTAGTCAGGTTCTAAAACCTGACAGGAAATGTGGGCAATTGGTGCTCAGCTAGCAGGATATGGATGTGCTGGAGTCTGTGGGCAATTGGTGCTCAGCTAGCAGGATATGGATGTGCTGGAGTCTGTGAACAAGGTGTTTAGCCCACACCAGGAGATCAAAGATGCCATTTAAGGAGAGCACTATGTCAGTGTCTCCTACCTCAAGCCCATGCTCCATCACTTCACCACAAGCATTCTTACTGTGGAGAATGATATGCAACTGACCAATGTGAAGAAAAACACTATAACCTACTTGAATGAGAAATATTCAGATCTTAGATGACCTCCTGGATATCATTTCACGTCATGATCTACAATTCTTTTTCAATACTTGAATAGTGTGTATTTACGTGTATGCACCTGGGTACTGTGCAATAGCATTGTCAAAGCAAATTGCAGTTTTGTTTATTATGTTTATAGCTTAGTTTGAAGCAAGGTCCACATTAAGGCACTTTTACATAAGGATGATTTAGTTGCACAAGTTGCACTTGTTTATTTGGTGAATACTTGGGTTAATTACATAGGCTTGTAGCAATAGTGTTATTGCTGGAAGTCACACATTTTTGCTATTTATGATTATTATTTATTTCTTTAAATTTTATGTTGTTTAATGAAAGTAAGATCTTTGGGACTTCTTCAGAGCAATATAACCACGGACAAGAATACTTAGGACACTCTTAACCACTTTACTACAGGAATCCATCTTGTTAACATGTCATGCATGGAAAAACAAAACAAAACATCAAATACAGTGAAACCTATATAATTTTGAACAATACTGTGATATAGAATTGAATTCATTCTCCCCAGCACTATCTTCACTGTTTCATTCTGTTCATGCTGTTCACTGTCTTACTCAGTTCATTATATTCACTCGGTTCACTTTTTCAACCCCATTCACTGTTTCACTCTGTTAATTCTGTTCAGTTTCACTCATTTCACTCTGTTTCATTCAATTTTTAGCTTCAATCTGTTCACTGTTACTCTCTGATCATTTTAATTATTGTCACTCTTAACCTCTGTTCACTGTTTCAGTCTGTTCACTGTTTCACTATGATCACTCTGTTTCACTGCAGTAATAAGACTTTTACTGTAAGTGCTTTTGGGCTGTAGAACCTCTCGCTGTAAATAAAAGTGATGTGGATGTGTAAAAGAAGCAGTGTGTATTTCTCTCTCCTCCAGACTGTACTTACAACCCCCGCAGTATCAGCTTCCAAAAAACCAGTCCGATTTTCTCTCTGCCTTTCATGTTTAATTCTGTCTGACAAATTTTAAAGATTGACTGCCTCACCCTGCCCAGTCCACAAATTTTATTTTGACATAAATCTGCACACTAGACTCAGTATGACTTATATATGCAGTGTATGGAACAGCAGAGAGCAAAGAGGAAGGATCCCAAGTTTAAATGAATTTATTTTATATAATATTAATTTCATTTCTTTTACACTGATGGAAACTTCCCGTCACTCCAGCAAATCCAGATGCTAAAGCTCCAAAATGTTTTATAAAATATTCAGCCATTTGGTTCTGTTTAACAGCTCTGTTTTACTCAAAGTACAGTTAAGTCCAGCTCTTTTTCATCTCTGTCTGGAATTTGAGCAGTTAAATACAGAAATCCCGAGTGGCAGCGGCAGCGGCAGCGGCAGTGGCAGTGGCCTGTTCTCTGTTACTATTCGTTCACACGTACGATAGTGAAGACGATGGGATTGTTGGGAAGTAAAGTTTATTATGTGTGTGTGTGTGTGTGTGTGTGTGTGTGTGTGTGTGTGTGTGTGTGTGTGTGTTCATATTCATCTTTTCTTTGGTAAAAACATCAATGAAAACAAATATGCAGACAAACCACTTTTTAGCCTTTTCACACAACTCTACAAATATCATGGCATAAAAAAATAATTTAGTGAAAACAATATTTTGTATCATAACCCTTTCAACAGACTTTAAGGGTGTGGATTTGGCAGCTGTTAGGAAACCTTAGTCTGTAATTTGCTCTAATTATCATCTTGGCAGCATCAGTTAGTAAATCTGAAACAGCACTGCTGTGGATCGAACGGGAAGAGGAACAAAACCTGAACTGTATTGTACACAAACATGTTTTTATGTCTACAATAAAGTTCCAAGGAAAAGTGTTTGTTTTTCCCACACTGCTGCTGCAGGACAATCCAATCATTATAATCCAAAATTCAAATTTGCTGCCTGACTACAGTAACTTCCACTTCCACCAGTTTAAATTGTCAGAACTCTCTCCACACACACACACACACACACAAACACACACACACACACATACACACACATTAATGTTTTTAGAGATTCATACTGAATATTAATTAGAGCTTTATTATGGGTATTAATTTTATTAGAGCTGCATTCTGGATATTAATGTTAATGGGGCTTCATACTGGATTTTAATGTTATTAGTGCTTCATTCTGCATGTTAATGTTAGTAGAGCTTAATTTTAGATATTAATGACATTAGAGCTTCATTCTTATTCTTCATTAATATTTGTAGGTCAGAGTGACGGCTCTCATATCACACGCAGATCCATGTTTAGATTTTATTCTGATTTCATTCTGGATATTATTGCTATTAGAGCTTCATTCTGGATATCATTTGTATAGGAAAAAAATTGTAAATTGGAGTTACATATTTTTTCATATTAATGCAGAAACTTTATTACATTAAGTAAATTCAAGTTCATCACAGTTATATTTCTGTTTATCAGTTATGATTTTGTATTTTATGTTGTGAAGAACACTGTGTAGTAGTTTCAGTTAGGAGTCACTTTTGTCCACAGTAAAATTAATAAATTCTCCACACTTTGGTGAACAAATAAACAAAGACAAAGCAAGTTATCCAAAGTGAAAGGTCAGAGTGACGGCTCTCATATCACACCCAGATCCACCCCAAGCCCCTGAGTGTTTGAAGTCCCATCTGCTGTGAGTTTGGTCTCGGCCGGGTTTAGAGCAGAGGAAGTCTGAAGACTTTGGGGCTTTCCCTGAGTGTAGCTCACACCCACTGCAGAGCTGTCTGGGTTAATACATCGCCACCACTCCTTCATCTGCTTTCCCTCCCTCTATCTACCTTTATCCTTTACCTTACACTCTCTCCTTTACACAGAAATCCAGCTTTAATTTGAGATTGCACTGGAATTTAGTTTGATTCTAAATTGTTTTATTTCCTTTGCATTGGAAGGCAGTGCAATTTAATTAGGCTGGTTTTACCTGTGGATTATACTGACTTAATTTTGATGGTTTTAATCTTATACTGGCATTTAATCTGACACAAGTAGATTCTTAATCTTACATTGCATTGAATTGTAATCTGATATTAATCTGATCAGTTTAATCCTACTTAGTTTGGAACTAAGATTTGGACCAGTGCTATTTGGTAGTTGTAACATTTCCTGACACAGAGGTAGGTGGAGGCGGAAGTAAATGCAGGGTTGAGTTTATTAACGGATTTATACAGATAAGGTACACTAACCATCACTAAGAGTAGACGAGACCCGTAGACCATTAGACAAGTAGTCAAGAGGACTGACCAGGACCGACAAAGACAAGGGACGTATATACACACAATCACATATACACATGTCATGGGACATGATAACGATGGGGCAGGGTTACAGATGGAACACATCTGGGAATGGGAGGAGACATGACATGTGCTCAAAAGCACATGGGACAGAAAACAAAACAAGACACATGCTGGACTCTATACGTGACAGTAGTAGAGTAGGGCTAGGCATACAATAAATTACATATGTAATTGAACTACTTTTTAATATCACATTGTTTTAGTATAGGATTAGTCTAAAATTCTTTGGTTATTAGACATCACAACCGGTGCTTGTTTCCATTGATCATCCTTCAGATGTTTCTACAGTTTAATTGGATACCTGTTTTAAATTCAGTTGAAAAATGGCTGTGAATTGGATGCCTCCCATCCAATTGATGGAGTTTGAGAGGTTCTGCAAAGAAGAATGGGAGAAACTTCCTAAAAACAGGTGTGCCAAGCTTATAGCATCACAGTCAAAAAGACTGTCATTGGCTGTAATTGCTGCCAAAAAATCTAGCTGTCTGTCAAAAATGTTTCTAATGTGTACTTAAATTGTTCTTAGATACAAAAAATAAGATTCTGTTGAGAAGATTTTGATTATTGCATTGTATTTCTTACATTCACCCTGCTCCTTTCTTGGATGGTTTGGACTTTTTTAACACATTACAGGAAGTTGTCACAAATCAAAAAATAGAAAGATAAAGAACATCGTGTGGGTTTCCTCCGGGTACTCCGGTTTCCCCCACAGTCCAAAGACATGCATGATAGGTGAATTGGTGACTCTAAAGTGGCCCTTAGTGTGTGGATGTGTGTGCGCATGTGTGTGCCCTACGATGGATTAGCGCCATGTCTAGGGTTGTTTCCCGCCCTTGCGCTCAGAGTTGCCGGCTGGGCACCGGCTCACCCGTGACCCTATTCAGGAATAAGCGGTTTGGAAAATGAATGAATGAATGAATGAATGAATGATAAAGAACATTGTGCCAAAATTCGACTGCACTTCACGTGCATAGGCATCACACAGCACTATGACCATGCCCCCAATTCCTGTATTTCAGGCTATTAAATAGAGTCTGAGTTTGACATTAAAACTCTTTATGTAGGATGATATTTTGTCTATGACTAGACTTGTTTATTCTAGGACTATTCTGGATTCTGGATTTGTCCAACCTGCAAGTTTAAGCTAAATGGTTCTTCAAGTGCAGTTTAATCTGGTCAGGGGATTTTTCACTGTGTGAAAACAAACCAAGGACAAACAAGCCTTTCCTTAAGACCAAAGCAGGCAAACTACAGGTGTGCAGGTGTAGGTGTCCAATCAGTCTGATTATATTCTGGTACTAATCTATGTTTAATCTGAAACTAGAACTGATCTAATGCAGAGTCTGAGTCTGCATGTAGGTTGAACATGTACATGTGGACAGAGCAGTAAACATGCACTAGAATCTGGCTTTGGCATTTAAACTGGGATTTAATTCAGTTGGAAACTTCAGTTGGATTTTTGTTTGTTTTCTGAGACCCATCACACAATGAGTCAATTATGTTTACCTCTGTCTTCCTGTCTCATCATTATTGCTGTTTATTAAATATTTATTAAATCCTTAACCCCTGTACGTACATCCGTCTTTGTCTTTGTCTATTCAACATGCACAACCATTACAGAAACCTAGAAAATGACATGAATCTCTGCAAATCCTGGGTTTTAAAAGGGTTAATAACATTTACCTTATGGAATCAGACACTGAAAAGAGATTTTTTTATACTGAGGCCAAACCTGAGTATAAAAAAAACAACAAAAGTAAAATGATCAGTGAAGCCGTTACTGTAGTGTCTGTTTAAATATCTTGCTGCTGTAAGATCAATTATCTAAGAGCCTAACAGCCTAACAATACCATTTTATGAAAGGGTCAGAACATGCTTGTTTGTTTACAATCTCACTGGACATGCACTTACAACTTGCAACAAGGCTTACTGTGTGTGTGTGTGTGTGTGTGTGTGTGTATGTGTGTGTATATATATATATATATATATATATATATATATATATATATATATACTGGCTATGGTTTATATTTGTGCAACCCATAAACAGTCTCTGCTTTGCTTTTCATGTTGGTTACTGTTCTAACTATAAATGCACAGTCTGTTCAGTCAAAACCCAAATCTGAAACTCAGTGTAGACATTTAGTACTTTTTATTGTTTAATAAACCTATAATAGGACACACCTGGGCAATAAAACACACCTGTTCTTCACAGCATTTTAAATTTACCCTACTTTCTAATAAAGTAGCTAGTGAGTGGAAGCACAAGGTAGGTGTTTCTAATAAAGAAGTCAGCTTAGTTCTGTTTCAGTGGTTCTGCTTTTTCCTCCCCTCATTTTAGGTTATGCATTGTGCGTGTGAAAGGTCTTATCCTTCTAATGATCAGACTTCAGCTAAGACTCCTTTGGCACTGCAAAACTGAATAACGTACAGTTATTAGGTCAGGTGTGAGAAATTATGCCTTGATAAATCTGGTGTCACCCAAACTCAAATGCTCAGCAAAGGCGTCGGCTCTGCATATCTTGGTCTAAATCAGCTACAGTCTCATTATTTATTTATTTCTTTTTTTGGCAAAAGCTCTGATTTCTCTGTCCTATTATGCATGTGGAATATATTAGTTCTGATCATATTTCTTATGTGGTTTTGTCTACAGGGAACATTCTAACATTTACATTTCTGAACTTCACAGATGATGAACGTTTTGGTTTGTCATTTTAAATTTATCTTGAATGGCCAAACCAAACAATAATGTATTGCATATAACAATGTGATCCAGTTTGCATTCATGGGAAATGTGAGAGAGTGCAGAGTAAAATAAATAAGCCTGGTTTAAGTACTGTGGGTACACACTAATCAGCCACAACATTTTGACCATTCAAGAGCACTTTGCAGTACTATAATTACAGATTGTAATCCATGTGTTTCTCTGCATACTTTATCCTCCTTTCATCCTGATTATCCATGGTCAGGACTAGTGATCAACCAATATAGATTTTTAATGGCCTATGCTGATATTTAAAGAGCAGGGCGATGAATGATCAGTACGTAATGCCGATATCTTTTTTATATTTGTTTGTTTGTATTTTTTTGCAACCATGCAAAATGCAGTTAAGTTAATAATAATGAATAAGAAACAAAATTGCTGAACTTATTGCTGAGCATTATTATTACTGTCCCAGCTGTTTGTAGAGTGACTTAATTCACATACAAAAAAGAAAAAAAAAACCTCACTTGAGTGAATGTCCACAGGCAATAGAAAAACTTTGTACAAAACTTATGAATGAAAAATAGTCTCAGTGCAGCAACATCATTTACAAGAAGACAGGAGCATCTTTGTTTTTATGTGAACAAACATGCTTAAACAATCAAAACTTACAACAATACATTTAAAAAAAGCCAAATCCACACAGACACACACACACACACACACACACACACATACACACACACACACACACACACACACACACACACACACACACACACACACACACACACATAAGCATACACATGCACATATACAAGCACACAGACACAAACACAAAAAATGCACACCCACACACATACACAGAAACATGTGCACACACACACAAATGCACACACACGAATGTACACACAAACACATACATACACACATGCACACACACAAACAAATGCACGCATACACACAAACAAATGCACACACACACACACACACACACACACACACACACATACACACACGCACACACACACACACACACACACACACACACACACACACACACACCAATGCATGAACATGTACACACAAACTCAAGACACACATAAACAAACACACACACAAATGTGCACACACACCCGCACACACAAATGCAAACATACAAATGTGCACACAGACAAAAATGCACACACAAACACACACATGCATACACAAACATGCAAACACACAAACTCTCACACACACACAAATATACACACACACCTGCACATACACACATGTACACACACAAACACACAGACTCACACACACACACACACACACATACACACACACACACACCTGCACACATACACAAGAGCACACACACATAAAAGCGCACCCCCCCCACACACACACACACACACAGACACAAACACACTGATGAGTAGTTAGTGATGCTTTAATGACATCACTAACCCAGATATTGGGTAATAGAGGAAAATGAGAATGGAGGGGCTGTTTGCTCACAGTGTTAATATTTTAGAATTTAATTCCTGAGAAGAGATAATACTGATACAATATAAATAATAAAAATGATTTATTTGGACCACTGTCAATAATAATAATAATAATAATAATAATAATAATAATAATAATAATAATAATAATAAAAATCAGAATTATTACATTTTCAGCTCAAAGAACACTGGATGATCAGCTGCCAACTGGATTTCTGAGATATAAAGTGTTTTTAATCATTATATCCAAATGTTATTAATAATAATAATAATAATAATAATAATAATAATAATAATAATAATAATAATAATAATTGAAGGTGCAAGTCATTTTTTATGAAAACTGTCAAATTCATTTTAATCAAATCAAATATTATTATATTATGTTATGTTTACATCACAATATCTACAACCTGTTCAGAAATGTGCTTTTTCTGCTGAAAGATGCCTTATTTATTTATTTATTTATTTATTATTTATCTTATATTTTGTATTTTGCATTTTGCATTTATTGCTTTTAAATAAATACTTTTGTAATATTTTGGTAAATAAACTACATCAAACTATGAAAACATCAAACAAAATTGGACTAGACATCTAAAGATTAAAATAATTTGGAAAATTGATTTGAAAAGTCCAGTTTATAAATTCTCAGTGGAAAAAGAGGTTATTGTATTTGGGTATGTGTTCTTCAGAATTTTGAGTGTGTTGCACAGCTAAGGGGCTGAGGTCTAGCAAAACTGTGTGATCAGGTCTGTTTCTAATCATTGATTTTAATGCAGGTTTGTTTCCTGGTTTAATTTGTTGATTCATTATGCAGGTTAGTGTGGGATTAGTGTTGGGTAACACTGCTGTCAGAGTGCAGTTGAAGCCTAAGTGAAAGGCATTCAGATTTGTTATGCAGTTGTGGTTTTGCTCTAAGAATAGTGTCTTTGTTCTGGGTGACATTGGTTCTGACAGCTTTATTTGCTGGTAAGGTGCATCAGCCACCATCATTTGTATTATGTGTTCAATCCAACACAATCAAAATAAACACAATGGTCTACAGTACAAAGCAAAGGGGAGGGGAGAAACCCCACTCGGCTGTCTTCCTCTGAGAAATCAGCTCAAACTGCCTCAACACGTATGCGAAGAATGACAAAAATCCCCCTCTTCCCCAGACTTGTTATGGCAACCAGTCCGGTCTAGTAATTCTCAGGGGTATCATTCTTTTTCTTCTCTTTTTTATTCCTGTAAAGTATCAGATATCAGAGATGGAGATGGAGTCCGTAAGTCAACTCAAAATGCCGGTCACACACAGTATCACACTGTTGGAGCAAACCTTGTATCTCACCTTTTATCTAGTTTCACAGCACTAGAGCTGACAAGCTGCTTCATAATGTGTTCAAATTTCATGATGAAATGACCAGTAGAAATAAAGTAAATACTTTGTTATCTTCCTTTCACCCTGTTCTTCAATGCTCAGAACCCCAGGTATTATGTGGGTGGTGGGTCATTCTCAGCACTGCAGTGACACTGACATGGGGATGTGTTAGTGTCTGTTGCACAGACAACAGACACAGTGTGGATCAGACACACCAGTGCTGAAGGAGTGCTTAAAACCCTCAGTGTCACTGTTGGACTGAGAAGAGTCCACAAACTAGAAATATTCAGCCAACAGTGTCATATGAGCACTCATGAGGACTGATGAGCAACACAAACTGTGTAGAAACAGGTGACCTTCTGTTTCTGACTATACAACATAGAGCAACTATGTAGGAGTGTCTAATAGTGTGGACAATTAATTTTTAAACACTCCAGCAGCACTAATGTATCTGATCCAATCGTGCCAGTGCAATCACACATTAACACACCATTATGTCACTGCAGTGTTGAGAATAACCCACCACCAGTCATATAATACCTGCTGTGGTGGTCCTGTGGGGTCCTGACCATTAAAGATCAGGGTGAAAGGAGGAAACTAAAGTTTGCAGGGAAACAGAAGGACTACAATCTGTAATTATAGAACTACAAAGTGCTCTTGTGTGGTAAGAGGAGCTGATAAAATGGACAGTGAGTGTAAAAACATGGAGCTGGTGATACTATTATTGTTGATAAGTGTATATCATTCTCCGTAGTGCATTAACAGAACATTTTGAGGGACAAATGTGTAAGAAAGTTGTATGTAGACCTCAGAGAAAAACTAAAATGAAAAGTAAGAAATGGATACATCAATGACCAATGCATGAAATACTCACATGCTGGGTAAACTGAATCATTCCCAGACACCATAACCTGCTCCAGAATTCCCCAGTGAGTACGTGTCTCTAGCTGTGTAAACACACACACAAAGTGTTTTAGCAGAACTGTAGAGAACGACAGCAGCTACACATCTGAGAGATGTCCTCTGCAGGTAAGCAGGATAGGCCTGCAGGGGTGTGTGTGTGTGTGTGTGTGTGTGTGTGTGTGTGTGTGTGTGTGTGTGTGTGTGTGTGTGTGTGTGTGTGAACGATGGGGCAGTTAAGTATTGAGCAAGGGGGCTGTCATTTCACACCCCATACTAAAGGAGAGAACGCCTCGGGGCTGTTCGTCACTGGCTTAGGTCCAGCTCCACTGATCGCTAACAAGAAGAGCTTGTTCTTATCAATGGTGCTTTTATGGTTAAGCACACACACACACACATGCACACACACTCATCCCTGCAGGCCTAAGAGGCGTGGCAGCCTGTCCCAGCGTCATCACATTTCTCACACACATCGCCTAGTGTAGTCTCTGTTAGTCTGAGTGAACGGAACTGCAGACCAAACAAACAAGACCAGTTTTGCCCATAACCATTCTGTGTGTGCGTGTGTGTGTGTGTGTGTGTGTGTGTGTGTGTGTGTGTGTGTGTGTGTGTGTGTGTGTGTGTGTGCAAGCGTGCATGCATGCGTTCGTACGTGCATGTGTGTATATGGAGGGAGGGGGGATTCTAGTGAAAAACAGATACAAGTACTTTCAAATTCCCAGAGAAAGTTTTCTACTACGTTTTGGAATTTTGCTCTGTCATGAGAACTAGTGAGGTCAGGAGGTCAGGATGTTGATGTCAACCTCAACTCCCTAATTCATCCCAAAACTTCTGGATGAAGCTCCATTATTATAGTTCCACTGCTCCACAGGTCAATGCGGAGGGTTTTATAACTCTCTAACCCATGCCTGGCATAAGGCATGGTGTCAATAGGTTCAAGTTTGACTACTCCAAAGAGTTCTATACTTCCTATTCCAGCCGGGTGTTTGGGTTTTATTAATAAATATTTGAACCATGTGAGTATGTCTGCCTCTGCTCAGTGAACTCTCACTGGTGTAATGTGTGGCTGCTGTATGTGAAGGACCTCAAGTCAGAACCTTTGGAAGATATCAACAGTCCTGGTATATAAAGATAAGGCTTAAATTTTGATGTTCAAGTCATATGGCAATATATTTACTAAGTTACTAGGGAACTATGAAGTGTTGCTTCACTTGGTAGGAAAAAAATAACAGCATAGAAGTGTTGGTATCTGGCCTAATACGGCAGCTGAGTGAAGGTTTGCTAAACTTGCTGTTACCTTTAGGGACTGTAGTTGAAAAACTATCAACAGCTTGTTTAACATATTAGCCCCAATGTTATGTTTCTTCTGTTTAGCAATTTCTGTCTGATAGCTGAACAAAAATCAAATCCATTATGGCAGCATTTCACTGAGCCAACACCAGGGAAACCAGGGAAAGCTGACGAGCTTTGACAATAAGAGGAGCCACCTCAGAGGAGAACATGCAGAACATTTTCCTGCATGACAACTTGCTGTTCCTGAACTGGGAGTACTGAATTGTCAGTGAAGGATGGGTAGAGTGAGTAAGACACAGGTACAAGAATGTAGTTAATTTTAAAGCACATTCCATTATATTCTGTGCTGTTTACATAATTTTCTTCACTCATGTGGTGTTGGCTGCTGTTTGCACTAAAATAAAGTTAAAAAATTATTATTCACAGTTGATTGTTTGAGGACATAAATCTATAAAGTTGTGTTGGCAGCACTATTTTGAACATTTTTATTTATAAACAAATGTTCAATGTTCAAAAAATTATAAGTTCAGCAAAAAACTTCTAGATATCGGCCCAAAAAATGTCAGCACATATCTGCTGACCCTGACCTCTAAGAAAAATCCATGTCAGTCACTCTAATCAGCACAAATATTTTTCCTTCAGCTTGTGGATGATTGCTTTCCTTGAGCAGCAGGAAGGCCAACTGCACTGCTCTCAGCTAAACACTTGCCAGCACAGGTTCACTGTTGAACAATTACTAGTCCTGAGAAGAGACGTACACAGGTCCCAGCTATTACTGGGCTCAGTTCATAGAGGAATACTTGATGGGATGTGTTAGACACTGTGTATGCAATCATTACCTACGGATTGAAACTAAGCTTCAAAAATGGTCTATTTAGAAGTTACCATTAACCCTACAACATTTAAAAAAAAATACAAAAGATTAACAACAGAGAAACAAATGACAAGAAATAGATCCCCCAGTGAACAAACTAAAGGGCAACAATGGCAAGGAAATCTGGAGCTGTAGGAAGAAACCTTGGGAGGAACCAGGCTCACAAGGGGGCCCCACACATCTGTTCTAATACTCTGGTGTACTGAAATAATGTTAGTTCGCTGGTGGACATAATAATAACAGTAGCAACTAATTTGGGTCTGTGTAAATTTCTACATAGTTGCTGATGACGAGTGGGCAACTAGTCCAGGTCCAGTAGCCGGAAGGCGGGAAGCCAATGTGAAATTGTGGCAGGGGAGCTCCTTCTTAAACATAAGTTTAACTCTTTCCATTCAGTTTATAGAAATTTTGCCCCAAATATTCAGTGCCTTTCATACCCCTTTCAACTGACTGTTGCATGTACAAATGTTTGGGCATGCACAATTAAATATACAGAGTGGACATGGGCCAGGACAGCAGTAAATAAAGCGTTTGACTTTCAGTTAAATGATTATCATGATTCACTCTGCTGGTCCACTGCTGCAGTTTAAGTGTGTTAATGGCTGTGTTAGCTGATTACAGTTTAAATCAGTTTTCAGTCTGCAACTATAACTCAAAACTATTTCTAGGTAAAGTGATCAATCATATGACCACTTCCTTGTTTCTACTCTATCCATTTTATCAGCTCCTCTTACCATACAGGAGCACTTTGTAGTTCTAGAATTACAGACTGTAGTCCATCGTTGTCTCTGCTACTTCATCCTCCTTTCAGTTTGTTCAATTGTCAGGACCCTACAGGACCACCACAGAGCAGGTATTGTGTGGTTGGTGGTGGGTTGTGGACTGACTGTGGATTGGAACATTGGGCTACTGACTATTTAGTAGTGGCCTCTGACCTGGCTTATTCTGGTCTTCATGCTTTTGTACTTCGTACTGCTAGGCAGCCTTGAGAATAGGAAGTGGGTTGGGTGGATGGAATCCTTTATAATTCTCCTGGTCTTCCTCAGACAGTGGCTTGTTTATAAATACAGATGGTTTGGGAGCTGAACCCCAGTGATGTGCTGGGCTGTGCTCACCACCCTCTTCCACTCCCCTGAATTTTTCTACTACAAACTGGTGCAGTTCCCATACCAAGTTGCAATGCACCCTGTTGAGACGATGTCCACAGTGCAGGAGTAGAACATCTTCAGCATATGGCGATTCAAACCAAACCTCTTCAGCCTTTGGAGGTGGAAGAAACACCATTGTACCTTCTTCACCATGCTTGTGGTGTGTTCTGTCCATGTAATCTCCTCTGAGATGAAAATTCCATGAAACGGAAACAGTGGTCCCATTGATGGAGACAGGAGTGTGCCCTCTCCCTTGCTCCCTGAATCCACCATCAGCTCCTTGCTTACATTTAGAGAAAGGTTGTTTTGCTGGCAAGTGTTTCAAGAGGTTAACCTTCCCTCATTGGAGTTCAGGCTTATGAAGATTGTAGATTTAATGATGAGTATGGACCTGTGTCTGGCTGTGCAGTCATAGGTGTACAGAGAGTACAGGAGCCCAGGAGTACCTCCTGCATGTTTAGGATCCAGCTGCTCAGACCCAGATTCCAGTGCTTCATATCAAGCCACAGGGGGAATATGGTGTTGAATGCTGAACTGTAGTCCACAAACAGCATTTTAACATGTGGTGGTGTTGTCCAGGTAGGCAATGTACAGAGTGAGGTCAACTGTATCAGCAGTGGTCTACCTGTATGCAGTGGGTCAAGGGTGGGATGAAGTGAGGAGCAGGTGAAGTCTGACTAGCCTCTCAAAGTGCTTATGACAGAGGTTACTGTGTACCAGCCATTTAAGCTTTTAATGCTGGCTGTTTTTGGAACAGGGACAATGGTGGCCAGTTTGAAGCACACTCATGACTGAGAGGGAAAGAGATGTGCATCCAGAGCTGTGCAAACTACATTGTTGAGCCATGGCTTCTAATTTGGGTGAACACAAAGTGATTTTGTGGGCACAACATCCTGTATGCACTTTCTGATGAATCCAGTGACTTAATCAGCAAATTCATTAATGCTGTTAGACAAATCACAGAACATCTCCCAGTCCACGTTTTTCAAAACAGTCCTGGAGCACAGAGTCTGATTGGTATGACCAGCAGTGAACCTCCTTGATGGTAGGTCAGTTCTTGCCTATATGTGGGCAAGCAGTCATCTGATTTGCATGCAATGTGTTGAAAAATCATACTTCTCCAGGTTAGCTTTATTATAATCTTGATAATAAAGAACATAGCCTCCGGGTGAGTGGTTTCCTGTTTGTTAAATGTCTTGTGCAGTTTCTCAAGAGCCAAGTCTGTCAACCTGTGGATTTATGTGCACAGCAACAGCCACAACTGAAATGTCTCTCAGGAGCTACACAGGCCTGCACAAGATGATCAGATATTCCAAGTTCAGGGAGCTGAACTGACATTCCTCCAATCCCACCAAGCATTGCTGATCAGAAAACATACACCTCCACCTTTAGTCTTCCTGGAGGGCTCCTTTGTTCTGTCTATATGGTGCAGTGAGAACCAGACAGGATCAATGGCTTGATAAGGATCTCTACCGTCATCCATGTCTCTGTGAGGCAGACAATACAGGAGTCCCTTGTTGGAAAGAGATCCCTGCCTGAAATTTGCTCAGTTAGTTGTCTAGGGACTGTACATTAGTCAGAACTATGCTGGGGAGAAGGGGCAGTGAGTTAGCTATCTCAGCCTGACAAAGATGCCAGCTCTTCTGCCTCATGAATGAGACCCCTTCTGTGTTTACAAACAAAGGATCTGCATTGTAAAACTATGAGTGAAAATCAATTTGAATTTCAGACAAATTTGATGGTTGTAGATGAAGGTGCTAGCAGCATTCAATGCAATAAAAGTGACAGACACACAATTAACAAGAAACTACAAAAACTAGATCCACACTATCCCAGTCATGTTCAGCAATATCATGGATTAGCTTGGCGTAGCCCTGTCACATGATTTGCTGTAAGGTCACTGCATTAGTAAATACAGTAGGTGTACAGGTGTTCCTAATAAAGAGCTTGTTGCATGTACATGAAAGAGAGTCTGCACTCAAACATTTTAGACATGTAGACAAAGTGCAGATAGATAATATTTATTCCAGCCATCATATAATTTCTGTATTCCAGCATTCTTCTCCACAGCTGTTAGAATAACAGCCATCCAGGCCAAGCCAGCATGGCTCTCCGGCCTAAAAGCAGCATAATGGAGTTTAATAGGCAGCATTTTACACATCCCCATTAACTATCTCCATCTGTTTCAATACTACATGTCTAGATGCCAAGTGTGTGTGTGTGTGTGTGTGTGTGTGTGTGTGTGTGTGTGTGTGTGTGTGTGTGTGTGTATGTGTGTGTGTGAGAGAGAGAGAGAGAGAGAGAGAGAGAGAGAAATCCCTCTGAGAAAGACACTCAATTTGCAGGTGCTAAAGTTATTAGGTATTCTTTATGGTGGAAAACGTAACAAACTTCCATGTAAATAGCCTGCAGGGGAGGAAAACCCACTGAAGTAAAAAGAAAAAAAAAACCCACTAACATCCGCTTAACCCAGCCTGCACTTGGAGTGTGTGTTTATTTGAGCTTCTCGGCTGTGGGAGCCACAGAGTGGGCAAGCACACACTGAGAGAAAACAGGGAGATGTATATGATCTGAACGTTTATGGAAGATTAGTGTTTGTGATCTAAAAAACTAAACTCAGGCCTATGAACAGGGTTTAATTATGCTATGTTCTGTAGTGCAGTGTTGTTCACTACTACACTAATACAGCTGCAATACAAATGACACATTCTTTCATTTCAAACTTCATTATATTAATATATATATATATATATATATATTTTATTACAAAATGTAAAACTTCATTGTCTATCCATACATGTGACTTAAATTTGTTTTCAATTGAGATGTAAATATTAACATTTTATATTAACAGTATATCTGTATAAATATATGTGTGAATTTTACCATGTTTTGATAAAAATGTACTTGTGCATAAAACATATGCACAAGTACCAACAGTATATATCCTTTTAGTTTTATTTATCTATGTATAAGTATTATCCCTTCTCAGGACTTCTGAAATTGTGTTTGCAAAATGGTGAGCAAAAATAGTGTTCCTCTATAACCCAATATGCGGATGAGATGTTGATTGTGTATGTCATGTTTCATGTAAGCTACTCTGATCCAGGGTTATGAATGTAAAAATACCAGCACGCAACTGCTTGCAAAGTGCAGAGCTTGTGTTTTAAACACTACATAATAATAATATTACCTACAAAACTCCAGTGACACTGACTGTTAGTGTGTGTTGCGCTGGTATGAGTGGAACAGACACAGCAATGCTGCTGGAGGGTAAACACTGTGTCCAATTTATTAGAAACTCCTAGCTAGTTGCTCCACCTTGTAGATGTAAAGTCAGACAGAAGCTCGTCATTCTCTAGTCCAGAGTTCACTAATAGGTGGAACGCGGTCCAGGTTCAGACTCAGATGTTGTCCATTGTTAACCCAGGACCCAAATTTATAAACTAGAGAGAATGATTAGTTTAATATGTGGAACATTTCTGGTCTTTACAGGTCAGTCTATGCAGTGCAGTAAACTCACAGACCAATTGTGTGCACAGTAAGATTAACAAAGGCAATCCTCAGCCAATCAGATCTGTGCAGCTTCAGAAGTATGAAGAGGTATGAAGCAAGAAGCAGCAGTCAGAGAATACATTGAGTCAAAGAAAGGCTAATTTGGATGGCATGCGCTAAGAAAGTCAACAGCAAAAAGCAACATGGACTGAGGCACATTTGTTTATCCTTCCTTCAGCTCAGGTTTTTTAACAATGAGAAGAGTTATGTGAAGACATGTTAGGTTTTACCCCCTCACACCATTACAAGAGGTGAAAACATCTACTTGGCCATGAACATGTTAAAAAATAAAAGCAAAATAAATCTTGTTTTCATTCATTTAAATGATATGCAAAGAAATGAGAAAAGTTGTGTCCTCTTTATAGTTATATAATTACAGACTGTAGTTAATTTGTTTCTCTGCACACTTTAACCTAGAAGAGAATAGGATAAAACAGAACTTTATTGATCCCTTGGGAGGGTTCTTTCAGGGAAATTAAGGTACCAGTACAGTACAGTACAGAAAGTAGAAAGATCAGCTTGTCCAGCCTGTGTGTGTACTTCTTGGATATGCTGCCCCCCCCAGCATACCACAGTGTAGAACAGGACCCCGGCGACCACAGACTGATAAAACATCCACAGGAGTTTCCTGCAGATGCTGAAGTACCGCAGCCTCCTCAGAAAGTACAGCCTGCTCTGTCCCTTTCTGTACAGAGCCCAAGGCACTTGTAGGAGTCCATATCCTCCACCTCATCTCCCTCAATCAGAACTGGTTGTGACTTTGGTCTGGACCTCCCAAAGTCAATGTCCAGCTCCTTGGTCTTTGAGATGTTGAGCTGCAGATGATTCCTGTGGCACCAGGCTGCAAAGTCCCTCACCAGGCTCCTCTTCACTATCATCCCTGATGAACCCAAATATGGCCGTGTCATCTGCGAACTTCTGAATGTGACACAGTTCTGAGTTGTAGCAGAAGTCTGCCGTGTACAGGGTGAAGAGAAGAGGGGCCAGCACTGTGCCCTGGGGTGCTCCAGTGCTGCTGATCACAGTGTCAGATGTGATGTCCTTCAGCTTGACATACTGTGGCCTGTCTGTGAGGTAGCTGGATATCCAGGTAACCAGGCATGGGTCCACTCGCATCCTGTTCAGTTTGTCCTGAAGCATAAGGGGCTGGATGGTGTTGAAAGCACTTGAGAAGACCAGAAACAGGATTGTCACTGTGCCGATCCCCTTATCTAGGTGTGAGTGGGCTCGGTGTAGCAGGTAGATGATTGCGTCTTCCACGGCAACACCTGCGTGGTACACGAACTGCAGATCATCCTTTGCATATTGCACCTGGGGTCTAAGGAGACATAGGAAGAGCCGCTCTAGCGTCTTCATCAGATGGGAAGTGAGTGCCACCGGTCAGAAGTCATTCAGCTCACTTGGCCAGTTCTTTTTCAGAACCGGAACAATGCACGATGTCTTCCAGAGGGTATGCACTCTCCCCACCTGCAGGCTGAGGTTTAAGAGACGCTGGATTCGCTCACCCAGTTCTATAGCACAGGTCTACAGCAGTTGAGGACATACTTTGTTAGGCCCTGCTGCTTTCCTGGGGTGAAGCCTCCTCAGTTGACCTCTGACCTGGTCCGAGGTGAAGAGTGGAGTCTGTGTTGTGGTTGATGATGATGAGGAGGATGTTGTTGTAACTGCTGGAGGATGTGTTGACGGAAGAGAAAGAGATAGATGCAGCGAGAGAGAGGGTGGGGGGTGCATGGGTTGGTTGAACCGGTTGAAGAAGTTGTTCATCTCGTTCGCCTTCTCCACTGTTCCCCCCACACCTCTGGTCTTGGTGTTGTGGCCTGTGATGGTTCTCACACCTTCCCAGACCCTCCTCATGCTGTTCTCCTCTAGCTTCCATTCCACCTTCCTCCTGTAGTTGTCCTTGGATTCTTTCAGGCAGTGTTTCACCTCTTGCTGTGCTGCTCTGATCGCCTCCCTGTCCCTGCTCTGGAAGGCGGCCTTCCTCCTGTTGAGGGCAGCCTTGACTTTCTGTGTTACCCATGGCTTGTTGTTGGGGTAACACCATACTGTCTTGGCAGGGTAGACCACGTCAGCACAGCAGTTGAGATAATCTGTCATAATATGGCAGTTTGTCATCCCCTTGATGTCCTCACAGTGTGAGCTAAGCAGCACATCCCAGTCAGTGGTGTCATAGCAGTCCCTGAGAGTTTGAACCTCCTTTCACCCTGATCATCAATGGGCAGGACCCCACAGGACCACCACAGAGCAGGTATTATGTGGGTGGTGGGTCACTCAGCACTGCAGTGACACTGAGATGGTGGTGGTGTGTTAGTGTGCATTGCAGACAGCAGTGCTGCTTGAGTGTTTAAACCCATCAGGGTCACTGCTTGACTGAGAACAGTCCACCAACTAGAAATATCTAGCCAACAGTTTCCTGTGGGCAGCGTCCTGTTAGCACTGATGAAGAACTAGAGGATGACCAACACAAACTGTGCAGAAACAAATGAGCTTCTGTCTCTGACTTTCCTTTGTATATGAGGGCCTCCTACAATGTACTCTGAGTTTAAATAAAGGTGGAGCAACTAGGTAGGAGTGTCTAATAGTGTGTACAGTGAGTGGACACAGTGTTTAAACACTCCAGCAGCACCGCCATGTCTGATCCACTAATACCAGCACAACACACATTAACACACCATAACCATGTCAGCATGAATTTCATTCCATTTAAGATCAGGGTGAAAGGAGGATAACAAAGTGTGCAGAGAAACAAATGAACAACAGTCTGTACTTATAGAACTGCAAAGTGCTCCTGTATGGAAAGAGGAGCTGATCAAATGGTGGTGGTCAAAATGTTATGGCTTATTGGTGTATGTGAAAGTGTTGGTGTTTGTTCCAAATGGGCTATTTTTTCAGAACATGTATCATATATGAACTGTATGGACTGGAGAGTGAATACTATGCTTTAAATCAGTAACAATGGAAATTTAAAATTTCCATGCTATGTGTTTTAAAATGTAGTCTAATTTACAAAAATCATGTATCATGATGGTAATACAGTGGTCCACCTGGTAAGGGAGTCCTTTGTCAATATTTGGCTATGAACAATTTCCGGGAGCAAGATAAATGATCCTGATCCTGATCCAGTCTGTGTTTCTGGGCCCAAGGGCACTACTGCCTAACATACTCACCCGCAGTGGCCTGAATAAACAGAAACCAGATCGAATAGAGAACTTGAAGGGGAAAAAATCAGAAGACCAAACCAACACTAACATAGGACTGAATATACAGGACGCATGTTTTACAAATTATTCCACTGATCACACTTCAGCCTCTACACGCTAAGGGTCTGTATGAGGTCAGCACAACAGAGTTTAGCTAGTTACCTAGCTGACATAGTAATAATACACCCTGTGTATAATTTATTAAGTACTATTGTACTAGTATAGTATACTAGTATTGCATAGTATTATTGTAGAAGCTGAAAGATTCATAGTAGAATCTGGACAATTCATAGTAACCACAGGATCCTTTGACAACATTTTGAGGTCCTGCAACCAATGTACCTATTTCTTCTGAACACACATTCCTGTGCACTATTCCAACAGGATGACACTGCATACTGTTGCTGTCTCAAGAGCTCAATATTTGTGTGGGATAATATTAGATGTGCTATCAATGCTGCATCCCTACTTCTAGATCTGCAGGAACTGAGTCTGAATACTCAAACTACATGGGATTATCCATCAGAACACCATTAGATTCCTCAACAACTCCATGCTCCATGATGTTTGGCATGTTGCGTTAAACCAACACCATACTGAGAGATACAACTTCTGTATGTGTAGATCAATACATATTGATTACATAATTCAATTTATTTAATAAATTATTGTTCCTGATAACCTTTATCTTCCTCCCCAATAGCACTGAAATCCCACACTTATGTGGGGCAACAATTTTGATGTCATTTATAGTTACTCAACAATTAATATGTTATTGAACTGACACTGAATTATCAATTCATACTGGTTTCTGGGTGCAGACACGTTTATCAATAATTGTAAAGTTATCTATGACATTGCTCAGCCAATTAGATTTTAGAGCCTGACATTTTTGCTTTATAAAAATAAGCAACAAATAAGATTAGCTGAGTAATAAGTCTCCCTCTATGAGGGTAACCTCAGTTTCTCCTCCGTAGGGACTGAACATGTGCAACTGAGGACAGAGCTGATGTAAGATGATCCTGTCTGATCTGAGAGATCTAAATGAGCACTTCAGTGCATTCATACTGACAATGTGGTGCCTCTGCACACACGACAGTGCTGATCTGTGAAGCTTGCCGTTGCAGCATGGCGTCAGTAAGTTAATACACCCCAGAGACGAAGGCCGACTATGGGACCACTGCCATCCCTCATACTGTTTATGGAAAAAAGGTGGCAACAGCTCTTTTTCTGCAACTGAAGTTGTGGCCAAGGACACAGAATAGAGCAGATCATGGTCATGTGACTGAAACTGACCGCTGCACTGCATCAGCGCCAACACAAACCTGAATCACTTCTTGGAATCTTCCAATTTGCGGTGATAAATTGCAGTAGGAAGTGATTGTGGGGCGATGGTGCTGAGGGGCTGAAATTGGAGCCCCTCCCATGCTGAGAGGAGGGGGCACCCTCAAAGGACACCCGCTGTGTCCCACGGACCCCAGCCAACCACTCGATTCACCTCAGACCAGCTGAACAAACCAGTTCACTCCACAGGCCTTGCTCTGAGCAAATGGATAACAGAGGAGAAACAGTGACCACAACATGGAGGATAGCCATCTCAGTACAAGCCTACATTTACATTTATTCATTTTACAGCAGCAGTGCAAGATGGCTTACACAGCAAGTTTAATCAAATGGAGTTTAGGCTATTAATTCAGTGGTACCAAACATCCACACAGCCAAGGCCCTCTTAAATGTGTGTTTGTGAGCATGATTGACAGCAGCTGATATCTTCTTTGTGCTCGCATAGGGATTGGTTTGACAGAACTCACTGGACTGACCAACTGACAAGAACGGTGAGAAAATCCACAGAGCTCAAATTCAGATCTGAGAAGGTTGACCACAGATTTACAAGTCAGGAATATTGACTGAAGCTATAATTGACCGAGAGAAGTATATTAACTGCAGTGGTGAAAGTGCACTTTCACCCTGTTCCTTAATGGTCAGGACCCCAGAGGACCACCACCAAGCAGGTATCATGTAGGTGATGGGTCATTCACAGCACTGCAGTGATACTGAAATGGTCATGGTGTGTTAGTGTGACACAGCAGTACTGCTGAGTGTTAGAACCCCTCAGTGTCACTGTTGGACTGAGAACACCAACCAGAAATATCCAGCAGTGTCCAGTGGGCAGTGCCCCTTGAGCAATGACCCCTCACCCAGATAATACCTGCTCAGATAATACCTGCATACAGTACAAAGTATGTAGAGAACACACACTACAACAGATGGACTACAGTCTGTAATTATAGAACTACAAATTGCTCTTGTATGGTAAGAGGAGCTAAGAGAATGGACAAAGAGTGTATCATTTTATGGCTGACCAATGTATAGTAAGATAGTATGTTAATATAGTGATATAGTGTAAAAATAGAGCAGTTTGTAAGAGAATATTTAAGGTACAGGTCTGCCATGAACTGCTGCTGGAACACCAATATCACTGTCTGCACTCAAGCAGGATTCTCCATGGGCTTACAAAGAAAAAGCCTTCTGTAGGAAAGTTTTATGGTCAGATGAGACAAAGATTGAGTTGTACTGTGACAATGACTATTTTTGGGAGAGTAAAGGCAAGGCATTCAACCCCCACAGCACTTCATACTGGGGCTGTTTTGCAGCCATTGGAACTAGTACTGTATACAAAGAGTATGGAATAATTTAGCACTACTTCAAAATTCTTCAGCAGAACCTCAAACCATCAGTTGGTTGAAACATGGGCAGTTTTGGCTGTTCCAACCAAACAATGACCACAAACACATCAAAGGAGATTGTGTAATAGATAAAGCAGGCTAATACTGAGCTTTTGGAATGACCTTGCAAAAGTCCTGACCTCTCAAAAATATGTGTGTGCCTGAAAGTGGGTATCTTGACTCATAAATCTACTGTGTAGTCGTAATGGTGTCCTTCAAGCCGAGGCTTGGTCATGACAAAGATGTGACTTTAGTCAAAATGACGAAGCGCTATCTGTTTCAAACTAAAGATTTTTATGGCCATGTCACTACCCAGATGTTAACTTGCCTTCTTGCTACCCACTTGTTACCTGTTGAACACCGACCTTAATGCAGTTGCTCTATCACACAATTTTTTCAGGATCTCAGATGCATGTGTCCCTCAGAGAACTGAGATCCAAAGCCTTCCCCTGACTGTCTCAGCTAACCCAGGACTAAAGAGATATTACAATAGCCTGTTAAACTCGGCCATACTGTATATGATCAGAACTCTAGCTCTGGCTACTCTGAAGACATGCAACTTCTCATATCAATTATGTAAAGAGGAGTGGTCCAACCAGAATTCTGTAGTTTCCTTTTGGCTATCCAAAGCATCTGCTCATGCCTCAATTTAATAAAGACATGGTTATCAGTTGGTTGGTATTTTGAATAATTTTGAGCCTGTACTGGTTTCAGAAAGCCTCCCCAAATATTGTATTTGTGCACTGAATTCTTGTATAATCAATGTACAATGTGTTGTACATTCATGTATGTAATTCAAGTATATATGTAAATATCTAACCTCAACCTGCAAGTCCAATATGGATGAGTTAAACCAGTATGTCTGAGCATAAAACAAAAATGTATATATGTACATGTGAGCAGCTCCACCCACCTACAGCTACACTACAATTATCATAATGCAATGCATTCCAATCCCTTAAACCAGGGGTCAGACGGTATCAGAAACGTGTCCATGTTTTCATTCTAAACATCCAGCCGCAACACTTGATTCCACTCAATCAGCCAGTCTTCAAACAACAGATCACATGAGCTTCCCTTTGGCTGAAATGAAAAAACTTGCAGCCACACTGGCCTGTTTCTGACCCAGTTTGACACCCCTGCCTTAACCCCTTACACTCCAACACTCTTTAGACATTATTATGAAGTGATCCTGTGAGCACTGATGAAGGACTAGACAATGATCAACACAAACTGTGCAGAACCAGATAAACAGGTGTACATAAATCCACTGTGCTTGCATGGAGGAAAATTTGTCCTCATTTAACCCATCTACATGCAATGACACACAAACGCACACAACCACACACATTCACACGCATGCATGTACGCATGCACACACACACACACACACACACACACACACACACACACACACACACATTAGTCAATTCATACACTAGGGGGCTGTGAGCACACATGCCTGGAGAGCTTCTGTCCGTGACTTTACATCTACTAGGTGAACAACTAGTTAGGGGTGTCTAATAGAGTGAGCAATGAGTGGATACAGTGTTTACGCACTCCAGCAGAATTGCTGTTTCTGATCTACTCATACCAGCACAACACACACTAACACACCACCACCATGCCAGTGTCACTGCAGTGCTTAGAATGTCCCACCACCACATAATACCTACTCTCTGGTTGTCTTTTGGCATCCTGATTGTTGAAGAACATGGTGAAGGGAGGATTAACAAGTATGCAGAGAAAGGCTGGCTCTGAGGAAAAGACTCAGTTATAATAGTCACATTTGTGGTATTTCTAATCCTGGATGTTCTGGCCTAAATAGATCTAAATCTTTACCAGAGGGCAGGAGATGATGGAAAGGGTGGGCTGGATAAGAGGTGTCTTTAAACAACCCACACGTTGTACATGAATAGAGTACGTTCCAGAAAGAGATGGATTACAGTGAGTGTAAAGACTGAAGGTGCTCATCATCTAAGCTTACATCAATGGAATACACATTCTTCTGGGATAAAGCAGATTCACTTAATTGCTACATGCTAAATATCATAAGCAACAGAACAACCATGTACACATTTACCTGCATTTTTACACCTTGTGAAAATACCAACTGTCCTCTACACCATTTTAATTTAGTAACATTTTGCTTTCTAAGCTTCATATCTCAGGATTAGAGTAAGCTACATACATTTGTTTGTTTGTAAATAGTCTTTGTACTCGTTACATCATACATGCGTTGCTCTCACCAAGAAAAATTCCTTGAAAGTGTAGCATACTTGTCAAAATAAAGAGATTCTGATTCTGATTCTGATGATACACATATCTTAACAAATTATCAGACTTACCCTATCTAACCATTGTTTGGTTTAAAGTGGGACATCATATAGGTGAGTAATCCAGCTCAGAAAACAGCTAAAATTCCAAAGTGAACTAAATCCCAGTTCAAATGTTTTGCAACATAAAGAGGAGCTCTTACAGCTGGTGCTGGATCGGTGTTCAGACCTGTTGTGTTCTACTGTGTTTGTTTCCAAGCACTCTGCTGACCTGATCTACCTCTGCTCACACTCCAGGTGGCACAGGTCATGTATTAGCCTTTACCAAGCCAGTAAAGCAGAAAGCAGAGCAGCAGGACACAGATGGAGAAGCTAAAGCCCAGAGTGAAACTCAATCAGAGAAGAATAATTGGCCACAATCTAATCACAACTCAGGTAGCAGCTAAGTATACACCAATGTGAGCACAGTGGAAATGGTCAGGTAATTCTCAGGCCCCGGCACCATACTCTACACACAAAGAAAATGCTTCTATATAGAATGATGAACACACAAAGAACAATTCGCATGAATAAGGAATTCTTTGCATCATGTTCTTCAGATTAAAAGAAAATGTGCTGTAGAGGGTTCTATACCAGTTCTGGTCCTGCTTCTCTTTCAGTACTGCCGGTCCCATTTCCTCTTACTCACTCTGATTTTACCACTGTGGCTCCTTCAGTTGGTTTTGGATTTTTTTCAGGGGCAATGGTATACAGACCATGGCCGTCCAAACTCTCTAACTCAAATTGTCAATTTCTTGACTCATAAAAATCTACTGTGTAGTCATAATGGTGTTGTTCAAGCCGAGGCTTGGTCATGACAAAGATGTGACTATAGTGAAAATGATGCAGTGGTATCTGTTTCAAACTAAAGATTTTTATGGCCATGTCACTACCCAGATGTTAACTTGGCTTCTTGCTACCCACTTGTTACCTGTTGAACACCAACCTTAATGCGGTTGCTCTATCACACAATTTTTTCAGGATCTCAGATGCATGTGTCCCTCAGAGAACTGAGATCCAAAGATTTCCCCTGACTGTCTCAGCTAACCCAGGACTAAAGAGATATTACAATAGCCTGTTAAACTCGGCCATACTGCATATGACCAGAGCTCTAGCTCTGGCTACTCTGTAGACATGCAACTTCTCATATTCTAACTCTTTTCTGTATCTCACTGCATTTCCAGTTCTCTCATCCTCATTTATTGTGCACACCCACCAAAAGTGTAATTGTACCATTGCTTTTATTCTCAGACTGATATCTGTCATTCAGTTCGTGCAGCTGTTGAGACCCGAGTACCTTACCTTTTCTAACCTTGTTATGCCTTCTGCCAACACACAGTCTAATTTCACCCCACAAGTGCAAATAAGCAGTTGGCAATAGCACCTGAAAAATCTATAAACTAATGCACTCTGAGGTGCTCTATATGCTCGTTACACACAGTGCTACTGGAAGCTGTATTCACATGGCATTGTGGTTACCAGTGACACACAGACTTTTAATCCCACCAGAGATCTGTCTTTTTTCTGGCATCTGCTTCTCTTCCACCACTTTTCTGTTTTTCTCAAACACTCAAAATCTGTTCATTCCAATTCAGGTAACACTATTACTATCTCAAAATTAATAGCCCCCTCTGCCCATACACTTTCATGGCTAAATACATTCTCACGCCTGGAGGTCATTCAACAATACATTCTCCCACGCGCTACTCCAGGCATTCCTTCCGGATAGGCACTGCCACAAGTGCTGCTAACTGATGCTTTCCTGTATCTTTCTGTAATTACTGCACAGGTACAAATGCTGCACTATAATTATTCTCTTTTCTTTTTTGGGATTGGCTCCGCCCCTGCCTATGTATCCCTGACTATGGTGACAATGCCAAAGACTATTCTCTCTAATACCTCTAAAGACTTCAACTCAAATTACAACATTCAAAATGTACATTCCTGTATCAACAAAACATTTTCTCTATAATCCTTAGAGTCTTCTGGTAGAACTGATCATTACAGTTTGTAATTGTAGAATTACAAACTTGTCCTGTAAGGTAAGAGATGCTGATAACAAGAAACAAGGTGGACATAATGTTATGGCTAATCAATGTATGTATCTGTATTAAAATAGTACAGCAATTCAACAGCAGTAGCAGCAGTAAGGGGGAAGTTGACCTTTCCTATCAGAGTCATTACACCCTCTTCCATAGACCCATATCTTAAAAATAAAGCCTAATTTATTGTTTGGTGGTTCAGTGAAGGAGGATCCTGGTTGATGTAAGAGGGGAAGCAGTGGGAGAAAGTAGACCAGCTGACGTGGTCAGGGGAAAAGCTGTGAGTGGATGTTTTATTAGGTGACAGACAAATAAAGCATACCAGAAACAACGTGGGGGAAGACACACAGTGGCTTAAAAGCTGCAGTCACTCTGAGTCATGTTTCATGAGGGCTCCAGTGTCAACATTAAAGAGAAAGAAAGAAAGAAAAAGGCAAGCTTAATATCCTCCATATGCCCATGTGAGAACAACACTGTGGAGATATGATTGCCTTTCCTCTGCTAAAAAACATTCAGCCCCTCAAGCTGCTCTTCTTTTCTTTTTTCTTTTTTCTTCTCATTTCCCTAACTTTGCTTATTATAATTGGATTTTATTAACAATGTAAATATATGCAAACCCTCCTGTGGCATGCCATGTCCTTTGATACACCATCTCTGTTATGGCTGATATTCACGCTGCTTTGAGGGGAAACACTCCAACTCGATCCAGCTCCAAGGAAGAAAAGAGGGAACAGCTAGATGGATCTGGGGTAAAAGAAGACTGAAAACATCCTGGTTCAGCTTGGTCTGAGCAGCCCCAGAGGTGCAGGCTTGAGGAGATGAGCTTGGCGAGAGTTAGAGTGAGCAGATGTTGGGCCTGACTCAGAGGGGTGCTGTTTTACAGCACTGGCCATCAAGCATGGAAGGAGTGCTTACTTGAAGAGAGAGTTGCCAAGATAAGTTAGAGTTAGACTCGGTTGACCGAATGCCGGCAACCCCCTCCCTCTTGGAAGGCCCCCCTTGTGGACTGAGTCCTGGGACAGTCAGGCAATGCCCCTGGTGACAGATGAATCACCAATGAGCCAGAACTGTACTATGTTTAATATGCTGCTAGTCTAGTATCAGTGATATTTGACTTTAAATCCTGATCATGTCATGAGGTCAACCTGCCATAGCTTGAACTTGTTCCTTGAAACATCCCACAATCCTTGTTTTTTGGAGATGCTCCGATACAGTCAGAGGCTATAATAAACTTGCTCTTGTCAGTAGTCTTTAACTGGCCCATTTCTCTTGCATTCTATTCATCAACTTTGAGAGCCAACTGTTCAGTCACCATACGACAGATACCCCAGACATTTACAAACTAGTTGCAGTTTTTGCTGCATAAAGATGTCACACTATAATAAGTACAATATTCTATCTCTTCTGTTTGATTTGATCTACTTTTAGGAATTTTGTAAAAATCTAGGTCAAATGTATACAGAAATATAAAAAAATCTAATGTGTTCATGTTCAACATTCAAGTCCTATTACTTTTTTCAAGAACCCTGACAGAACAGTTTTTCAGAGTGTGGGATTTAATTGTGCTTAGGATATGTACATTACAGGCAGAAATGTACTTAGCTACTGTAAAGAGAGTAACTATAATTAATTTTTTCCCATTTGGTCAGACCCGGCCTGAAAGGTCAGTGGGAACAGAGGGCACAGGAAGATCAGAGGCCCAAAGCCAAATCCTCCATACTGGGCTTCCAGCCAGGCTGGCCTGCACTGGTCTTGGACAAAGTTTGGAGCTGAAGAATGAGGAGATCAGTCTGCCAGAACATTTTACTGCATCCAGGTCATCAGCCGAGCATAGAGCTGTAACATGGCCTGTTAAAATGGCACTTGCTGAATATAGGTGGAGCTGGAGCTTCAGCTTAAGCTTCAGTCCAGCTAACAATGATCCACCCACAACTGACTGGACAAATAGCAACCCAGTTCTGCAGCTTTTTGGATATTTAGGGCTTCAGTGCTTTTATAAGAACAAGAATAATGAGGGAAAATATCTGCAGAATGAGACAGAGGAGCCTCAGATTGAATATTCCAAGAGCTGTAGTGAGAGGGGGAAGGGGGGGGGTTTCAAGATCGAGGCGGGATAAATGCCTCCACTGTGAGTTAAGCAGAAAATAGAGTACACGTGTGTGCTTTTGGGCTAAACTGGCAGTGCACACACACAGACACACAGACACACACACACACACACACACCACACTTTCTGTCTCTCGTCTCCGTACACTCCAAAACAAACACCATCACCCGTTCAAATTTTACACAGCCCAGAAAACGACAGTCAGAAGCAGGACACTTGAACTTCTCACAACAAGCACAGAAGAGCTATAAAGAACTCATACAACAATACCAAGAACAACACTAACAACAATACCAAGAACAGCAACACTAATAATGATAATAATACTGAGAACAACACTAACAACACCAAAACCCCTAACACTAATAACAACACCAAGAACACTAGCAGCAATACCAACAACATCAACACTAACAAGATTACCAAGAACAACACTAATAATAATAATAATAATAATAATAATAATAATAATAATAATAAGAAGAAGAAGAAGAAGAAGAAGAAGAAGAAGAAGAAGAAGAAGAACACCAGGAACACTAACAATATCAAGAACAACACAAAACACTAATAATAATAATAATACTATCAACAACACTAAAAACAATACCAACACTAATAATAATAATAATAAGAAGAAGAAGAAGAAGAAGAAGAAGAAGAAGAAGAAGAAGAAGAAGAAGAAGAAGAAGAACAACAACAACAACAACAACAACAACAACAACAACAACAACAACAACAACAACAATACCAAGAACACTAACATCAATACAAAGAACAGCAACACTAACAATACCAAGGACACAAACACTAATGATACCAAGTACAACATAAAAATAAAAAAATACCAAGAACAACAGCAGCAGTAACAACCATACCAAGAACCCCATCCCCACTACCAGCAATACAAACAACAACACCCACACTAAAAACAATACCAAGAATAACACCCACACTATTAACACCAATAAAGCTAAAACCAACAATACCAAGAACACTAACAATAACAATATAACAATACCAAGAGCAGCAACATTAACAACACCATGAACACCAACACTATCAACAATACCAAGCACAACACTAACAACAAATCCAAGAACACCAACAGTAACAACAAAGAAAAAAACACCATCAATACTAATAACACTACCAAGAACACCTACATTAATAACAATACCAAGAACAATGTCAACACTAACCACAGTATCAAGAACCACATCAACACTAAACACAAAACCATGAACACCAATACTACAAATAATAATACCAAGAACAACAACACTAACCACAATAGCAAAAACACCAACACTAACCACTAACACTGAAACATAAATTAAAACCGTCTACCTTTCAGCATAGACAGTTGTGGTGAAATTCAGATGGTTCTGTTGTCCTGATCTGCCTGATACCTATTTCTCCTGCAGGTTCTCAGGACTCTGATTAGCCTTTCTGTATTGAATTACTCTCCTAACAGAGATTGTCCACTGAAAACAGTGTTGGGTCCAACTATGAGTTCAGGCTGGAGAAGAAATGGAAGGATGAGGGAGGTGTTCACAGCTTTTCTGTTTTATGGAGAGTTCATCATATTAGACATATGGAAAGTTTATGGTGTTGGAAAGCTCCTTAAATGGAATATATAGTGTTGTTATTACATCCACAAAGCAGATCTTTATGAGCTCATGTTTGTAACTATTTGGGTAGAGTTTCGCCTGGTTGATTTAGAAACCTTAAGCATCAGTAATGCTGGTGATAAAAAAGCTCTTAAAAGCTCTTTCTTTAAAAGGATCTCACATCAAAATTAAGGCATTACAGTAATGACAATATTTTGCACCATTCTTTACAGAATCAGTTGATATTAATTGATGTTTTCTGCACTGATTATAGCAATAAGAAGTAATGTGGCAATTTAAATGTGTGTCTCTCTCTGTTGTGGCATCTGCAGTAACGAGGTCCAATTTGTTTCCTGCAGTTTAACTGAAAGGAGTAATTAGATCTTTGCTCCCCACAGCACTATGTTGCTGTAATTATTACAAATATGCATTTATTTTATTAGCGTCTGTTTCTCATGCACTGTTTCATTTGTAAGGGTTATTTGGAGGGATAGTGGTTTTATAGAACCATGACATTTAAAGAAATCATTTAAAAGCTTAGAGCCATTTTAACAACAAATATTGATCAGCACCAAAAGATTTTACTCTTAGTATTAACTCTTAGAACCCAAGATTCATTTTCTAGGCTTCATAACTCAGGATCAGAGTAACCTACAGAAATGATACACATATCAAAACAAACTACAAGACCATGGTGTGATGACTTATCCATGAGCAATCCAGCTCAGAAAACAGCTAAAATTACTAATTTACTCCTGAATTAAATCATATGTCCACATGATCACATGACACAAAAGAACCATTTCATCTGGCAAAGAGACATAAGCACTGCTTTAATAAAGACCTCTTGAAGTACTCCTCAATCGAGAAAGCTACCACATGTGCATAAGGCATGGTGGGTTGCATCAAAGGCTATACAAAGATGTGTGAAGCGTTTTCAGTTTCTACAGTCCATAACTGTATTAAGAAATGGCTGTTCAGAGTAACTGAGGAGATTAAGATGAGATATGTAAGACCAAGCAAACTCTTGGAGATAGCTGCTTACATGCTATTAACACCCAATATTACTGCCAAGAACCTGCATAGTTTAGGTAAGTCAAGAGGGTCATGCACTGTACAACCTAATGTTCACTGACGAGCCAGACATAAAAAAGAAACCCTACCTGTGACATCATCACAAATATGTCTGATGTAAGCTACAGAACCTCTAGTAAAGCTAGATGAAACCACCACTGACTACATGAACAGATACAAACTGAAGCTTTTGCAATGGCACTCAGACTTCCCATAGAACATTTGTGAATAGACCTTTAACAAGTTCTGTGATTGTTAATGCCTCATAAGCCCCCAACAATTACACCAATCAGCTGTAACATTATGACCACCCACTTGTTTCTACACATAGTACAATTTAAGTAAATTCCACTGCTCTATGGTACTCTGTAGTTCTATAATTATAGACTGTAGTCCATCTGTTTCTCTGCATACTTTGTTATCCTCATTTATCCTGATCTTTAATGTCCAGGACACCACAGGACCCCCACAGAGCAGGTATTGCAGGTGGAACATTCTCAGCACTGCAGTGACACTGATATGATAGTGGTGTGTTAATGTGTGTGCGCTGATATGAGTGGATCAGACACAGCAATGCCACTGGAGTCTTTAAATCCCTGAGTGTCCAGTCTGAACAGTCTACAAACCCAAAATATACAGCCAAAAGCATCCTGTGAGCAATGATGAAGAAATGCACAAACTGTGCAGAAAGAAATGAGCTACAGCTAATACACCACCACCATATCAGTGTCATTGCAGTGCTGACAATCTCACAAAGTTAGCCTAGGGTTCTAAAAAAATGAAAGGACCTTTGTTTCTGTGAAACAAAACTGTTTACACAAACTTACCTCAATCAGATTCAGATAAAATATCTTCTCTCTTCCTTTCATATACTGATGTTTACAAAATGCAATTTCCAGTTTCTCCTGGTTTCAGTGAACATACATTTCAGAACTTATTCAGTTATAGCAGTACAGTATAATCTCAATAGCTGCAAGCTCTTAGGAACAAAATGATAATGAAATATCTCAGGGCACATGTCTGCAATGCTTTATCGCTGCACAGCGGAGCATATGCTGCCGGCCCGCTGCAGTGATTGATAGGTTGTGAGGGGCAGGCATAGCAGACTTAATTGCATTAATGCCCCCACCCGCTGTTTTAGCTTTAATTACATTACCCCCTCATACCCCCATGTTTGTTTTCCCTACTCTTGAGGGAGCACTGAGCATTTGGAGCTGCAGCGGTCGGTGTGAGGGTCAGTCAGGGAGATGTTTGGGGGTGGTGTGGACTGCGTGGAAAATCCCAGAGCTCTGGATTCTGGATTTCTGACCCCACGCAGCCTCCAGCTGAATATCACACGAACACACACACACACACACACACGTATACACACACAGAAACACACACACCTACACACACGTGTACACATGCACACACATATACACACACACACACACACACACACACACACACACATATACACACACACACACACACACACACACACACACACACACACACACAGACACACACACACACACACACACAGAGCAAGAGAGAGAGAGAGAGCGAGCTGAACACTCAAATGCTCCTTACTGAGTGGTATGTTAGCTGCATGTCCATGCTAGTCAGTAAAATGGATCAGAAGAAACTTCATACTGTCTTTATTGTTGGATGCACGTTCACAGTTTCCTCTCACATTCAGAACATCACTCACCTCTACCTGTTTCACCTCTTTTCCTGTATTCTGTTATATTTATTATTATAAATCTATTTTATATTTGCAGTTTTTGCATTATTTCCACCAATTTCTTTTTATTATAATTTATATATCCTATTTATTTTTCTCTTGTTTGAATAACCGTTTTACACAGTTTTATTCTGTTGCCTGTTCTCTTGCAAAGTTTTCTATTAGGTCTAAATATAAATATATATATTTACCCTGTTTAATTTTATTTTATTTATTATGAGCAATGTTCTATTATAGTATATTATATACATATATAATTTCCTATTAAATTGTAAATTAGTCTGATCTGTTTCATATTTTTACATATTTTATTCTGTCACCTGTTCTACACTATTTTATGTTGTTCTTCTCTGTTCTGTTCTTTTCACAGCCTGGGATGTTTAACATTGAACTGCTGAGGCTGAAATATGCACTCTGTACACTTTGTATAAAATCAGATTTTCTCTTTGGTAACACTCTATTAAACGTGTGTGAAAACGTAAAAAGTAATTTTGTTGTAGACAGTAATGTGCAGGTTTGCAGACTGTACAGCGACGAGTTTAACACACCGTGTAATGCATCTGTGTGCTTATTAACGACACAATATGAAGGAAAATTGGAGCATTTCTGGATCAAATAAGAAGCTAATGGTTTTTCCATGTGCATCTCCAGTCTGTGTGTTTAAAGCCACAGACATATCACATTCACACACACACACACACACACACACACACACACACACACACACACACACACACACACACACACACTCACACACACACACACACACACACACACACACACACACACACACACAGCTGTGTCAGCATTGCAACATCCACACCACTGCCATTCCTTACAGGAAGGATTTCAGAGTTAGCTGTATAACTTAAGACAGAAGTAACAACCATTTTAAAGATCTGTTCAGACTCTGTCCACAGATGTGTACTTAGCCAAGACAATGTAGCATACACTTAATCAGGCTCCTCGAGTGCTGCACAGATCAGCTCTGCAGGACTGTTTAACACTTTTTCAACATGTGCCTGAACATCTTGTGTGGTACCTTTACTAAAAATGCAACACCCAAAAGACCCCAACAGCCACAGGCCGGAGGTACTGACTTCTAATCTGATGAGTTTCTGGAGAGCCTGGTTATTACCCATATATGCCCATATATGCACCCATGGGCCCTCTTCATTTTGTCTATCAGACTGGTGTCAGGTGGATGATGCTATCATATATCTTCTACACTCAGCTCTTTCTCACCTGGAGAAGCTTGGGACCACTGTGAAAATCAGAGTTCACAGATTTTTTGACTTCTCTAGTGCCTTTTAACACTATACAGCTTAGGCTGCTGAAGGACAAGCTGCAACATGTTGGTGTGGACACTCACCTGTCAAACTGGATATTGGATATTTTCATACAAGGTGGTCAGCAGCACAGGGGCCCCTCAGTGAACGGTCCTAGCACTGTTTCTTTTCACCCTGTACACTGCTAACTTCATATACAGCTCACTAACCTGTGACCTCCAGAAGTTCTCTGATGACTCTGTGATCATTGGCCTCATAAACAATGAGGACAATGAGTACAGAAAACTGATTCAGGACTTTGTGGACTGGTGTAGAACCAGCTCCAAATAAATGTGGGGAAGACCACAGGTGCATACTTCATTACCAGTGAACATCCAGGGAATGGACATTGAGAGAGTGGACTCTCACAAGTACCTGGATGTTCACTTAAACACCAAACTGAACCAGTCAGTTAACACCACTGCATTTTAAAACAGTGGCCAGAGCAGACTCCACCTACTGAGAAAACTGAGGTCATTTGGAATGCAGGGAGTACCTTCTTTGACATAGTGGTGGCATCTACCATCTTTTATGGTATAGTCTGTTTGGGCAGCAGTATTTCAATGGCAGACTTTAAGAGACTCATTAAAAAACTCATTAAAAGGGCCAGAAGAATGTTAGCCAAGTAAGCATCCAAGCTGGAGAATGACTCCCAACCCATGCACTTGTATATATTAAAATACAAGATTTTAGGCCACAAACACCCAAATAAATATTCCTTTACACTAGAATATGAGATGTTAATGCACACCTCAATAAACATTCCTATTCACTAGAATAGGTGATATTAGTCCACCTAATGAATGTTCCTGTATGAGATATCAGAGTATGAACACCTCAATTAATGCTCTTATACATTAGAAAGGGAGATATTAGTCACTCATTAGCACCCCAATAAATGCCCTTTAACACTAGAATAGGATATATAAGTCCATAACCACCTTAAGAAACACTCATACATATTAGAATATGAAATATTATCCCACAAACATCTCAATTTTGTATGCACTAGAATAGGAGATATCAGTCAACAAAAATCTTAATAAATGCCCATGTACATTAAACTATGTGATATTAGTCCATAAACACCTAAATAAACAGTCATATACACTAGAATAGCAGATATTAGTCATTCATTAGCACTAAAATAAACTAACAGTAGAAAAGGACACAAAACAGTCATACTTATCAGAAAATTACATATTAGTCCACAAACACCTCAATAAACACTCATATACATTAGGAGATATTAGTCCACCAACTCCTGAATTAATGCTCCTATACAGTAGAACTAGGTATTTCAGTCCATGACCACTTCAATAAACATTCTTGTACAACAGGATAGGAAATACCAGTCCTTGAGCATCTCAGTAAATGCTCCACTACACTACAATAGGTGATATTAGTCTATAAACACCTTAATAAATGCCCCTGTACAAGAGAATATGGAATATTATTGTATATTATCTTATCATCTTATGTTATTAGTCCATGAACATCTCATTAAATGGTTAAATTTACTAGAATTAGAAATACTAATCCATGAACACTCCAAACCTGTTCTGGTGTTTTGAGTGAGGTGTTTCCGATTGTTGTGTTTCTATATCATATTTTATTTCTTGCCTCAGTGCTCAAGTACTGTACTGTACTGTTCTTTAGTGTATTAGCAGATTACCAAAAGACTGTAACTGTTCCTTTCCATGGCCCTATCACCATTTGTTCTTTTTGGCAACATGGACGTGATGCTTTATATTAAGCTGATAAAACTTTCCTAAATGAATGTGCAAAATACTCCACCATACTTTCTGATCTGTAGGCTGGATTTAGCATGGCATTTAGCACAGGGAGGGATTTACACACACTGTACTGAACAGGATAAAGAAATATGGTCTTGTGATTTATGAGTTATTTCCAGATTTGCTCTTTTCTTGGAGTTTGCCATCAACACAAAAGCTAACTGGAACTGTAGAGGGAGTGGCCTCCTTAAAACCACTTAGATAATATCTGCATTGCTGGTGCACGGTTAACACTGTATTGGGATGAATTTTAGCTGCTTTCTTACATGCATTCATGGAGTAGACTGTGTTCTGTTATTATTTATTAGTTTATTTGGCTACTTTTGACAATAAAATACCTTGAAATACTTTCATCATGCTGCATGTGATTGTTTTTTGTTCTTTTTGGGTTTTTTTCCACTATTCCTTCCCAAGTGCAGTATACTTAAAAACCCCTTGGTCCTTCGTGCCATCACACTGTACAACTCCTCTCTGGTGGGAGGAGGGGTAACAAGAAAACAGAGTCTTATTTACAGAAAATACATATAAACAGTTAAGCATTTAATTAAATTTCTGTACAGATGTGTGCATGTGATCATGAGATACTGATAAGGTCTGATGAGGGAAGAAAGTATGTTTTATTTGTGAATGAGCATGAGATATGATATTTAGCTCATAGGAGAGTCATCAGACATGCAGAACAATTAACATTTCTTTGGCATCGGGAAGGGGAAGAGTTTGTCCCCTTGGACAGACGTCAGTGCTATTGTGTGTCTTGGATGTTTGATTATGAAGGGGAAAAAGGTTCTTCCATTCTTCCAAGAACATAAACAGTCCAATGGAGAAGACGTGGTGAGCTGCACTTCAAACACAGCTGTTAAAAACATGACTCCCTGCAATTTGTATGTGATTTGTTGCTCATGGTCAATGGTTGTGAACAAAACGACTGGCTGCTTCACACATGAGGAAATAGCCCACTTTTGTTTTTTTTTTCCTCCTCCAATCCTCCTTGAAAGCTCTAACTAGAGCTGTGGTGGAAACATGAAACAAAAATGCCTGTTTCTTCTGCCTCCCTTTTTATGGTGTTTTTACTTTTAAATGGAAAACATATTGGTGAAACCTCAGCAGTCCTGTTGCACTAAACCCCCCATCTTTGGGCCAGACCCAGGAATATCTGCCTAATTACATCATTTGGAAACGGCATGAAAGCATGTTACAAGCTGGCGTAACCAAAATGGTTTATTGCTTGCAGAATTGCCAATTAAAAGGCAACACCTGGATCACAGAGTTGCAGTAAAAAAACAGCCACCTTTATTGCTCCGGATCTGCCTGAACCCCATGCCTGCCCGTTTTTCTTTCCAGACCCCCCATCCCCACCACTACCAGCCTCTACGATTAAAAGTTGGCAACAATGGACCATCAAATCTGAGCACATGGGCCATAAGTCAGCATCTGATGCTCAGCTAACAAAATTACTGAAACTCATTTCCTGGGGAGGATGTATAGTGAGGATAATACATAACCTTTTTCAGGCTACGCTACCAAAAAGCAACACAATGCCTCCCCCAACCCAGCTGCACTTCACTCATAAACAGATCTAATCTGAGCCTCAGCCTACATACCTGCATAAAAGCAGGGTTAACAGCATCCTCCACACACAGACTTAAATGCAGAAACAGCGCTGGGTAAAAGCTCAACACTGCTTGGCTAGTCCCAGAGCATTACTGGTTAGATTGGTATGTGGAGAAAATTTACAACCACAGTGCCAGTTTCCACTGCAAACACACATCACTGCTTCTCTATTTCTGAATAAAAGTGATTCGTGATGTCTACAAAACTAGAACATATCACAATCTTCATATGTGACACCATATGAAATATGTTACTTGCATTACTCATATTTTGTGCATTACTCAGAGATACAGTGGGTACGGAAAGTATTCAGACCCCTTTAAATTTTTCACTCTTTGTTTCATTGCAGCCATTTGCTAAAATCAAAAAAAGTCAATAAAAAAAAATAATAAAATTTTATTTATCATTAATGTTCACTCACCACCTTGGCAGAAAAAAACAGAAATGTAGAATTTTTTGCAAATTTATTAAAAAAGAAAAACTGAAATTTCACATGATCATAAGTATTCAGACCCTTTGGGACTGAACTGGGACTGAAACTGAACCCCACACCACTCTTCACACCACAAAGACCACACCAACACAAACACTGGACTGTAAACCACCCAGCACTCTACACACACACGCACGCACTCAACACACAGAGACTGGATCATCCCCATCCTTATCAGCAATATTTGCTGCTCCCCAAGAACTATAACTTCTACCTCAGTACTGTTATCATGCACATCTATATGTTACAGTATGTTACATATCTCTTGCACCTTATTCCCACCACTCATTTCACTTCATTGTACCACTCGGTATTGTACTGTCCTGTCCTGTCTGTTAAACGTCTCTTGTTTATTGTATTTATTGTATTTATTTTACTGTTTGCACTTTATGTCATCATATCGTATTGCTGCTCCATGTTGCACCTTGGTTCCAGAGTGTACCTGTACTCGGTTGTAATGACATTAAAAATCCTTGACTTGACTTGACTTGACTTGCTCTGTATTGAGTAGAAGCACCCTTTTGAGCTAGTACAGCCATGAGTCTTCTAGGAAATGATGTTTTTCACACCTGGATTTGGGGATCCTCTGCCATTCTTCCTTGCAGAGCCTCTCCTGTTCCATCAGGTTGGATGGTGAATGTTGGTGAGATGCTCAATTGGGTTTAGGTCAGGGCTCTGGCTGGGCCAGTCAAGAACGGTCACAGAGTTGTTCCGAAGCTACTCCTTTGTTATTTTAGCTGTATGCTTAGGGTCATTGTCTTGTTGGAAGGTAAACCTTCAGCCCAGTCTGAGGTCCAGAGCACTCTGGAAGAGTTTTCTGTCCAGGATATCTTTTTACTTGGCTGCATTCATCGTTCCTTCAGTTGCAACCAGTCGTCCTGTCCCTGCAGCTGAAAAACCCCCATAGCATGATGCTGCCACCACCATGCTTCACTGTTGGGATTGTATTGGGCAGGTGATGAGCAGTGCCTGGTTTTCTCCTCACATACCACTTAGAATTAACACCAAAAAGTTCAATTTTAGTCTCATCAGACCAGAGAATCTTATTTTTCATAGTCTGGGAGTCCTTCATGTGTTTTTTGGCAAACTCCATGCAGGCTTTCATATGTCTTGCACTGAGGAGATGCTTCTGTCAGGCCACTCTGCCATAAAGCCCCGACTGATGGAAAGCTGCAGTGATACTTGACTTTGTGGAACTTTCTCCCATCTCCCTACTGCATCTCTGGAGCTCAGCCAAAGTTATCTTTGGGTTCTCCTTTACCTCTCTCAAAAGGCTCTTCTCCCACGATTGCATCAGTTTGGCTGGACGGCCAGGTCTAGGAAGAGTTCTGGTTCTCCAAAACTTCTTCCATTTAAGGATTATGCAGGCATTCTCATTTGCTATGAGATACACTGTGAGCTGTGAGGTCATATATAGACAGGTGTGTGCCTTTCCTAATTAAGTCCAATCAGTTTAATTAAACATAGCTCCAATGAAGGAGTCTAACCATCTCAAGGAAAATCAGAAGGAATGGACAGTATTTGGGTTAAATATGAGTTTCACAGCAAAGGGTCTGAATACTTATGATCATGTGAAATTTCAGCTATTCTTTTTTAATAAATTTGCAAAAAAAATTCTACATTTCTGTTTTTTTCTGTCATGATGGGGTGGTGAGTGTACATTAATGAGAAATAAAATTTTTAGCAGAGTTTAGCAAATGGCCACAATGGAACAAAGAGTGAAAAATTTAAAGGGGTCTGAATACTTTCCATACCCACTGTACATTGTGTATCTCTGTGCTAAGCTGGCCACTCTGGCCATTCCCTCTTTCAGGTGTTGTCCACAACAGCCTGAATAAAACCAGGTAAACTGGCTATAGCATGCTATAGCATGTTTTGTAATAGTTCAAACCTTGGTGCTTTTCAGACCACTAGCCACGTTTACAACAGTTTTATAGGAACTGAGTGTACATTACAGAATACCTATTCAATTATGTCAGTAAACAGAAGTGAGAACATGACAGAATGCATAGACTACTGTTATTGTTGCTATTGTCTTTCTCCGGAACCTATTTTTGTTGGTAGAAATGTACAAAATGGTTCAGAATTAGATTTGCAAAGTGGAACAGAGCCCATTCTATGTTGGTGGAAAAGCACCTACTTTGGTAGGTAACAATCTATGGTGATAAAACACAAAAATATAACATGTAAATACGTATTCACTGCCTTTGCTCAATACTTTATTGAAGCACCATTGGCATCAACAACATAACATTTTAAAAATGTGAAGTACTGTGAATACTTTCTGGATGCACAGTACATAGGAAAATATTTTATTTCAAAGCATTTTTCACATTATTTGAAAACTCCAAATTTCCAGTATTTAAGCATCAGCCCTCACATAAAAAATTATGAAATTATAAAAAATCACATTAACTTTAGTGGCCTCAAACTTGTCCAGCGCTGGAACACACCTGGTTCTCAGTTTAGCTTCTAATAATGGGTATTCCATTCACATTCCATTACAAACTGTAATTTACATCCTGATTTATAATCTGCAGGATGAGATTAATTACAATTTAGGTTTGATTAGCTTCTCTAAAAGCCTGAACAGGTCACTGTTCCACCTGTTCTATGTTACTGAAGCTTCTAAATGATATCCATTTGAGTCACTGAAACATTTATAGAAGCAGCCGTCCCATGGAGAGTGGATACAGTGTCTGAGCTGGCCTCAGACACACTGAAAGAGAGTGAGATGGTGGCGAGAATTTGCAGCAGTGTTGACCTTTATTTAGCTCAGATCTTTCACTCATTATTATTATTATTATTATTATTATTATTATTATTATTATTATTATTATTATTATTACTGTTGTTGTTGTTGTTGTTGTTGTTGCTGCACTGGCTGTACAAGGAAAAGTGTAAAGATTTAATAATGAAGGAGAAAATTTTAAATAAAGCCTAAATAATTAATAAATTAGAGTGAACTAAAATTGTAAAAAATGAAACAGTAATGGAGTAGAGATGATATAAAATGTCTGTATATAACATAAATAAAATAATGATGTTAGAAGATTGTTAGAATATATATTAATATCACCATAAAACTAAATAAAATAAGCAAAGGGGTGTCCACAAACCTTTGGACATATAATGTATACACTGCAACAGCTTTGAAAAATCAAAACAGTAATGGACAGAAATTAATCTCTCTCTCTCTCTCTCTCTCTCTCTCTCTCTCTCTCTCTCTCTCTCTTTTGCTATCTCTCTCAGATATCTCTCGGGTATCTCTCTATCTTTCTCTGGGATAGAGTCCCTGCTGGAACTCTTTCTGATCCTGCCACCTGAGCCTCTACCAGGTGTGTAACCTGAGACAGTTTCCCTGAGACAGCAGTGGCAATACGGCAGCCAACAGGAACACTCGCTCTGATACACACTCATACACACTTTCTCTGATACACACTCACTTTGATACACACTTGCACTGACACACACTCACATTGATACACTTGCTCTGATACTCCCTCTGAGAGACGGTCAATCTGATACACACTGGCACACTGATACACACTCTCTGATACTCGCTCTGATACACACTCATTGTGATACACACTCACTGTGATACTCAAACTATGGGTTAGACTTACAGCACAAAATGGAGCTGTATGCTAACAGTAGATTTGTGATAGGGTTCTAAATTTGAGCCAGATTGAAAGGGTGTGTGTGTGTGTGTGTGTGTGTGTGTGTGTGTGTGTGTGTGTGTGTGTGTGTGTTCAGAATTTCCTTAAAGATCAGGGAGGGGTCATAGTCTGGTGTCATTTGCTTTTACAATTTGTGTCATTTTT